>RQOL01000906.1:4466743-4947094 GCA_013076295.1 Sanderia malayensis
GAGAGAATTTTCATTTGACTCAATCTTTGAATGTTTAAAAGATTGGTGTGATGTAGAATTTTCATGTAGCCTTGAAGGAAATCTATAAATATCGCACTTTGATTATCAAGGTAATTTCACTTTGAATTGACTAAGGAGATCAGATATTTACTTGTTTATACCGGGGGGTTTGTTGGGAGTCATACCGTAGCATGGTTGCAATCTTGCCACCAAGTTTCCCTGATAGCCGTTCTGCGGTCGCCTCGTTTCGGTGCAGAGGAAACAATCAGTAAGAGGTTGAGTCTGGGCTTGTCATTTCTCTTGGTGATATTGAACTCCGCATACACAGGATTCTCGTTGAGACGTTCCATCTTTTCCCGAATGTCCAGACCCACCCAAGAGCTGCGGTTCAGAACGCTGTTTGAAAAATAGCTGTTGTCTATTTCGTCATCTTCTCCTCCGTAGCGTTCGTACTTCGCAGAGCTACTCAGCGATTTCAGACACAGCGATAGTGCGAATATTATAGCCAGTTGTACTATGATGAATATCTGAAAGCAACTTCGCCTGCATGAAGATGATGTCGTACAGTTCAGTTGCACGGGATCTCTCTCTTCTGCCACTTCCAGTCTGCTGTCCTTGTTCATGTTGGTCGGTATGTTTCTGGGACTTAACCGTTGCACGGTTTTCTGCGGTTTCTATCTGCTGAAATGAACAATGTTTGTTAATAGTGACATTGTTAATGCGAACCAAGGATAACCGTTGTATTAGCTACTTTGTGACATTGATTTGCAGCTTCCCCCATTTCAAATGATTTTAACACATTTTTTCACTTTACTACGATGCTTCTTGATACGATTCGAATTGGAAAGGGTCAAGACAAAAATTTGAAAATAATGGTAACTATACAATAGAGAATACAATATAAAACCATACACTACAGTGCAATGCAACACATCGCACACTGCATTTAATAGGAATAATGTTTATAAGAATACTGAGGCTCACAATTGCCAAAAAACGATGGAAATATAAGAATAACAATGGAAATGAACGAGGCTAGACAAAAGTTGAGGTATTCTTATAAAAACCTTCTAAATCTTGTTTTGGATGTACCGTATAAGTATAGTATTTATAACTTTGCATCATTTTATATATTCCTTTAAACATTCTTTCAATATATCACACATGAGGATTTAATTGCTAGGCCCAAGGCGTCCATATTACTTTATCACGTCACATGCACAGACTCGAAAGCATATTCTAGACTCCTTGCTCAATACCCTTGCTCACAAACGAATATATTATATCAGCTATGTCAACATGAAGCGTTTGCTATTCGAGCAGAACTTCATTTAATACATTTGCACTTACCTCTTAATTAACGTTTTTAGTTTTTCGACATTTTCTTTCGTCTGTGTCTGGCTATTCATTACGAGTTTGCGTCAAGGTGGTGTGCCCGATTATAAGATCAAACATCACTAAGATTACAATTGCGCTCAGACCTGCACTTTGCAAGTAATTTGTGATTTTTAACTTACAACGTGCTCTTCTAGGTACTGAAGTACACAGCTGGTGTTTTACAGGTATCCATTTTGTCAACTATGGGATATTACGCCGTGTCCAAACCCGTCTTTCCTATTTGCGTACGAAAGAACACTTTTTTATTAGAAAATTTGCTTCATAGCAGTACTCAAACTTTTTAGCAATAATCGAATAGAGTAAGTTCGTTAACCCCCCAATTCCGAATAAGCCCCCCTCTCTCGAATAAGCCTCCATTCTGATAATTATTTG
Organism: Sanderia malayensis; assembly: GCA_013076295.1. Classification (NCBI taxonomy): domain Eukaryota; kingdom Metazoa; phylum Cnidaria; class Scyphozoa; order Semaeostomeae; family Pelagiidae; genus Sanderia; species Sanderia malayensis. The sequence goes on from RQOL01000906.1 coordinate 4,468,514, forward strand.
CAAGTATATTAATAGGTATAAGTATTGAGGCATTCGAGTTGTGTAGTCAATGTACAGCTTAGAACAATGGTCAGTTTCTTGTTAAAATTGCTTTGCAATTAATGTAGCTAAAAGCTTTATTAAGCCTCCCGAGGGAGCTTATTAAACTTGTTGAAGTTCCAGAGGGAGCTTAATAGAGACGGGGGCTAATAAATTATGAGAGTTACTGATATCATTTAATGTCATCAATGTTTTAAATCTGTTTGCATCGACCATTTAATTTCGTACTCGGTGAGAATATTTCACAGCGCATGTTGTACCACTTTTATCTATCATCTGAACCGGGATATCTAACCCATGGTTGTTGTCTTTTGTTTCAGATCAGTGGGTTCCTTGTCCCATAGAAAAAGAGGCCATTTTGTTTGTTTACTTTCACTGTTTTCCACAAGTTTTCCATGGTTTTCCAAGTTTTCCATGGTAGTCTAACACGAGGCTTTTTGAATATGCTTGTAACATGAAAATTGTTGTGCAACAAAATTGGACTGAGCAAATTTTGCTGCAGTGCAATACAGCAAATTTCAACTCGAAATCTGCTGAAAAAGCTGTATTCTCCACTGTGCAATTTTCACCAGCGTATGCAATGCAGCAAAGATTCATTGCATACCCGAGCAAATACTGCATCTGATCTCTGCTTAAACAGGCCCCAAATCAAGCTAGAATTTTGTTTCTACAAGTTAAGCTCCTTGAAGCTTATTCCAGGATGTACGGGATTGTATATTACCCCAATAGTATACCAACCAAGGTCAGGTTTTGTGTTTTGACAAGAGAACTATTTGTTCTGTTGTCTGAAGTCTGGAAGGAATAAGTCCAAGGAAATTTCCAAAATTAAAAATCCGTGCTTCATTTGCATGAAAAATTATGAGAGAGTTTTCTAGCCAATTAGAAAGCCTGATATTGTACGTTGTAGCCAATCACAAGAGTGTACGGAATGTGAATGGAAAGCAAGAGAATTTAACCCCCCTGTGGAAATGCTTATTGTTGTAAGAATATTAAGAACGTTTATAGAAAGGACGGGGTATGTATATTTACGATCAAGTCGTTTCATATTTCATAACTTTTTGATTGACTTATTTGACAAGCATAAAACAATTCGACCCTGGTAAAGTTGTTATTATTGTATCAGCTATCACACTTCTTCGCAAATACTATCAACCATGGCGGTGAACGTGCCCGGCCTTATCGCTGTAATTGTGTTTTATATTGCAATCTTCGTTATTGGTATAATTGCAGCGAAAAAAAAGACAAAGAAAAATGCCGATGGACAAGAGGATGAAGAACAAGTTATGCTAGCTGGACGGAATCTTGGATGGTTTGTCGGTTGTTTTACAATGACTGGTATGGAGTATAACGTAATGAATTTAAAGAATTTTTGGTTTACCCAACCACAGTTTTGTTATGTCTTCTAATCTAGATGAACTTGCTTTGAGTTTTCTGAAAATAGTCGAAGCAAAGTCGAATGTTAGAGACACGTTCTTGTGGCCTTTTAAAATTTTAAATTCTGTCATGAAGTCGTAAAAGAAATGTTTGACTCTTTCCGCACAAAAATACTATTACCTTAAATATAATTACTTCAATGCAATCTTAACGTACATAACATAATGAATAGAATTTACACTGGTCTGGAAACTTCACTCGATCTTTAAACAAATTTGTGAGAATATTTCAGTTTGACGAGCGGCTTAATTTTTCAAGATTCAAGATTCGATTTTGTCATGGGACTTATAAAAAAGGTTGACTTTTCGCATGCGACACATGAAAAATGTGTGCTTTGTTTTTTGCAAAACAATTTTTATCCAAAGTCGACATTATTTTGAACTAATTCCCCATTGCACTTAAATGTTCTGGCTATAAAAACCATTAAAAGATTCTTTGAGGAAATCAGATTGGTTGTTATTTTTGACAATTGATGAAAATAATTCCGTGCTATTTGATATTTCTTTATTTCATAAGAGAATAAGATAATATCTTTAATCTAAATTCCAAGATTGTGGCCAGTGTAAACTTTCCCCCCAAGGTTTGCTGCACTTATTACATTACTGTGAGAATCGCTTTGTATGTACTCTTACTCTCGGTGGAAAAGATGTTTTTCTGGAGGTTTTTACAAACGCACATCTTATCTGCTCCTATCTTTCACTCGGATCATTTAAACATTTATTATGCCGTTGCCCAGCCTATAAATACGAAAGGGAAATGGTTGGTTACTTTCAAACCGTACAAGTTGTACATATTTGTGATTGCTGTGCAAGTAAAGTCGAGCCAAGCGAACCAATGCCCTACCATGTTGTTAACAATTTCATTTTGTTTCGTAATGCATTCTACAAGTCTATGACTTTTGGAAAAAGAAGTTTGGCTTCGCTTTCTTTATAGTTCTGTTTAAGGCGACCTTTTTGCTTGAACACCTTGAGGTCATGTCCTTAGTTTTATTTGACTTGAAAGATTTGTGTAGTTGTTTTCATCGATAACAGCTTTATAACTTTGAAAATCATGATCATATCTCCGCCAGTGCTACCATGGGCAACAGTTGAGAGTTGGGAAACTTTCATTCTTGGAAGAGTCAGTTGATTTAGTTTTTCCTGCATGGTATTGTCTTTGTGAAGATCAAGAATTTGTTAATTTTGTTTAGAAAAGATTGCAACTTTTAATGTTGATCTGCATGAGATATTTCGTCTCAGTCCTGGCTGGGTTGGGTTTATATTCGTTCAAAACTCCTCAACTTGAAAACAATAATGTATTTTTATACATCGAAAATAAGAAGGCAATTCAGGAACTTTTGTTTACAAAAACGCCAAAATTTCCATGCCAAATGGAGAAAGTTTTGGTACCAAGTGCTGATACAACTTTCTTATAAAATATAAGGGTGGGGCCCTGACTTCAAGTGGCCTTTGTTTATGCAACTACACTTTCATATACATTTTTCTATTTACAGCAACGTGGGTTGGAGGAGGTTATATAAATGGAACTGCTGAATTAGTTTACAAAAGTGGCCTTGTCTGGGCACAAGCACCAATTGGATACGCCATTAGTCTTACGTGCGGTTTGTAAACACAGATTATATTTCATATTTGCGGCATGTGAACAAATGCCTCGTGATGGAATTAATACGTCCCAGTTATACCTATGATGTATCATATGTCAACATATAATGTTAACAAGATAATATTAACTCGTAGCTTCATTTTACTTGCGTCAATGCAAATATTTGGGAAACTTGAAACTTTGCAATTTTGCTAAGAAAGTCTTAAGATTGTTTTCGTTTCGTATACTGAAATTGCAAAATTTCTGAGAAAGTTTGAATACTGTTGTGAAAAACCTTGTTATAAACAATTATTTACTCTATTCTGGGCATCAACCGTGATATTTCAGTCATCTGATTTCATAGATCATTTACCTGAACTTCTGACGACACAATGAAAATCTATTTTTAAAACTTAAATACCGAATCGTACATTACAACAATATGGTGTCCAAGAATTTTCCTCTACTTTTATTGTTTTATCGATCCCTTGAAATGAAGCTACTTCTTGTATCATCATATAAATTTTTGCATTCGAAGTTGTCTCCGCACCCCCGCTTACTTTATGACGCGCGGGAAAATTCTCTTTCAGGCGGTTTGTTCTTCGCGAAGAAAATGCGGGAGAGAAATTACATGACAATGCTCGATCCCTTGCAAGAAAAGTACGGCAAATGGATGGGTGGTTTATTGTACATACCGGCCTTTCTAGGCGAGACAATGTGGACCGCGTCTATATTGGGAGCACTCGGTTCAACTTTGAGCATCATCATTGACCTTGAGATTGACGTCGCGGTTATCATATCCGCCGTTATAGCGGTCGGTTATACGTTCTTTGGAGGCCTCTATTCCGTCGCGTATACAGATATAATTCAGCTGATATGCATATTCGTTGGTTTGGTGAGTGAAATACGTCATGAATTGTATTCTTCGACTAAGCCCCTTCGAATTAAAAAACCCCCATCTTGATAATCATTTGCAAGGGTATACACACTTTTTTATGAGGGTAACCACCCACTTTATATTCTGTTATTGTTGTTATTATTATTTTTAATAGTTCAATGTTGAACCATCCTGGAAAGAAATAAAATCGGTTTCTGCATATTTGTCCAACATCTACCACTGAATCAAATGATCAAATTTCACCAAATATTTTGTCACGCTACATTTTCAAACTAAATTTAGGATAACCACATAGATGTATCGTGTTTAAACTTGTTTTCAACTTGTTTTTTAATCACGTTCTTCATCCTTCCCAAGTATCAATTTTCTTGGTTGAAATGATGCTACTGTTACACATGGCAATGTTTTACGGCGACTAGTCACGCTAATGTTATAAGTAGAGTTTTTATCCTCCTCCGCAGTTCCCTTTTTATGACTGAAATACAGTAAAAACCCGCATGTAAGAACCAATGGGTTAAGAACCTTCAGGGTGATTTTGCTGCTCAAAACAATAGTCTATTGTCTTGGAAAAATAGGCTGGAAGAAAAATTTACAGGTTCTTATATGCGGGTTTTTACTGTACGAAATAGACTTGGAGCAAGTCCATGTTATAAGTGAAGGGACTGCAAGAGCAAAGAAGTTTTCCAAGGGTATTACACGCAGCTACGATCTTTGCAACTTGCAACGACACTGTCTTTGGAGACTGGAGACAATGAAAATACGTTAATTGCGCACGCGCAAAATTTAATGTTGCAATTGCAATAAAAGTTGCAAAAATCGATGTCAACAGTGCAATGACCAAAATACGCTTCATTGCGCAAAGTAGGACAAAAGTTTACTCCAGGAAAGGAAATCTGCGTCGCAAGATGCAAGAATATAATGTTACACCGAGTACGTGTCTTAATGGCATTGCGAAATATTGCCCCATGTGACAGTGGCTCAAATCATTTGCGGAATCTGAAAAGTCTTACAGATCAATTTGGGAATTGTGCGGATGGCTCTAGTGTTTCGGCATTGCACAATGGTGTTTTTATGTGGAAAAGTCCAGGGTTTGAATGTTTGTCAATATTTCATCAACTTTAGTCAAGTCACTGACCACCAAATCACAATCGATGTATGCCACAATTGTCTCCGTATCAAAAATTGCATCAGATTTGTCAACTTTGCATATACCACTTTAGCTTGCAATGTGTCGCCATGTTGGATTGTTATGTTACATGTGTAAGCACAGTGAAATGTTGAATAGAATTCCCGGAGCATGTTCCTATGGTCCTTTTGTTCTCGACACTATATTTGTATGTCTCAAGCTAAACCCGAAAAAATGCCACTGAGTAAAAGGGTAATAATGAATAATAATAATAAAAGTAACAATAATTGCGAATATCTCAACTCAAGAATAACACTCCAATCTGATACAAACTGTTATTAATGTATGTCGAGTAAAAAGTAGTATAAGCAAAGAAGTAATATAATCTAAGCTATCTACAATGAATCCCATGGTAGCTACTAGAGTAAAAATTTAATAATAAAATCCAAAATCTAGAGTAAATGAATGTTTCTTTAAGGTGGTCTCCTTTGCACGATTGACATGAAAACCTTTGTTTTTATCTTTGTAAGACGAATTATCTTTTAAGACTGGCACAGGGCTGCCAGTCAACATCATCATGTGTGCACGATAATTATGATTATAATGGTGATGATGATGATGATGATGATGATGATGATGATTTATGTTTGGTTCTTGTTTTAGTGGCTTGCTATCCCATTTGCAATGCTAAACAAGAATGTAGCAAACATTAGCACAACCCAGAAAGAATGGCTTGGTACATTATCGAAAGAAAAGTCCGGTGAATGGTTCGATTATGCAATGCATTTGGTAAGACAAACTACACTTCTTTCATTATTTCAACATTTCGTTTTTTTTCCACCCTATTTGTTCATGATTCTCAGCCATGGCTTGTTGTCATTACTGATTGATCGATCATTTCTTCAGGCATTCCAAGGTTGAAATAATTTAACCAAATATTCTTCTGTGGTCAACCCAAATCTACAATAATTTCCATCGTAACAGTAAAAGTGATTTTGAATAAGAATTCTCGTTCACCCTTGGAACTTGAGGGATTGAGGGGGATTCGTTTTCGGGATGCGTTTCAACCCCAGGTGCTGACACTTTGGGGGTTCGAGTCTCTCTTGAAGACTTGATTGGGTTGGTTCTGGCTTCTTTACCCCAGGCGGAAAGAAAAGTATGTTGAAAATTATAAATTGAAAAATATGTTCTATATTGTTGAAAAATCTCAAATCAAAGAACTAGACTGGTGATAATGCGAGCCTTGATATTTTTTGTTGCATTTTGATGTCATGTTTTGCTCGGGGCTTATTTTTGTGTGGTTTTAGAAATTTAAATGTTTGTTCAAATATTGATAATTCTGAAACACTGAATTTTCTTTTATTTATTTTGTTAATCCATGACGGTTGGATTAACAATCCACATTATCATTGCGTCATTTACGCTCCTGTGCAGCATCACTGAGTAATAAAAATACCTGCGCAAGGGCTGATGTTCTTGATGGTCAAAGGGGTACGTCAAGAACGAACCACGCTCGTATTCTTGAATGGTTTTAATGATCTTGCTTTGTACACAAGTCACAAGTCTATAACAAGTCATCTTTCAAAGAAGATAATTAGATCGAATGTCCAAATCCTTGATCATATTTTTCTAATTTGTGTGTATCCATTCACTTTGTGTCAAATACTGTGTCACACTCGCTCCTTCTTTCGCTGATTTATAAATTAATGTTTATCTCTCCTTTTTAAGCCTGTCAGTGGCTTTTTTAACAACCCTTTTTATTTGATATTTTTTAAGAGATTTTTATTTTATTTTATCATAACTCTTTCAAACCAAGTTGTTGCTTTGAATAGTGAACTTCAATTTTCGTCTACATGTTTATCTCCTTGTTCCTAGATTCTCTGTGTGTGCATATAGTAACTATTTTCTTTCTTATCCTCGTCTTGCTTCTGTTGCTTCTGTTTCTTTGCTTCTAGCCTGTAAACTGCGATAGTATATAGGTCATAGCTTCATCATCGCCACCACCAGGCGCTTCCCAAATCCAATCTCCCCCTTTTAAAGTAGTTCAAGCTTTAAATGGGGGAGGAAGACCATATTCACGAATAACTCTTCAACTGGGAATTCTACCTGTTTCTCTTTTGTTTCTTGTTTATAGTTTAAGGTGATGCTTACGTGGCGGAGAGTGAGTACCTGCAGTAAAATAATCCCTGTGCTGGCTGATTTTTCTACATGGAATAAATGCTGCTAGTACTCGAGGTATACTGCTGTGTGTATAATACAACAGAGGTATAACTACTCCTCTAACCCGCCTTTCTATCAATCTCTGTTCTCTCTGTTCTCTCTATACTTTCCATCAAGATTACGATGTCCCAGCGTATGTTCATCCGATCCATCAAGACATGACGTGAACTTTATGGTGCTATAAAGTCGTATCTTTGCTTGTATACGACCTCGTGGTCAATACTGTGAACAACGTCATGAATCTAAGTCTACACTCCCAAGATATATGTACTTGGCTCAAATGCCAGTAGTTTCGGAATATGTGCCGCGTTCTAGTGACATTAAATTGATGACTAAAAAAAGTTCAGCTCTGCATAAAGCATGCAATGATAGCCCTAAAACATGAAGCGACGGGTCTTGGAGGAAATGTGGGGGCTCTAAACCGTTTGTTTTTCGTCTACCCCTCGAGGACCCATTACACCAGTGGATATACATATACTACACAAGAAATTAGGGACAGTTATAGCAACGAACTCGTTATATGAAGGGTGATGTAGTGGTCATGTTGTCATTATGTAACAATTATCAATTTTGCTTCTTTACAGTGAAGCTGACTCTGACATCGTTGCCAGGTCAATGTCGTCGGTAATTATTGGGTAACAAATCAGTAACTTCTAATTATACTAATAATATGCTAACATCTCTTTATCTTTTTTTAATTGATGCTATGTTAATATCTAATGCTCGCCCAGCATTGTCATTTTAGCGAAGCAGGGCAGGTCTTGTTTTAGATAGGCATTGCGAAACTAGATAACCACGGTGTGGAAATTTCTTTACTTGAAAATGAGATCTCTTGCTTGCTTTTCTTCAAGAACTTATACTTACCCACGATCTCTCCATGTAGTATTTTTATTTCATTTTAGCTTACTCATCTTTCCATGCTGTATTTTCATTTCTTTTGCATGTCAGTTCGTTCAACGTCACAACTAGGAGCCATATTTTCTCTCCACATCCTGATTCCACCCGAAGTATATCACAAATTATTACAATCCGTTGTTTACTGATATTTTCAAAACACATACAGCTACACCCCGCCATTCTGCAAGTTTAAATCAATCTTGCAACGTCCTCAATTGCTTTTATTTTGTTTATAGACCAAGAACTTTGGCAGTACAGGTTTTTGTTCAATTCTGTATTAGACTAGAGATTCGATTACCGTAAATCCTCGAATAAGCCCCCACGTTCGAATAAGCGCCCCCCCTCGATTAAGCCCCCACCTAAAAAATCATTTTTGCAAATAAGACCCCCCCCCTCGAATAAGCCACCATGGGGTCTTATTCGAGGGAAGCATAAGTGCAGAATAATATCTTAATTCGAAAAAGCCCCCACAGGACAATAGCTATACAGTATCACTTCCTTTGACTCAGACAAAAAAGCAAAAAGAAACGCGATTTTCCTGACAATAAACAAATTATTGTTAGATTTTCACATAGCACTTTGTGAAAAAAGTTTAGCTGTTTGAGAAAACTATGTCGTCTTTTTTCTGTAAACCTTTGAGAAAAAAGCAAAACTTTGAATTAAGCCCCCCTCGAATAAGCCCTCCCCTCGAATAAGCCCACAACCAAAAATTCATTTTTGCAAATAAGCCCCCGGGGGCTTATTCGTGGATTTACGGTATCAGAATCTTTTTCCGCTAATATGTTTGTGCTTTCATTTGCTCCGATTTTTATACGGCGCCATATAGGCATTATGTACTCCACCCGTCATACTTGTGCGACAGTTTAGTGTGACATAGACTGATATCTACTTAAATATTGATACCTAAAGACACAACTACTATTGATGCTATTTATACTTGCAGCATAACACTAGTTGATTGAAAGCACAAACACAGTTTATCGCGTCTTGATCGCTTGCTATGGCCACATTGAGTGACGTTTTCATGGCCGGGTTTAATTCGCATTGGACATTGGTTCAATTGCTAATTGTGATTTATCTTCTCGCAGATCGGAGGAGGAATTCCATGGCAGGTATATTTCCAAAGAGTTCTGTCTACAAAGAAAGTCAAATATGCCCAGACATTGTCATACACGGCCTCGTTTGGAGCCATGTTCATGGCCATCCCTGCCATCCTCATTGGAGCTGTTGCAAAATCAACTGGTAAGATGATCGATCTATTAATTCCCTCCAGCTATCATGCGTTATTCATCGCAGCTATCATAGTAGAAGGCCGCGTTGCTATATAGCAGACGTGTCTCTACATGTAAAAACCTGCACACTGCGTATTTTTAATCCATCCTCTTGCTTTAATCCAACCTATTACACCAGCTTGTGGGCTCTTGATCTATTGATACGTGCGGGACTTTACTGTATTTGTTTCTGGTCAAAGCTGGGCTGGCTCGAATAGCCACGGCAGTAGAATAGAGAGCTATAACATGCAAATTCAAGAGAATAGTTGCAGGGAGTTTAAAAGAGCAGTTGTGTACCTCTTTAGCTACATTATTCTTATGTTCTTGCCACATTGCCCAAATATTCTTGCTACATTGTCCTTATGTTCTTAGATTGGTCAACAATCAAAATGCCAGCAGATTTGTTGAGTGTAAAGGATAACACAACATTGGCTGATACCAGACTGGTCCTTCCAATTGTACTGCAGTACTTAACACCGATATGGGTATCTATATTCGGCATGGGTGCCATCTCTGCAGCTGTCATGTCATCTGCTGACTCATCGATTTTATCAGCTGCATCCATGTTCACTCACAACATATACAAAATCCTTTTCCGAACAAAGGTATCGTCTGAATTTTTCCTCCCAGGACTTTTATTCACTATTGTAGCTAGCCTATCAATATCTATGCAAGTAGAGGAGAATTAAACTGGACGTTTCCTGAATTGATTTTTCAGGCATCAGATAGGGAACTCATCTGGGTTTTGAGATTGTCCATACTGGGAGTAGGAGCCGCCGCGACATCAATGGCATTGACAATTAAAAGCATCTACTACCTGTTTTCTCTGTGCTCTGACTTAGTTTTCGTCCTTCTTTTGCCCCAGCTGATCTGTGCCTTGTACGTTCCATTTTCAAACGCATACGGCTCTGTTACTGGATATTTCATTGGCCTATTCTTCCGAATGGCAGGTGGAGAATACCTGATCAAACTACCACCACTCATCATCTATCCAATGTACGTAGAGGAGGAGTTGCGCCAGCTATTCCCGTTCCGCACTTTATCCATGCTCATATCTTTGATAGTACTCATTTCGGTGTCGGCCTTGGCGAAATACCTCTTCACAAAAGATATTATACCTCGAAAGTACGATGTTTTTCAAGCATTTGATGACGCGAGCGCCGACAAACATGAAGTTAATGTCAGCATGATGGAGATCGAACTGAAGAAATGTTGATAGGATGATTATGATGATTATAATGATGATTGCAAATGTTGTTGTGATTACCAGATTTCATCTTTTCAACTTTTCACTTGTCGTTACGTTTTGTAGTAACAAATATTGGAAAGCAACTTTTAATCGGTCTAAAATATCTTTGTCAGCAAATTATTATAAACTTTCTGATAGACTGTAAATACTATTAGAAGTTAGAAATTTGATTTTGATGTGGATTTTGACTTGGTTATGCGTTTTTTGTAGTTTTATTTGTTTTTATTTCATATTACATTGATTTAATGCAAAGATTAAATTTCAGTTTGATTTAATAATCAACTTGCCAGTTAATTTCAAATCCATTTGTTGTATTATGTGTTCTTCATAAACCCTTATTATTGTTTGTGTAACTTTACTTACTGTTTTATCTCATTTCAAGCCTGGTTGTTTTAGTGTTGATTTAAAGTGTTATATGTATTGCAAAGAGTAGATTTGCCTCTTTTTATCGAAGCCTTGTTTGACCAAGAAGCAGATAACCATAACATAAAAGCTCCAATATCCATTAAAACCCCCACTGGAAACGAAGTATTTTGCAGATATTTTATACGAATACTTTTTGTTTTTTTTTATCTGAAACCTATTTGAGAGTTTTGTTAAGCCCCCTTCTTTAATAAAACCCCACCGGAACGTCGAAAGTTAATAAGCGCCCGGGAGACAATAGAGCTTTTAAGGTACTTTGGCTCAACCCATACTCTTGTGCGTGACTGATTTGCTGTGACACTACGCACACTTCACACTGCGCAGGAGTTTTATAATCTATTCCAGTGCATACTATGACTCAGCAGCTCTCTTTCATCACATGAAGAAACATGGCTGATTCTGCTAATGAGAATAACCCGTTGATTGTTGCGAGAAGGACTGAGGACACTCGTAATGAAGTAGAAAACTCAACTATGGATAGACAAATCGATACTCAACAAAACCCTGTGCCGAATCAACCTGTCCAACAACAACAGCAAGAAGGATCGCCATGGAAAAGTATGATTGTTCGAATGGTAATCTTTTGGATGGTGATAAATTTTTTCAGGTCAAGAGGACCTTCGACTACAAATACTGATTCAAATGACCCAGCAAAGCCTGCTGGACCTTGTGTTAATCTGTTTCGAGATGGCGACTTAATGGTGAGTTTGTAACATTGAGTTTTTGAGGTGTTTTCCGGGTCAACCTGTAAAGAAAGTTGAGCCACGTGTACCTGTACTGTACGATTTAATAAGCAGAATTTACTTATATTTATTTTTACAGTAGAATCAATATAACAAAGCCCCAATATAGCAAACTTCAATTTGTAAAATGCCAAATATTTTTGCTAATTAACCTTTATTTTATCAATCTTTTTGATTTCCCATGGCATTATTTTCTTTTCTTTAGTTTCTTATTCCAGTTATCATTACCATCATTGTTTTAGCATCTCCAAGTTTACCTTTCTGAAGAACCATATGTGAAAGATTTTAGCAGTACAAGGGACCTCATATGGAGAGAAAATGACATCAAATATGGTGATTGGTATAGCGGCTCTAACAAGGACGGCAGCATAGATTTCCATCACATTTACAGACCTTCAAAAAATGTGATGAATAATGGTTCTCTTTATCTGCACATATTCATCCTTAAAGCTGGTTTTTCTCTGGATCCGAAATCAGATCAATTTTCTCCACATGGATTTGTGAATGCCACTAGAAGTATGTTGTCTTACGTTGCAATTTCCCAAAAGTCACTCTCTCTGTACCCTTTGGTATATACAGTGTAGTAAAATCTTGTTTTTACTTGGAGACAAAAGCCACTTTTAGTTGCAGGCATTCTTGAATAGCTTTGGAACTGGAGAAGTCATGTTTTCATATTTTATGATATTTCCCAATGTTGTGGTTTATATTTCCTTTAAGAAATTGTATCTTGCAAATAAATAAGGTGTTTTTGTGGCATTTTCATTAGTTGAGTTAAAGATGAGATCTGTGAAGTTTATCTTTTCAACCCTGTGAACGCATCATAACATGCGTCCACATCGGTCACCTTTTATGCACACTTTAACCATTTACTATTCAACATTTTGGTTTTAAAATGCTTTGATTATTCTTCATGTAGTGATGACAATTTTCAAAAAAAGAAGGCTTCACAAGACAAAGAACCTACTCACTGGGTCAACTGCCGCAAATCCTGAATTAGCTGTTTCTACTGCTAACAAAACTGAGATCATTTCTTATTGGCATCCCAACCTCACTTTGAATTTCCTCTATGATCAGACTCCTTGGCCAAGAAATGGTGTCCCTGCACCCATGAATGAATGTAAGTGTTTTGTGATAACAGATGCAATTATATTAGCTTTGCTTGCACTGTAAAATCTTTAGATAATAGCCCCTTTAATGTAAAAAGCTTACTGAATACCTATCCATGCAGGTTTTTACGAAGTGTGGCATTTGTTATGGTATGCATTGTCTTTTCTAGACCTCCTGTTTGACAATAGCAGCAATTTTTACTATCCTGTGCTGTACATGAATGATTACTGGAATTACGCAAGTGATAATATGCCAATCAATGAAACAACAACGTAAGTGACAATTATTGTTCCTATTGTTCAAACACAATAGGCTATTGTTTTTTTTAATATGTTTTTGCTTGTCTGTCAAGTGATTGTCATAGTAGGAATAGAAATATATTATGCCATGAACAAGTGTTCATGAGTGCAACATTTTGAGAGATGTTTCTCTTATTCCCTCATCCATATAATGAGAAAAGTATCTCTCAAAATGTTGAACCCATAAACACTCCTGTTCTTGATATAATAATCTTTTATTCTTGTTATAAATGCATGATAATATGGCAAGTCAACACCATCAACTGCAGATTTGCAAAACTTGTTGTTGTTTTTACAAGATTTTTCTCGAGATTGGCACAGAGTTTCATGCTCTTGCTTGCTCTTGCATGCTCTTGCATTTATTTATCAGACAGCAGAGAATCCATTACAACATGAAATTTCTACTAAATATGTTTTCACTTTTTATTCATTTTGCTTTGTAGAGAGCTTGACCTGCATCTGGTATACAGTCCAATTTCCATGCTGAAATGGCAAATGTATATCTCTCAGAAAATGCGATCTCAGTGGAACCAGTATTTTGGAGATACAAAGGAACAGACAGACGATGAAGAAGACATGCTAAAGGTTAGTTTATGTTTATGTTTATGTTTACTATGTTTACTATGTTTACTATGTTTACTATGTTTACTATGTTTACTATGTTTACTATGTTTACTATGTTTACTATGTTTACTATGTTTACTATGTTTACTATGTTTACTATGTTTACTATGTTTACTATGTTTACTATGTTTACTATGTTTACTATGTTTACTATGTTTACTATGTTTACTATGCTTACTATGTTTACTATGTTTACTATGCTTACTATGTTTACTATGCTTACTATGTTTACTATATTTACTATGTTTACTATGTTTATGTGTTTATTCTTATGAGTTAGCGTGTTGCACTGTGTATACTTCTCCGTTGATTGAGCTAAATTTCGTTATTTTAACGCATTCTATCTGATCTTCTTTGCTAGAGAACATTGCGAGAAACGAACCCTTACCTGCTTGGTTTGACCATGGTCGTATCGCTTGTCCATAGTGTCTTCGAATTTCTTGCATTCAAAAATGGTAAGCTACTGGGTCACTGTGTTTGAAACGTCTGATATGCTGCAATGGAATCCTTATGTATTCGTAACGAGACTTCAAGATCTATGACACTTTACGCCGTCAGGATTTCGTTAAACCAAGGATAATTTTTATTGAAGATAGTTCAAATTAAAGGAAAATGAACAAGTTTAAATTACCGTCAGATTTTTAATCCGTTTTATCATATTCTTTTTTTGGTTTTATCAAAGCCTGCCATATCGACATTTCACGTCGTACTATATTTGAATTTGAAAAGAGTACGCCTTACTTACGCATGCTTACTATCTGATTTAATGGCATCGATTCATACTTTTCATTACAGATATCCAATTCTGGAGGAGCCGCAAGACGTTGGAGGGTCTGTCAGTACGATCCATATTCTTCAACGTATTTCAATCGTTCATAGTCGTGCTGTACGTTTTGGACAATGAAACAAATACTGTTGTCGTAATCAGTTGCGTTGTTGGTCTCTTCATCGAGTTCTGGAAGATCACAAAGGTCGTAGACATCAAGGTATGTATTTTTGGTTCATGTTATCTTTCGTATCCTTCTATTACATCAACAACAACCACTACTCACTTTCTACTACTCCGCAACAAGAACCAATATACCCAGCCCGTCTTATAATGAAATCTTTTGGCTTATAAGTTACAAATTCTAGCTAATTATACGTCTATTCTTCGTTATCAAATTCATCCTGGGTTTAGAGGACTTGAAATACAATAAAAAAGTATTTTCTTGGTTTATTTTGAGCTTTGTTATGTTGGGATTTTACTTTTCGGTTCTGCATCAAGATTTTGCTTCAATTTATCCAGTGTTTTAGTATGTTTTTTAACTTTTTTATTCACAGATCGACAGAGAGAAGAGATGGGGCCCATTTCCAAGCATTACCATTCAGGATAAATCTTCATACAAAGAATCCCCAACTAGAAAATATGACATGGTACGAAAACAAATTTCCTTCTATTTTTATATCTTCAAAATGTTTACCCAAGTATCTCAATATTGTTGTATTCATCTTAAACTATTATCTTCATCAATGGCGTAGATAGGAAATTTTATAGGGGGGGGGGGCGAGAAATTCAGATTTTCCGACAAAAATTTAATAAGCATTTTTGTTTCTTAAAGACTATCAATATAAGATAAGGAAATTAGCTGGAACCGAACGTAAACAGAAGATATTTATTTACAAAACGGCAGTTTAGCTCGATAGTTTCAATCTTGATTTTGTGTTATTTTTCATAATCATTTCATTTGTCCATTATTCTTCTAGCTTGCCTTTAAGTATCTTTCGTGGATGCTATTTCCCCTCCTTGGTGGCTATTCCGTTTACTCTTTACTTTACAATGAACACAAAGGCTGGTATTCCTTCGTACTCAGCATCATGTACGGGTTTCTTCTTACGTTTGGTGAGTTTTTTATTTTTTATGTGTCGCTCATACAAACTAACAGCAAGCGAGTGAATGCTTTGTGTTAGGAGCTACTTTTGGTATGACAATCTTTGCATAGACCGGATTAAACAACTATAATTTAAAGACTTTATCAGAAATCGTTAATGTTTAGTTTGCTTGGCGAGAAAGCTCTTTAAATTTCGGGCTGATTTGAAAGATGGCATAACAACAAGGATAAAAAACTGGGTTTTCACTATGATGTCAAAGTGGACTTGTCCCAGTTATAAAAGTTGGTCGCAAAAAATGGCGAAAGTGGCGAGATATCGACACTTTCCCACGTTGTAGCTCGTAAACTACACGTTAGATTGCTAATTTTTTCAGATCTGAAATCAGCGGAGCAAATTTTTTTTATATAATAATAAAAAGAATAAGGTGTAGGGACACTTTAAATTGTTTATTTTAATAATTGTGTTTGTTTATTTTTTTGTTATTTGTTTTAGGTTTTATAATGATGACTCCGCAGCTGTTTATAAATTACAAAATGAAGTCAGTTGCTCATTTGCCATGGCGCATGCTGACATACAAAGCGCTGAACACTTTTATTGATGATATATTTGCTTTTGTCATTAAAATGCCAACTTTGTACAGAATTGGCTGCCTTAGAGATGGTAAGTACAGCAAGGAACTACACAAGTGTTAATGGAGCAAATTTCCAAAGGTGTTGAACCCCGAAGGGACGTCGTGTACCGTAATGCGTCGATTAAAGGCCACCCTCGAATAAAGGCCCCCTATTTTGAAATTTTTTTTCACTAAAAGCCCGCTCTATTAAACGCCCCCTCGAATAGAAGCCCCCTAAAATGTCAAAAAATTTAATAAACGCTTAATCGAAGCATTACGGTATATGCTTGTGTGTCAACATTTGTTTGCATTTAATTTGACCATGAAATATGGTTGGGTTAGATTCTCCCCCTTTACACAACACAATTTCTTAGCTTCCTGCTTGTATGTTTTATTATTTTTTGTTTTCTTTTTTAGATGTTATATTCTTCATATATCTGTACCAAAAATGGATATATCCCGTCGACCACTCGAGGCTAAATGAATTTGGAACAAGTGGTGAGATCGAAGAGAAACTAAGCCAGGGTATCGATCCAGCCGAGATAAAAGCCGGACTGGCGGACCAACAGAATGGTCATCTTGAGACTGGTGAAGAAACAACAGCTGAAACTAAGAAGACTCAGTGAAAATATATTTATGATCGTTGATGTATTGGTTTTTGTTCAATAGAATACATTTTAAAGAAACGTTTCATATAATCAGTGATATTCAATTTTGAAAGCTTCAATGTCATAATTTTTCATGTCGCCGCCCCTTGATTCTGAACGCGCACCCATACGCCCTGGCACGCCCCCCAACTGCGCTTATTGCATTGCATGTTATTTTACATTCGAGTCACAGTCATTTTAGACGCCATAGTTTATTTGTAGTAAGAGAGTTCTTTAAGTTTCGTTCATATTTTCGTATTACCGTTGAAGTTAACAAAATTGGCCAATCTATCATCGGGAGCATTTATAAAGAAGTATTTTTCTGGTGAAGTCGCTGTCTTTTTGTATCGATATTTTTTCTGTTAAAATCGAGTTTATGTGTGGGTGTTTGTGAAGTCCGTCGGGCCTAAAAATGGAAGGAAGAAGAATGAAAATATTATTACGTCATCGTAATTTTATCGTCTTAATGTCATTGGTTTTGCTGGAATTACGGAAAGGTATGAATTTAATCGCTATTCTCCCTCGCTCATCCGAATAAAATCGATATAAATTCTGTGCTTATTCAATTCTAATAAATTTATAAAATTTGTAATGCCAAACAAACATCATGCAGTGCAAGTCAAGCCAAGTCACTTATTTACATATGATAATATCAACTCGTGTTTTTATAATACCTATCCATGCAATTACATTGTGATATTGAATTTGATAGCGATAGGATATTTAACTTTTGATATATCGTTTCAAATTCAATAACATATCCCGTTTGTTCCCTTTGGAACTGCATCACACTCCATTTCATCAAACCTTGGACCATCCGGTTTAGTTATCTCCGACCAATTTGCCAGAGTTGAGTTTATATTTCAGTCAGTGCCACTTGTTCCGACCCAGAGGTACCAAAGGATGGCTGGCGTAGCTCTCCCAACAAGCATATCTTTGCAACCGATGAAACCGTACATTACTACTGCAAAAAAAACTACACAATGAATGGTGCTCCTAAAGTTAGATGCTTATCTGATGGCTCGTGGGACGTAAAACCACCAACATGCTTAGGTTTGTATGGAGTTTTTAATGTGAAATAACAAGAAATGAAGAGACTAGTATATTTATGAATATGTTTGTGTTTGTTTATTAAGTGATTGTCACAATAAGAAGACATGTTTATCATGTCATGAACAGAAGTGTTTATGAGTGTCTTTTTGAAAGATGCTTCCATCATCAGTGTAAATATTTTTGAATGGTGACATAATGAGTTCAATCCATGTTTCACAGTATTTGGAATTTGATATTTGTCTATCACTTATATTCTTACTAATCATATACACAAAGACACATAACTAAGTATTTTTGCTGATAAAATAGTCACATCATTTGCCCTCTCCATACATTTGTTTATTTAAACACATTAGACTAGTTTCTATTTATTTTTGCCTCTAATTTTATTAGATCCATGTAATGGTTGCAATGAAGGAACATGCATATACCAAGACAGAACACGTTCGTATATATGTGTTTGCAAGCCGGGATTTAGAGGCAGTAAATGCGCAATTCGTGAGTTAAATCTTTGAATATGTGTCATATCACTCATGCTATCATTTTACTACTACGCTATATTTTACTAGTTTACTCTATGATATTTACACTGTGTTATGCTGAACTTTTTCTCTTTGGTATACTCCACAATTTACTTCTACACTAAATAAGAGCTCATCCATTTCACTCCCACTCAATATCATAGAAACAATAGCATGTGGTTACAGAATGACTAGGAGAAAGAAATGAAAAAGCAGTGGGTC
Organism: Sanderia malayensis; assembly: GCA_013076295.1. Taxonomy (NCBI): domain Eukaryota; kingdom Metazoa; phylum Cnidaria; class Scyphozoa; order Semaeostomeae; family Pelagiidae; genus Sanderia; species Sanderia malayensis. The sequence goes on from RQOL01000906.1 coordinate 4,487,350, forward strand.
CCAGTCTCCTAACATACGACTTTATGAATTATGTTCTATACACCACAGGAGAACCTCTATTATATAGCCTATATGTGTTATATAGCTGACACCTCTGTATAACATATACACATCTCGAAGTAGACAAGTTTTTCCCCCGAAATTGTGACAAGTGTCAAGTGTCTACGCAACGAAAAACAAACAACTGACAAAATCAATGATCCAATAGGTGGAAGCCATTGTTACATTGTTACATGGAAGCTCTACTATATGATGCTATGCATTTTTATTTTATATTGCATTTTTTGCAATTCCCTACCATTTTAATGTACTATAGACTATCATACTCTGTAGACTATTGACTAGTTTATAGTCTATTATAAACTATCATACTCTGTATTGTAAATTGTTTTTATTGCTTACAGCATATTGCCAAAGGCCCAATGATGAACGCCACAGGGGATTCAGTACGACGGTACCAGTTGGTCTTCAAGAGTATGACGTTGGGACAAGAGCGATATTTTATTGCCATATTGGTTTCAGAATAAGTGGCAGTAATAATGTTGCTTGCAATTTACTCAGAAATGGCAGAGCAGAATGGTCAACACCATTTCCAACTTGTGTTGGTAAGTGGATACATTATCATTACTGTATTTTTCTTGAGTGAGCGCCGCCCCCCAATGAGCGCCGCAGTTATATTTTTTGTAAATGCGGCGCTTAATCGAGAAACCGTTAGAATCGTTAGAATCAAACTGGAAAACTGCAAATCTTAAATCAAATTTTTTTCTACAGCCAGAGAGTGTGAGAATAAATTACAGAACCAATTGTTGATAAATGGTGATTATAACCCACGCTCAAAAACCTACTCAATTGGTGATATAGTCACGTTTTCGTGCGATGCTGGCTTTGAACTTCAGGGTGCCAAGACCATCAAATGTACCATTACAGGATTGTGGTCTGCAATTACTTGGCCTAGATGTGCACGTAAGTGGTGTTGTTTCCATTTTGTAGGAATGTAGATGGGTTCGTTTGCAAATTGAACATGGAGCTTGATATGCTAAAATAATGGATAAAATCCTATAGAACTTACGACTTTTCCTACGTAACAAACATTTCACGCTTCTGCAGGGTGTTCGAATTAGACAGAGTTGACTGTATGCATGATGATTACTGGAGTCTGATTGAGAGAACAACATCGTTTTATGGGATTTGAGGGCTTGAGTAAACCCCACAAGAAGTGAAATTCACGGGTTTTTATCTATTTTCGTATTTTCACGAGTGTTTTTAACACACAACTGGATATCTTCGTTTTTCACAGCCATGGAATGTCGAAACCCTCCCGCAATTCCGCACGGTAGCGTCATTCTCAAAGCCGGTCGCTACACAGCCGGAACGACGATCCGGTACAATTGCAAGAAAGGACACGGCTACTATCTTTTCGGCTCAGAAACACAAACATGCACTCCTCTTTCCAATGGTAACCTGGAGTGGTCTCCAAAACGTCCCGAGTGCATTACAAGGCTGCAATTCGAGCAGTACTGTGCGCTGCAGTACAAAGTTATGTCAACAGATCCACCATACCGTTGTGTCTTAAAGGGTAAGTAATCCTATGTGTGCAGTGGAACCTTTGAATACAGCACACCGCATAGTATCATTTCATTGAATATGAAGTCAAAATATGGGTAGCACATAGTGTAGAATATAGTACAGAGCATAGTGCAGCATATAGTACAGCATATGGTGCAGCATATAGTACAGAATATAGTGCAGCATACAGTACAGCGTGTAGTACAGAATATAGTGCAGCATATAGTGCAGCATATAGTACAGCATATGGTGCAGCATATAGTACAGAATATAGTGCAGCATATAGTACAGCGTATAGTACAGCATATAGTGCAGAATATAGTGCAGCATATAGTACAGCATATAGTACAGCATATTGCAGCATATAGTACAGTATATAGTACAGCATATAGTACAGCATATAGTACAGAATATAGTGCAGCATATAGTACAGCGTATAGTACAGAATATAGTGCAGCATATAGTACAGCATATGGTGCAGCATATAGCACAGCATATGTTATAGAGTGCGAAGTTTCATCTTGTTTTGCAATGCATCTTATTTTGCCTTTTTTAGTAGCAGTTGAGGGAGGGCAGGCGAAGACAACGAGTAACACGTCGTTGAACACTCTGGCTGTTGTGACTGGCACAACTGGGGGCCTTCTCGGCTTTCTGCTCGTCGTTATCGGTTTCGTTTTGTGTCAGCGGCGTAGACTTGTGCGGCGCATGCGTCTCGCAACGACCCGTAGAGCCCGAAGCGCAGAAGATGAGAGGATGTTGATTTATTATTCGAACGATTATCATTTCTTCTTGCCTTCCTACGACGAGGCAATGCGGAGCGAAACTGCCGAGCCGCCTCCATTCGAGGACGTTGTGGAGGAGAATCGACAACAACAACTAAATGATCCAGGTATCACGTGCTTTTGTGCCTTTTCTTTGATACAAGCTACTCGGTTCATTTCTGTAGTATATATAACACATGGCTTGTGGCGTAGATGGAGGGGGGGGGGATTATTGAAAGAGTCCCAATGGGAAAACGAACTCCTTCTGTCTACACAATATGGGATCCATGGTTTTGATGTAGACGGATTCTAAAATACTTAGGTGAAATTTTGACCTTGCTCTGCCGATAATGCCATTGTTCGAACACCGGTGATAATTGGTTGTTTCTGCGCTATACCAATCATTCACCTCTTTTTTGATTGGCCAATTTCCATCCTCTTCTGGCTATAATTATTCGTTAGGTTTTCATTTTCGTTCTCTTTCTGACGTACTACTCCGATGAGTGTCAGACGAAAAGCTTTAGTAGTTATTATGTTTCGCTATGTTTCCAATTTTCAAAGCTATTTTGAAGTTCTGTGCCGATCAAAGATTGTTAAGTACGTTTGTTGATTTTTCAGACGACACCGCATCAGAAACATCTGCAGGTGATGACGTAGTGAGCTTACACGAAGAAGAGACTGCTGTTCACGCGGATGCTAACAATGACCATACCGAAACTGCTGCCGGGGAGGAGTGCGCAGAAAACGATCAAACTGATGCGCGTGATCAACGAATTAGCAGCACTGCTGCCGACGCCGGCGAAGGCTGGCCGAGCAGCTACACTGTCGTAGTAGAGCCTAATCGAACCGAATCGAATATAGTCACTAATCCGGTTTACGATGAAGAAGTTTTGGACGACAGATCTAGCGTTGTATCCACGGATTCAAAGGATTCTGTTGATGAAAGCTCGCCCCTTGTCTAAGTTTGTTTAACATCTCACCAGCTAAATAAAAGTAATACTCGCCTTCTTGTTGTCCCCGCCCTTTTAAAGCCCCCTTAATGGATGTGCAATAACGTAATGGATGATTTAATAAACGCCCTAGGCGATTATTCGAAGTATTGATTCATAGTTGCGTTATGTTTATCGTTATTTGTTTTGTTTTGATCCTGTTTATATTTTTGTCAGCAAAGAAGGACTATCTGTCTTGTGCGTTTCAGAACCAACCAATCAGTATGGTGTTTTGTTTCATGTGATGGAAGTTTTCTAGTGTGATTGGTTGGTCTGGAAATATGTCGTTGTATTTGAGTCCTAATGTACTTCTGTAACAATATAATAGTTCATCTGTCATGTTTTTGTTACGCCCACTTTCGCCCACTTTCATATGACCATAAAAGTACTTTGTTGCAGCGAGCTCGCAACCTTTTGTAATTAGGCAATTTGTATAGATGTATAAAATAAATCATGCTTTCTTCTGTTTATATTCCAAATATCTTATTTTAGAGTATTTGATTTCTTTTTAATTATATTATTTGAATTTTAATTATTAGGGCAGGTCACTAAAATTGTTTTGTTCAAGTTTTGCTTTGATCAGTTGTTATGATATTGACAATTATTAAATACAATTATCACTGTTATTGTTATAATTATGATCATTTGTGTGATCATTATAATTTAGCGATCGTTATCATTATTGTAATTATTTTTCTTATTATGAATTTTCTGTTTGTCACTGCGTAATTTGAAGACTGGGTCTGCCGCACGATATTACCCAGAGTCCTTTTCTCACATTCTTAGAAACAAGAGTTATCGAGAACCCGTCTGTCTTCAGGGAAATTTTAGTAGTGCTTCCAAGAAGGACAGCCATCATTCCTTTTTGGTTTTGGATCCACGATGCGAAAAGTCAGCATTGGATAAGCCGCTTTGAAATCGCAATTTTTTACATTATGCCGGACGTGAAAAAATAGTCATCAGTGGTCGAAGGATAGTATACGATTATACGCAGTGCATTGAGATAATGTTTTCCTTCCCAAGGGCTAGGCCAGCTTCGAGAAAGGTGCATCTTGTGGACAAGAGGATATTTACGCATTCGTTCGATTCGCAACACGATAAGATTACAGTAAAGGTATGCAGAATAAACTTCATTGTTGTTATCAATAATGAAAGAATTTAGCAAAGTTATATATTCAAGGGTAAAGGCTATTTGTATCCACGCTAAGGTTTAAATCTTATGCTCGCGTCGGGCAAAGTTATCTCACAAAGGGCAGCTCCATTGATTTTGGCGGTATCGCAGGGCAGCCAGATATGTTTCTCTCACGGCAGATGATTTATATTTTTCTGTCGTACATCTTTCCTTGTCGGACAGGAGAGGTGAATCGTACCTCTCGACAGTCTGAAAGCGGTGTTTTTAAAATACATTGCCAATGTTTGAATGTCGTGAATGTTGAATCTTTTCTTATTGAAGATGCTAAGGATGAAGGGCGTTTTTTAAGTTGTCGTGATCTGGCTTAATTTAAATTGCCTGCGGAAAATTTCATTTAAAATATCGGATACTTTAATTCTGAATTTCAAAATATAGAACAAGTTGTTTTCTGGGGGATTGCAGGTAAAATTTGTATAGTTAAACTTTAATGCTATCTGCTTGAAATGTTAAAAGTGAAAAAATAATAGGTACAAGACATAAAAAATAGAAATATTGAAATTGACATAAATGATTATTGAAATTTTAGACCATCTGGTTCAATCAATTTTTTTTAGATTTTTTATCAAAAAGAAAATTTATAATTGAGTCAATATTCCCGGTTTCTTGATGTTTGAAATGCACGACATTTTTCTCTTTTAACTTGTAATACCTGTCACCCAGGAACAAGGAGGAATGTTGACATCATTCAAAAGCACAATGGGGTATTTCTGAGAAGTCCAAAATTTCTAAGTAACCGCATTTGATTGAACGCATTTGATTGAATGACCAAATATGTAGATTATTAATTGACATTTCGTATTGAAGGCTGCACTCAATTTGCTCCATTGCTCAAACATAATATTTGATTTGAAATATTTTCGGGAATTTTAGTCCTTCTCAGTCTTTGCATTTTAAAGGAAAAAACCTTGTTTTAGATACATTTGAATCAATATTTATCTAAGCCATGTTTGTTCTCTGACTCGGGTCTGACTTGTACAATAGAAAGTGAAAGTAGATAGGTATCAGTCATTATCTTGGTAATTTTATTGCTTAATATATTTCCAGGAACTTATTGCGGAAATTTGTGAACAGGAAGGAATATATCCGATGCATTCGGCACATTTTGGTATCAGCTTGGATGAATTTGGCAAAAAATACATCCCATACACAGAAGAGATAAATAATGATGCATTCAAAAAAGAGAACTTGTATTTTAGATTTCAATTCAAGGCTAGTGACTGCACGGCTTTGAAACTAAGAACAGATGACAGAGCCGATCGGAAATCAAAAGCATTTGATTACTACCTACGCCAGGTATGTACTGTTAATGACCCTTGAGTTCTGTATTTGTTTTCTCTGTAGTTGCTACGTATCCTTGGCAACTTGAGCCTCTAGAGCTGGAGTTCAGCCTCCATTCAACCAGTTGCCAATGCTATTGTATTATGGACCATTCTCAACCTTATAAATCTACCAATGCATCATGATGTAGGAACCTAGGAATGTAGTCAAGAAATGGCTTGTTTTATTGGGTGTTGTTCAACTGTTAGTGGGGTAAATTAATTTTTGCTATGAAGCAGTGGAAAAGATTTAAGGTTTATTCTGTTGTGTAAATTACATTATATGCAAAGTTGAAATGCTGTGAAAAGAAAGAGAAAGCTAAAATTGGTCCCTGAACCTCGTAAAAAATTTATCATTTTGATTTTGGTTATGTCTCTAAATTCTTCCATATTTGTATCTGTTTTCAGTGTCGCCATTACTTTGTCAATGGAGTGTTCAAAAAGAATCTCTCAAAGTTGGGAGATGATCACAATAAAAAGCAGGAAATGCTGTTGCGAATGGTAATTCTTGAAATGCTCCTGGTGTCGAAAGATGAGGCAAATACAGTGCAAAAAGATAAAAAATCACATCTTCAACATGTTTTTAATAAAAGGTATATTCATAGATATGTTACATGTAAACAGAATTAGTCTGTTTGACGATTGCTTTCCCACGAAACTCAGAGTAACTGAGAATCGGTCGTTTCCTTTTTTGTGATTCTGCTATCGAGGCTCTGTACTTTGTACATGAAGCACTTTATGCTGGTGAAGACAGCACTCTTACATGTGATGTGTTACATGTTATATATATACATACAGTCTAAGATTGTAGGGGGGTAAATTAACCCAGAGAGTTCAACTGACTGCAGCTAGTTTGTAGGGAAGTTAGTTGCCCTGCACTTTATTTGGAGTCTGTTAAATAGAAGATAATTTGACTGTCCTATGAGGTATCAGATGTTTACTGAAAGGTATGTTAAGGGGGGGGGGTTTACAATTTATAATTTATTCATTCATCATTCATAAATTAATTCATCTAATCTAATTTCAACAATATAAAGTACACGTTGCGTTGTGGGTAGTATATTAGCGGTTTATTACGTTAGCGTTTGTCAAAAGAGAGTATTAGAAAAAGACAATATTGGAAAATAAGCTGGTTAGCAGTGCCGGATTTCTTAGTATTTGTTGATTGCTTAACATTTACTACTTTGAAAAAGCCTACATTCATTTGTAGAGCGTAGATGGGTTATCAAATAGAAGCCATCTTATTTATCCATTCATTCATATATTTGCTTATTTATTTACTTTGCAATTTTTTTCGCAGCACTGGTAGATTGGAGTCGATTCTTGCGCAGTACGTTGATAAGAAAGAAGAAGTGAAGAAATGCAAAAGAATCATTGAACGCAGTTTGCAGACGTTTGAAAAAGTCAATGAACCAGAGTTCGATTTTCTTCGCGAGATTGAACTCCTGCCCGACTACCAGAAGGAGACGTTTGAAGTCTTCAAGGTGAGATTGTAAAGCTGTAGCGAAAACCCACGTATAACAACCGCCCAGGCTGATATTTCTGCGGAAAACAATAGATGAAACAATAGTTTATTGTGTTTGAACAATAGGAACAATAGATTCTATTCGCTTTCCAGCCAGGTATTTTGTTTTCTCTCTGCTGAACAGCAGCCCTACAATAACTTGCTTTCTCCGCCTATGTTTATTCTTAACCCCAACTATGATCTGCTGGTAGCTCGAACCACGAAGGCACCGATGAAAATGGTTTCAATTAACACCTCGAAGCACATTCGAGCCATCGGGGCTATGAGATGAATACTCGAGTTGAATATTATAATTTGGAAACGATGTCCTTCCAAATGGCCGTATTCAAACGAGTCCCACGAGTTTCATTTTTATCCCTTTTACTTTGCGCATATTTCTAACTGTGTGTATTTTTGCTTAGGTGTACGGCAGCAGGGATAATGTGACATCTCGCGAGAACATCTGGGTGCGGGTGCACCCGAAGAACGGTGTCTCCAGATTGAGAATTATCGATAGTAAATTCAAGGTTTGCATGCCCAGGATTGTTTACTCCCTGCTCGCCATGCTTCGCCAGACGCCCACATGTTCTTTACTCTTCTCGCGATTTCCTCTTTCAGAAAGAGGATAACAATTTCCAGTTTGATAACATTGATAGTTTGACAATAAAGGAGACAGAGGACAACGCAATTGCTCCAAAATATCACCTGATTATTGGCATTCATAATACATTACCAGAGGTGATCACACGTTCCGTTCTCTGAGTGTTAACAATTGCTCAATTGTTTAGCTCAGTGACCCTAACCCTAACCCTAACCCTAACAGTAGTTTTAGTTTTAAGAGTATTTAAGTAAGATTCAAAGTCAGTATTCTTTGGGATCGTAACTGTCCTAAATCCATTTCAATCCGTTTGCAGAAGTTTTTTTCGGATTCGAGATCCGTATTGCAATGCCTGTGCTCCTGGATCGACGGATACCACCGATTACTCGTGGATCAATACGTTTCATTGTATGCAAATGGAAAAGGTATTTCGCACGCAAGAGGAGCGTTGATTATCGTCGATTCTGGTTCACTCGTTTTTTAATCGTATGAACGGCAAGCAGGTTTTGAATGCAATGCCCTTAGATTGCGAGCAAAACACAAACCTTAACATCGCCTTAAAATTTTCTTTAAATGGGAGGTAGAACTTTGTAAAAGAGTACCTGCCGTTCAACAGACTATTTTTCGAGTTAGAGCAACTCTTAAGGCCCCCGGCCCTTGGTTATCGGATATAGGTCGCATAACATTTTTTCATTATTGCTTGTCAATCGGTATATAGTTCCTAGCACCGACGTCCCCCCTGTCTGAGTAACATATTACTAAAGACCTCAGGATTGTTGCGCCACTTCTTCTCAGCTTATGAATGCTCTGACAATATTATTGAAGATGAAGAGTTACAGTTTTATTATATTTGTTTTTGTTTTATTTCACAGATCATGTGTCTGGCAATAGAGGCATTCACGGACCTATAGAGTACGTAACCATAATCTCCTCACACTGTATATTTATTGTTTTAACTATATTCGATTGGGATCTGGTCTGAGAACCTTGGCAATCTTTGAAACCTGAAGCATGTATATTTCGATTGATATTATTGCACTTTGCACTTGACTAAACTATGTAATTGCATCGTATAACCTTGTACCGTCTTTTTTATAGACACAGCATATCTGAGAAATTTCTCGAGTCTTGTGAGAGCACTGAAGGTGATTTTCTAATCCGTCAGCATCGAATGACGCATGGTGACTTTGTGTTGACGATACAGGCAGAGCGTGGCTTTAAGCACTATGAGATCTACAAGCTCAAATCCACAAACGATGACGAACCAAAATATAGCATTGATAGGAAAACAAGGTTTTCCACTATTGATCAGCTTGTTGAATTTTACGGAGAAAATAAAGTGAGTTAAGCATCATTTAATTGTTCTGTGCCAATTCTGAGACTTTCGAAAGCCAAGTTTCTAATATTGATCGCGTCTTTTGATTTGTATGTGCCTTATGTGTGTGCCTCAACCTCAGAATAAAATTAGCAATTTTATTATTTTCTTTGTCGGTTGAAAATTGTGCTCAACTAAGTGGTTTGTGTGTTTTAGATTTCCAAAATGCCACTTTTGAAGAGGAATATAAAGCCAAATGGTAATATATATCTTTTGATATTCAATTTTTTGCATTCTTGTATTTTTCTTGTATTGTTTTAATAATCAATTTTCTGCATTCTAGTCTTATATTTTCTGTATCTTTCAAATCATTTATACCTTCGTCGAATTCAAATTCCCGCAACGCAGATTCCCTCATACAGTAAACATCCGCGTATAAGAACTTGTGAATTCTGCATCCAGCCCATTGTTTAGCCTATTGTCTCTTCTATTGTTTTGAGCAGGGTTTTCAGCCTGGAAGGTTCGTAATTTACTGGTTCTTATATGCGGGTGTTTACTGTGTCAAAAGTATCAAAAGACTATTATGCCATTCTTATTGCTTCTTGAATTGTCTTCTTGCAGGCCCTATGCCATTTCTGAGTGATCGCAAAGCGTTGTCATTTATGAAAAGACCCGAACCTTCACCAATCCGAGGAGGAGTTTCCTGGATCGACTCTAAATCATTGATAAAGATAACACGCTTGCCAGAGGTAACTACGAAATTAATTACATGCTATTACTATTTTATTTTAGGTATTTAGTTTTCAGGTAACTATATTATTGCAGCTGCTTTTGTTGATATTTAAATGTTCATACTATTCTTCAGGGGAGATTTGGAGCTGTTTATTTGTGCAAGCAACGCTATGATAATTCCACCCAAGATGTCGCTGTCCGAGAATTTACCAATGAAGTCATAAATAAAGAGGTAGCTAAGCTTTATTTTTAAGAAGTTATGGATAACTTGTTTAGTTTCTTCAAGTTGTTTTCTATTTCCTTGCTTGTTTAGTTCTTTTGCTTTCTTTATTTTACGTTATTCTTTTTGGTTACATTTCTTCTTGTTTAATTTTTTAATCATTTCAACGCACATATCTTTAGTTTTTACATCTGAACCTTTTTTAACTCAGTACTTCTTTAAATCTTTACTTCTTTGCCTCAGTACTTCTCTAATCCTTTTTTAAATCGTTGCTTTTTAGACTCTTTTTTACTTTCTTGAGTTTCCTTTCTGCCTTTCATTTGTTCATTGCTTACTTGTTACTTTGCATTTCCTTTTCTTAATTTGTTAATTGACGCATTCACCCCTTTAATTCTCAATCTGCAGGCATTTAACCGAATAGCTGTATATTACCAGAAAATGCAGAGTCATTTGATTGTCCGCCTTACTGGCTCATCTTCCCCGGAAGACCCAATCAAATTGCTCGCATTTGAATACATGAAGCTTGGACCACTCGACGAACACCTTCATAAAAACAAGTAGGAATAATTACTCCCACGAGTCTCGCCGCCACTTACAACTCCAAGATTTTTGCTTGGCCCAGACATGCTTTCAAATTTACCTTCAATAATTCATATGATAAAACTTTAACTAAAATTCCATGTCAACTGTCAATTTCAACTCTTGGTTTGAAATATCGTACGGCAAATGTACGGCTACCGGCCACATCGGCTAACAATATGTTGTTTTCTTTTGATAGGGATTCGATGAAATATAGATCAATTCTGAAGTATATGATTGATATAACGGAGGGAATGCTGTATCTCGAGAAGTCGATGGTTTGTAACATTTCTCTGATTCCCACAGTTTCTCTGGTTAGATTTAGGCTTTTTAGCAACACTCTTAATACATTTATTTTTGCATTCAGAAAGCTGTCTTTAGGCAATTGAATAGTTTTACTTCTTTAGTAATGGGTTTTCTTGTAGTACCGCGATATAACGAATTTTTTACAGAGCTAACCATCTAGACCCTTAAGCTACATTGGAGAGTAATTAATGTTATATCCGACAGCCTAGCCAACACTGGATATAACAAACTGCATTTGGTTCTCTTGTCAGCTCGCTAATATCAATTTGTAACCTTATCGAGCTTATATTTTGTTGTTGCTAAGGCCTTGTGGCCGTGGTCCGGAAGGCGAGAGGCTAGGGGCTATGCTCTACAGAGGCCCTTTATCGTGCACTTCATTTATCGATAATGGAACGATTGTCAAACTGAATATTTATTGCAGAAAGTGGTGCATGGCAATCTTAGACTGCACAACGTGTTGGTCACGGATGGAGATAACATTAAGCTATCCGATGCTTGTTTTGATTGGGTGAGGCAGCAAGAGAAGCAATTGTTAATGGCAGAGATTGTGTCGAGGTAAGGTTACTTAGCGATAATATTAACCAATTAATTGTGACTCATGAGAGCTTTCAATTACCTACTGTAAGAGCTTCATTAAGTTCTCTTTTCTATCAAGTCCATCTATCTAATAAACCTTTGCTCTAGAATTAAATAAACTCCCCCCCTGGGGGGCTTGATTGGGTTTTTACGTTATTTTTTATGATGCTTCTTGCAACAAGTTTATTAAACAACGGTCAACAAATTTAAGGGAACTTGGGGTTAATAAAACGAGTTAAAACTTCTACCCCCGCCCCTATAGTCACATCTTTTGTCGTGCAACTCTTTAATACAATGCCAATAAAACTAATTCAGGAAGCTGGCTTCTTTGTCATTTTAAGTGATCATATTTTTTCTATTTTTGTAGTGGCTACTGGCGTGCCCCTGAAGTTGTTAATGGTGAAAAGATGCTCAGTTTTTCTTCGGATGTTTGGTCGTTTGGTGTGCTCCTCTGGGACATCGTGTCCTTGTCAAAACAGTTAGATGAAAATTTAAGGAAGGAAATGGTAATGATTTGAAAAGTTATCAACCTCTTATAAAGTCATTAAATACTATTGCAAGGTTGATAGCTAGAATGTTTCACTACAGCTGGTTGATGGGGCTGTACAACTTATTGAAGTAGCTTGATGGGGCTTTATAGTTTATTGAAGTAGCTTGTTGGGGATGTACAGTTTATGGAGGTAGCTTGATGGGGCTGTGTAGTCCATGGAAGCTGGTTGATGGGGCTGTATAGTTTATTGAAGTAGCTTGTTGGGGCTAAATAGTTTACTGAAGTAGCTTGTTAGGGCTGTGTAGTTCACGGAAGCTGGTTGATGGGGCTGTGTAGTTTATGGTGGCAAGAAGGCTCTTATATTAGTAGAGGTGATATAGTGACCAACTGTAGATTTTCGAGTAAAGATAACTGTAAGTTGTGTGTTGTACTTTTTTTCAATAGTGTTCCCGTGAATACTTTCTTTAACATTCACTCATATTTTACAGCTCCGACATATGTTGACTGAAGATTCGCAACGCCAGCCAAGCATAATGTAAGTAAAAAGTCGTAATCATCTATTTATTTCTTCACTCTAGTTTTATATGACAACATTACGTGGTAGTTCTTGAATTTCTGAATGTTCTGAATAAATCCTCTATCCATAGGTTTTATTGTCCGGATTTTGTGAAAGAGCTTATGTTTGATTGCTGGTGCAAGGAACCTGAGGTGAACTTTATTTTGCTTAAGCTTTGGATCGACACATACCTTGATGACAGTCACTCGAGTTCACAAGTCTTGAAAGCTCGATTTCGAGATTTAGTTCCCAATTGTTTGATACATGGAGTATTTTTATTTGATGTTATGTGGTTTATTGACGAGAGTTTCTTTGTCTTCAGCAAAGACCATCGTTTGAACGAATTTACAATCTATTAAGACAATACAAGAAAACAGGTTTGTTGATCAGTATCTTCACTTCTTCATTCTTCTTTTTTACTTGAAATCGCAGGGCAATGACACACGCAAATATGTCTTGATCAGCTTAAAAACTCTATTTTCCTTGGGGGGCTCATATAATTTTCTAGAGGTGGGCTTGTGAAGGGGTTTAATGGACAGACAGAGGTTAATAGAATTTTTATCCAGATGCTGCCAGATTTCCTTGTCCTTCTCTGGGGATTGATGGGTTAAGCAGGTGACTGAAATGTTTTCTCTGTCTTTACAGTTTCTACTTACCTTTTGGATCGTCCATATTTCCATTGGCAAAGTATTGAAAAGCAGGAAATTGAAGAAATTCGATTGCAACGGTCAAGATTAGCGGAAAGGATTTCAAATGAATTTTCATCTTCAGATACCTCGGTAAATGTTGCCTATGTTTCTGTTTGACAATTTTTCAAAGTTGCTCTAACTTGGTAGCTTAGAACTCCGCAATTTCGATGATCTTTTGGTGGTTTGGGCTACCGTGAGAATACTGTAATAATATTGGCTGATTTCAACAATTTTTGTATCATATCAACATTTCGTGTCAACTTTCACATTTGGCCAGCTGTTTAAACATACAACATACAATACAACATACAACGATCAGCTGAAAACATTTTCCAATTTGTTGTTTTGAGCCCCAAGTGTGTTGCATCGAGACAACATCGATTTGATAAAAGCATTAAAAAGCATTAAGTGCAATGCATGTCCAAAATACAACAATCCTTGATAACAACTGAAGTTTACTTCGTTATATGGGCAAAGCTCCTTTTGTCCAGGGGGTAAATTGTACTGCGAAGCAGGTCAAGAAATAGGGTGTTTATTTATTATTTATATGGGACCCAGTTATATATATGTTCAACATATCGAATATTTTTCCGTCATTGATCGTTTTAAATTTTGTTGTGCATTTTAGTCACTGCTTTCATTCTCTACAGACTGATTACCACCTTGTTGCGAATAGCAGTAGAACAACGACAGACTCATCAGCTTGGCCTAACTCGTCCACATCGTCGTCATTTTCTTCGTCGTCTTCCTCGTATCTTGTCGATCGTTCCAAGCTTGCGTCATCGGTACTGCAAGACACATCTGACGTCACGACGTCGCACGGGGATGTGGAAATGGACGACGTTTCTCCATCGAAAGAAACTGACGCATGCGCTAATAATACACCGCTGATCGATGCTCATGCTCTAGTACGGCCAGCCTCGGCAGTTCATGTACAAACTGTGAATGATGAGCCGATGGAGACCGAGTTTAATCAGATGTCGTCTACGCATGCGTCTGCTATGCAACCATTGTCGAATTTAACGGAACTTGTTGAGGATATTAACAGCAGTATGGAGTCGCCAATGACAGCATCTCCAAGCGTCAAAAGTATGGCGACGTTGCCGCCGAATGACTTGGCTCCGAAGGAGATGACTTTGAAGTACATGGCTTTTACGGATATGACTTCAAAATACGTGTCCATGAAAGACACGGCTCCGAAAATGGTCGGCCCGAAAGATATGGCGCCAAAATTTATGACTTTAAAAGATATAGCTCCAAAGCCTGTATCATCGAAAGTCGTTGCCCAGAAAGCAGTTGCTCCGAAAAGTATCGCTCCGAAAGCTGTTACTCCGAAAGCTATTGCTCCGAAAATTGTTGCTTCGAAAGCTGTTGCTCCGAAAGTTGTCGCCGCAAAAGCCGTGTCTTACCGAAGATCGAGTTCAAAGGATCAGCCTCCTGATCCAGAGGATGTTGAATCGGATGTCATGGAAGTTGCTAACGTCCTTGCATCGATGGCCAACCCGCACGGCAGTTCCGCTGCTGACCAGAAAAGACGTAACCTTCACGAAATCAACGCCAAGCGTCAAGTTCGGACTAGGACTGATCGTCAAATGCCACAGCTGCACAAAGCTTTCGTGCGGCAAAAACCGTACACGGACCAACAGCAGTACCCGCGGAGGAGCATAGCAATGAGCTTGGATCATCACCAACCAATGTATTCTCCCGCTTCCGATTCAGCATATGAAAGTGGTGGCAGTGGTTCGAGCTCGTTTGTTGCGGCTTCAAGGGTTGCATTGCCGCCGGGTTTTGGCGCGAAACCTTCAATTTTTTCGACTGCTGCGAATCAAGAAGCGTCCGGCGCTGTCGCTACAACGGCGACGATGACGAAGTTTATGAACGAAATTTTGCGGCCGGTTGATGGGAAGAAGCGTTCGCACTCGTTGTCTGAAGAGGCGAGCAAGATGCACAAGTCAGCAGCGAAACGAGCTCTGAACGGGCCTAACCCGTTCAACATTGGTCCGGTCGTGCCAAGGAACTTTCTCATGAAGAAGAAAGAGTTGACGGCACACTCGCAGCTCAAAGGCCAGCAACCGCAGCAATTGCAGCCGCAACCTGTGGATGCATCGAAGTATCTTCACGACCTGATGGTGCAAAAGCAATCGCAACGCAGCGGGTTTGTGCAGCAGAGTCAAGATGAGTGTCCTACTACACCGACTACTAGCAGCGTTAAGCAACAGTACGATGACCAGACGTACAAATCGATGGCCGAGATGCAACAACTCGGAGAGAAGATGAGTCACTTAAAAGCCGCCAGTCCTCAACAGAATTCTGTTCCGGTTACAACAAGCACTGTGCTTCAACAGGTTCCCACCGACCCGAACGCTATGCAGGTAGCAATCAACTCTTATTTGACGCAGTTGGTCAGTCAAGGGCATTCCGTAGTGGCAGGCCGTCCGTACTTCATACCACCCATTGCGTTGAATGCCAGTTTCAATCAACAGCAATCGGCAGCAGTTGCCGCGTCAGTGCCCCAATTCATGCAACTTCTGCAAACACAGCAGCAAAAGCAACAACAGTTTGTTACAAGCCAGCAGCAAGCGGCAGGTGTTACAACAGCACAGGCAACAATTGTGACGCCACCGTTACCCAACCAACCGATGGATTCGTCGCTACAGATCAGCCCGGCGTATTTGCCGACGCTCCTCGCTTTAATGGCGTCGAAGAATATCTTCGCTTCTTCGGCTGGAGCTGTTGGCAACCCAAATCACCTTGCCGCCCAGAGCGTTGTTAGCGGCAGCGAATCAGGTGCATCCACAACTCCCCTTTTGACTGCTCCGTCTGCAGTGATGGCTGGAAGTGGCCATCTCAAGACAAAACAACAGCAACAACACGAGCAAGTGTCTAAAAAACCCGTTGATATAAAACCGAAAATCATCACAAAGTCAGTCGATGTAAACATGGAATACATTCGACATTCATCGCAGCATGCATTGAATTCTGCTAATAATGTCAGTCACAGTCATCCACAGCATCAACGTGATAAACCGAAACTACTTCAAGTGCCGCAAGCCAGTCCGTCGATCCCGCAGAATTCCTTGCGGTCGCTTTTTGACAACAAGAAGGATCAGCCGTCGCGTCATCCTTTACCTGCCGCGCCATCTCAATCCGCTCCAGCGGCAATGATACAGCAAGCAACTGTTGTTGTTGATAAGAATAGTAAGCAACAGCAAAACAACGCGCGGACAGTTTTATTCAAAGCGGCGCAGGGTCCTCAACCCATGCGGCTGATTTTGCCGAAGGGAAATGGCCTATCCAGCGAGCAAAGCGATCAAAAGGATTTGAAGGTACCAGCGAATCGAACGATGCAACAACAACGGTCTTTTGATTCAGTGCCATCAGTGTCATCAAGTATAGCATCTGTGAGTGGCTGTTCTTCTTCAGTGGTGAAAGGTGTTGTCGTGCATTCTATTGACGAAGAAGATGATGTCGGCGGCGATGATAATATGCGTTCCAACATCATCACGACGGCTACGGAAAGATCTGTATCGACGAGGATCAAGGCCGAACCAACGTCGCCGTCGTCATCTGCGTCACCGTACACGCGTGGTGGTCATCAGGAATCTTTGCAATATCGAACTTTGTCACCGCGAGGTGTTAAAGATGGTTCATCGCATTTGAAGCAGCGACGAATATCTTCGGACGATATGCACGGGTCATCGGAGAAGCTGTCGAAAGTGCAGAAAAGGAGACAGTCGGAAGATAATTTGACAATCATTTCTCATCTTGGAAATGTGAATGTTTTCAGTAACGATGATTTACACTTTGAGAAAGAGCTTGGAGAGGTATCGTATGTTTGTTGTGTTGTGTTTTTTTTGCTTTTTTGTTTGTCCTGTTTTAATCAACTTGTTAGTTAAATAATTTGTTGGCTACTTAGTCTCTTAGTTATACCATGCTTTGCTACGCCATTCTACATAGCATTTATTTTGGAGAGGATACTATGTTTTTCCCCGTGATCTGTCTACCGAGCTATTTTTGTGTTTAGAATACTTAATTCAATCGCCTTAATTTCACTAACCATCGTTTCGTGAAAGGGTCAGTTTGGTAAAGTTTGGAAAGCATTGCTCAGATGCAAAGGAGAAGCAGGCAATATTAGTCTTGTAAGCAAACATGCCAATTTTCCATCAAATATGTTCTATATCGCGTAAAGTAATGTCTGCTTTCATAATACTTGCATAATCGATTTCTTCGTTGTTTTTCTAGCGTCCAGTGGCAGTGAAGAAACTGAAAAGCATGGAGGAGCAGTCTTGCAAGGAATTCAAGAACGAGGTCAAGCATCTTGCATCGCTGAACCACGAGTGCATTGTCAAGTTGATTGGGGTATCAGTTGATCTACAAGGTAGGTCACTATCCTTTTCATTCGCTCATTTATTAATCATACAACCTAGACACCATTTTGAATCGTGTGGTGCAATACTTTTGCTCCGTGTGTATAATATTTTTTGTGACGTTTTCTCTGAAACTTCAATACGTAGCTCGTTCTTATTGTTGCATTTGCAATCCGATTTTCTGCTATCATTTGAATTTGGCATTGTCTTTTTGAGGTGATGACGAAGGGCTGTGCATAATTACTGACCTTATGGAACTTGGTAATTTGAATCAATTCATCGTTAATCAGAGAGTAAGTCATTTCGTGATTAATTTGAAAACTCTTTTACATTCTGTTATAGTCTGCTGTTTCCTTCATGATCCAAATGACAAAATATTATTATTCTTATTGAATTCTTCAGCAAACAATAACAGAAGAAATGTTGATTAGATTTGCCTTACAAATTGCCGAGGGGATGAATTACTTGGTAAGTTTTTAGCTCTTTTGTAATTCGTTATAAATCTTTCTTTTTTGTTCAAGCTTTTTTCTTGTATACAATTTCTTCTATCTTTGTTTCAACCTTTTCTTTTCTTGTTTTATTCCTGTCTTTCCTCATGATGGCTTTAGCAGTTTCCCTGATTATAACCTTCTTTATCGTAGCTATAAAAAATTATGTTATCGATATTCTACTTTTGCATTTAGTAATTTTAAGCACGAGTCTATTTAATGCATCTGCCAGTATCGTGTACCTCGTACCGTGTATCGTGTATCGTGTACGTGATCATGGACAATACAGGCACTATCTAACCGCACTTCACGTGTCTTCTTAATTGTCTTGCAGCAAATGAAAACGATTGTGCATCGTGATTTGGCGGCCAGAAACGTTCTCGTGGAAAGCCGAGATCGTGTAAAAGTCAGCGACTTTGGACTAAGTCGCATGTTCAGTGATGACAAGGACTACTACAGAGGAAAAACTGCTTCACTTTTACCAATAAGATGGTGCGTATCTTTTTTTAGCTATTTTATCTATGAATTCCCTATGGCAATTCACATTTTCAGTAGAATATCGATTTCATGATCAGTTCATTCTGTTTTAAGTTCCATTCATACAATTTACAATAAATATTTTAGTGTATTAGCATGTGAGCTAATCTATATGTCGTTACTTTCAGGTATGCACTGGAAAGTATTCGAGATTCTGTATTTACTTCAAAGAGCGATGTTTGGAGCTACGGTGTGACCTTGTGGGAGGTATTTTTGCTTTGGGGATCAGCGCTAACTTACGTCAGTCCATACAAGGGAATGAATGGAACAGAGGTAGGCTATGTTCTATTCTTCTTTTCTGGCTCTAGTTTATCAGTGATATGTTTAGAAATGGATGCACTAGAATACGTGCTGGGGAACTGATTGAATCTAATTGTTGTTAAATTGCTGGACGTAGTTAATGTTGCTAGAGTTAATCAACTGAACTGCAAGCGAAATGCCAAGACTTGAACAATGTGGGAGAGGGTAGCATACTTCTGAAAAATGTAACATGAATGCAAAATAACTTTGATGATTTTTTATGGTTTGCTCCATCACAATTTGAAAGGAAAGGGGCCTTACTTCCAAATTTAACTTCGGAAGTTTGGGGGAGGGGGTCAATACAGTTTTACGGTAATTATTTAGTGTCTATCTTGAAATGGTGAAAATTTATTTCTTGTGGCATGCCATTTTTCCACAAGTAAAGGTTCACATCAGTTTACCTCAAGCCTGATGTTTGCTATTATAATAATTTGGTAACAGTGAGATGCATAGAGATGCGCTCGACTCTAGTAATATATAATATGACTAGTATGATGCAATGCCTTAGACTTGCAGTGCAGTGACTTGCACTTTTGATGTAATATGTTGATTGACAGATGCATGTCGTATGTATATATATATGTATGTAGTTGATTGACAGTATGTTGTGTGATATGTATACGCTCTTTAACCGGAAATGAATTTTTATTGGCTAACGCGATTTTTCTTGGCGACGTGGTAGCAACGGGTCTGGCCATGGATCTTCACAGTGAAAAGCCTATGGAGCTGCGCCCAACTCATGTTTTAAAAGTGGGTTTTATCGCGTTATTTTGGCAAAATATTGAAAAAAATATGCTTTTCTTGCGGGTTCGTATATGATATTTCGAATTTGTCAAGTTTTTTTGTCTATTTTTGTTTCTCGGCTGTATTTTGCGGTGTGTCAAAATGTGCCCTATATATACAAAATTTAGGCCCGTCCGCTAGTCAATTGGTCAGTAACTCAATTTTTGGGGTTATGTTTCACTTCGATTGAGCAAATGATGAATTACAGAAAACACTAATCATAAAATAATCATTTTGAGAAAAATGGTGCGGGTTTGTGCTGTCTTGGTTAATTTTCAAACGCTCCTTGTGGAAGCTAATGTTTTACAGACTAGGTACATCAAATCAAATCAATATGCAGTTCTGAGTTGTTCTGTGTCCATATAACAAAAGGGCCCATTCAAGACTGACTGATAGCAGTGCAGCTGGCATTAAAAACTAGCAATTTTATTCTCTATCTAAGTTTAAATTTTTTCAAGTTAGAAACTATCCTCTTTAACTTAGACCTTCAGTTAAGCATGATCAATCTTCTCGAATGTGCTACTTCAATAGGGTCATTTGATCTCCAAGGTGCCTCTTACTTTTATTAGAGGGTGTTTCAGTGATTCCATCCAGGGTGCACCTTATTAGTATACTTGGAAATATAAAACAA
Organism: Sanderia malayensis; assembly: GCA_013076295.1. Lineage (NCBI taxonomy): Eukaryota > Metazoa > Cnidaria > Scyphozoa > Semaeostomeae > Pelagiidae > Sanderia > Sanderia malayensis. The sequence continues at coordinate 4,507,845 of RQOL01000906.1, forward strand.
TATAAGGTACATTTGAACCTTAAATTATTCCATCTTTCATCCCCAATGGGATCAAGTACAAGCTGAACTGACATCAGCCCGTATTGAATGGACCCATTTTGTAATATGGACAGCAAAACAGCTCAAAACTATTAATGTAGCAAAAGAGAATTTACTTGGAAAAATGCCATGTATTTATTTGCAAAAATTCTGAAATGGGTGAGATTATGCCATCCTACTATCAAAAAAGGTCAAAATCAATTAAAGAAAAATATAACATTTACGAATGCAATTCATATTCATGTCTGCACTCCTCATACAAGTGAAACATAACATTTCATTTCGTACATTAGCTGCGTTTGAAAACTAATGGGTGTTTGAAAACTAACCGAGAAAGCACGAACCCGCACTATTTATGATTAGTATTTTCTAGAATTCTGTATTTCCTCGATTGAAATGAAGTATATAACCCTAATAATTGAGTTTACCGACCAATTGACTGGCGGACGAGCCTAAATTTGGTATGTTTTGACAAAGCGCAAAATAAAACCCAAAAGTGAAAAATGTTTGAAAAAAACTTGACAAATTTAAAATATCATATACGAACCCGCAAGAAAAACATATTTTGTTCAATATTTTATCAAAATAACGCGATAAAACCCACTTTTAAAACACTAGTTAGGCGCAGCTCCATAGGCTTTTCACTGTGAAAATCCATGGCCAGATCCGTTGCTACCACGTCGCTAAGAAAAATCGCGTTAGCCAATGAAAATTCATTTCCGGTTAAAGAGCGTATAATGAACGGGCCCTTCTTTGTTGATTGACAGATTCTTGACTTCATCGAGAACGGAAAGAGACTGACCAAGCCCGAGAAATGCAAGGATGAACTTTGGACTTTGATACTGAGCTGTTGGCATAAAAATCCGGACGATCGTCCGTCGTTTTATTCAATCACATACGACATTTTGAACAATGCTGAACTGAACAATGGCCTATCAAACACGTGATCATGTATTTGTTGTATTTGTTGTAATTTTATAGTCACTGCCAGATATGACAGCACAGCATAGTTGAACATTGAACAGTTGACTACCTTGTGAGCTCGAATCCTCAATATGTTAAGGCAGGGCGTAGGAGCCAGGGACACCTCACCCCCTCCCCATTTTTCTGCTAAATATGAAGCATTCTTCTTATATGGATAAAAAATTGTCGGTTGAACATGTTTTACATGTCATACCCTTTTGTTGCAGTGCCCTCCTCTCCCCCAATTTTTAGTATGCTTTTACGCCTTTGTGTTGAAGTTGAGCGTTTCTGTCTGTGCCAACTTTGATTGTTTTGAATAGTATTTTGCAATTTTCAACCTTAAGTATAACTTGCGATTTCTATAGCTCGAGCAAATCTTAGACCTTTCCGGGTAGTCGAATCGAAGTTTAACTAGGTTTGTGTCTTCTGTTATCATATTTTCATAGAGTTTATATTTGTGAATATACGCATGGCTGTAACCGATGGTTGTGAAGTTCGCTTGATTAATTACGCTTCCGCTCTCAAACAATGCCTTTACAAATAACATAAATGTATTTCTAAAAGTAGTTTATTATTTTAGAACAATACAGTATTGTAATTTGACATAAAAACGAAAATTGAATTTAACTGTCAAGTTATGATATCTAAGATAGCTTGTCAGTACTTGATCCTTATATAAAATAAATCATTATTTTTCTATCAATGTGTCTTCACTCAATCTGACCCTGTTTTGAGTAGAGCTCAACATTTGACTTCCCTTTCGAGTTTTTGCGGGCTTATATTTGCGAAGGTGGGAGAGCTTAAGTGTATGCGCAGCACTGGCAACTCTCTACACCTTGATCATTTCGCAGAACTGATTGTTTATTTGTGCGGTGTCTCTACTTCTCAACTGTATATGAATATATTTGCTGCAAAATATTGTTTTTAAGGTGAAAATATATGACATCAGGTAATCTTACAGATGCTAGGTAGACTTAATTGCTGCTTCAGAGCTTCTAGTCCATGTATCAATGGAGGAAAGCTGTGCGCCAGGCTTGGGCCTAAATATTTGTTTGGAGAATTTGGAGTCAAAATAATTGGGAATGGACGGACGAAAGCAGTTTTTGTAGTTGATAGGTCTTTACGAAGCTGTAATACGGTTTTTGAACGCTGGAATGATCAATTCGATTCTTTTTGTCCAGAAATGCGTACCAAAATTTACGTTGTGAAAGGAACTCAAATGCTTGCTAGTACTCGATTTGGATCTGTCTTCAACGTTTTTCCTTGCCTACAAAGTAGATCACTGTCATCATCTTCATCAAACTATGTTGAATCGAAGGAACAATCATCTGATAGCCAGAAGAAAAAGGAAAGCCCGTACATGAATTCAATCTCAAGATCTTCAGTTGTAGTCAAAGTCAAAGATCTTGAAGAGCATTTAAGAATTAGGGGATACTCAACACTTCGTTGGGGCCTTGGTATATTATCAGCTGTTGGGTTTGGGATTTACATGTTTCGTGAGCCGATTAAAGATAATCTCTCGGATGAAGTTGCAGATGTTGCGTCGAGATCTTTAGGTCAGTTGCAGCTTATTTAATTTTAATTACTATTTTATTTTGTTTAATTAATACCACTTCATTCCTCTTATCCTCTTTGGATAACCAAGAAATATTGCTACAGCAAATCTGCATGGTTTGAACTCATGTAATTCGAACTCTATCTAACTCGAATGAAATTTTTTGTCCCTTTAGGAATCACTAATGAACCAACTCTTATAAACAAACCTCTATTATTCCAACTTTTGTAAATTGAACATTTTCACGCTTCCCCAGGGTGTTTGAATTAGACAGAGTTGACTGTACCTACTTATTAGTCATAATAAGTGGAGATTTTGAGCCTCCTATTACTTGAATAGAATTTGTGAAACTATTTTTCTAATCTTGAAATCTACGGAACGCTAGACAGGTGAATAATATAACTTTACCTATCTTTTCTACACCTTGTTCAATCTGTTTTTTTGCTTTTGCAGGCGATCAAAATGTTGTCTTGCGTGCAAATGAAATTTCTAAAGCCATAGTCAATGAGGTTTTGAACGACAGCAACACACTAGAACTGGCAACGGATTTTGTTGTCAAGCTACTAGAGCATGAAGACATCCGTGTGAAAGCTCAGCACTTTGTCATATCCGTAATGGATGCTCCCGAGACCCGAATGCATGTGAATCGATTAGCTGCAGGCACTGTTGCGAGTGTGTTAGAGACAGAATCAACCCGACAGCTATTGCTTGACTTTGTCAAGAGTATTCTACTGGAGGAGGAAACTGTAGAGTCATGCAAACAACTGCTAAATGCAGTTGCTTCAGATCCTCAATCGAAACAGATTCTTGCAGATTTCTTCAAAGATGTTCTCGTTAGTGACACTGTTACTGATCAAGCAATTGATCTGGGCAAGCATGTCTCTCGTGAGGTTGTTATGGACAAGAAGCTCCAAGAAGAGTCAGTGGATGCGTTATGGAGTGTCTTCAAAATGTCTCTTACACCTGGCTGGTTGTTTTCTTCAAAAGAAATCAGCAAAAAACCTGCTTAATCCTGTTTTTAGTTAGTTGCAATTCGTTTAGTTTGACGAACAATTCACACTGTAGTTTTGGGTTAATATTCCTTAATTTGAAGAAAATTCATTTCATTTTTCTTTTCATTCATGTTTTATTTCATTTTTCTTTTTATTCATTTTTTATTTCATTTTTCTCATCTCATTTCATTTTCATTCCAAAATGTGTATTACCAGTTCCTTACCTGATCTTGATTCTTCCCATTTTGACAATACAGTTCATATTTGCTTTTATTCCAGATTTTTCAAATCCACATACAAATGCAAGTCTAGATACAACATTATCTTTTATTCGTGGTTTCTAATGACTTCCATATTTATCTTAAATGTGTTTAATATTTGACTTTAATATATTTCTGATTGTTTTTAATTTAATTACTCAAACTGTATATATAATATTCTAGAATATTGGTATATTTGATTGCTATAGTTATATTGACTGTAATATAGTTTGAACGAATTTTCTTTCATCTGACAACTTTATTCACAATTGCATCTTTCATTGGCTATTGTGTTGCATTGTATTACGCAATTGTATAGTGTGTTGTTTTTTTAATCAGTATCATGGCACTGTAAGCACCTTCGCATGGAATGGACTGCAGGAGATGGCGGCGCGCTGTGAGTAAACCATAGAGACAACAAACTGTATGAAAAATTGTTGTGGCTCTTCATTGACAATGCAGTGACGTGCCGGTGGTATGAATGAAAGTTGAAAATGCCGACTCGCTAATTGAATTGCAAGGAGTCGCTGCGGAGGCGCGATTTTCTTTTTCACAAAAGAAAGGCGTTGTGTGTGTGGACGCCATAGAATTGTGTGGACACAAAGCCTGGCGTTTCGTGTTATTGCTTGCTTATTTGCTGCTTGCACTTTCACTGAGCGACATCATGGGCCTGCAAGCTGATTTCGGTAAAATAAACACAGATTCTAGATATACTATAAATGCAAATGGACTGAAAACAGATGATAAGTCAATCAGTGCCCAAAGTGCGCCAGCTTATGGCGACATCATGCCTCAATTCAGCCACGACGGTCATGGGCCTAAATCTCAAGAATCTTTTGAGGAAACGCCTCTTATTGTTGCCGTTATCACTTACATAAATTACGGTATTTTGGTCTGCTTCGGCTATTTCAGAGATCTTTTACGATATTATGGTTTGGAAAAGAATAAATCTGCCAAGGAAAAAGGAAATGAGGTATTTTGCAAGAATTTTTTGTAATTTTGTTTCTCGCCGTTTTCCATAATGTGCATCGATATGTAATACTGTGATTTGTGAATGGAACATGGCAATTTCTCCAAAAACCACAGCATTCAGTACTGACAAATTGGTCACACCATAGAATAGCTGAACCTCGATGATCTAATCTCGTACAATAACATTTCATTTCCTTATATTTCGAGCTTCATGCTCGCGATATTTGATATACTTCACATGATTGCACGCTTTGACAAAATTTTTTATGGGTGGGAGTTGGCCTGGCTTTGCTGGCTTTTTTCAATACGCCCACAACGCTAGAAATTGTTTCGGCGGTCGTTATTACCTGTCCTATAACTTTTCTAGTACTGTCTGGAAACGTGTTTGTTGATGTTATTTCAGACCACACCCCTTCCCTCTGTGATGGCATTGTCAATTGTCATAATAATCATCATTGCTAAATTTATTTTTCAAAACAAGAAATGTGTTGGCCGCTCCTTTATTCAAAGCACCATTTTGATGTCATGCGTTTTTGATGCATTTTTGTTGAATCTGGTACTTTTTTGAGCATTTATTCTACTCAGAACAAGTGCCAATACAAGTTAAATTAGTGGTTAGTAGTATATAACATGTTCATAGTGAGTTTTTTATCTCCCGTGTTTAGGGATTTGTTCCACTGTTTGCGGATTTTGAGAGCTTCTACACGCGCAATTTGTACATGCGAGTCAGAGATTGCTGGAATCGGCCAATCGCAAGTGTTCCCGGACCAGAAGTTGACCTGATTGAGCGCAACAGCAACGATTACAACTGGACATTTGAGTAGGTTTATGTTTAATTTGATATATAGAGCCAAGGACTCATAGATATATAGAGCCAAGGATTTATAGATATATAGAGCTAAGGGTTCATAGATATATAGAGCCAGGGATTCATAGATATATAGAGCCAAGGATTCATAGATATATACTGTAAATCCTCAAATAAGCCCCCACCATCGAATAAGCCCTCCCCTCAAATAAGCCCCCATCCTGATTATCATTTGCTATCCAGATATTGAAGTTATTTAGCGAATGTATTGCAAATAGCAGCAAGTTTAAACCAATAACTTCATTTATTGGCTGCATTGTATAGCTTTTATTTTGCTTAATATTGAACAATAATCAGGTTAAAATTTTGTTTTTGCAAGTATGGCCCGGGGGCTTATTCGAGGATTTACGGTAGAGGCAAGGATTCATAGATAAATTTAATTTAGCTTGAGGGTAAATTTACAATGAAGTATGTAGACAAATGTGATATCCATCACCATATCACAACTTCTCCAAATCCATGATCAAGAATTTTTATTTTCCCCTTTGTTATATTTGTAATGGTAAATTTATTGGCTTGGGTCTAATTTTCAAACACCTTGACTTCAATCAACTCTTTATGCCTGTATAAACTTGTTTTGTGAAGGCCTATTTGTTCTGGTTCACAGATACACCGGAAAAACCCAGCGGGTAATTAACATTGGTTCCTACAATTATCTTGGATTTGGTGAATGTACTGGAGCATGTACGAATCAAGCAGAGAAGGCTATTACTGCTTATGGAGTAGCTGAATGCAGCTCCAGGCTTGAACTTGGTTTGTGCAATTTTGATATTTCATATTCCTTTGTCAGAACTGCACATTTCATTTCGTATTTAATGAGCTCATTAAATACAAAATTAAATGTGTGCGGTAGTGAATATAATTAGAAAGCCCATTATTTAAAGTGTTTTGAATGCCAATAGAAATTTGAGAATTGATTTAGAATTGGTGTGGTTTGTTAATATATTTGTTATCGAGGAGATTTTTACGATCCATATGTTATGCATTTTTTCTCGCTTTTCAAGTAATTAATTGGAATTTTACATATCTTTCTTTATAAGAAGGTATTTTCAGAGTAGTAGTCAAACTTTTATCGCAAGTTCCCAATTTCAGTACCAAGATTTCCTCACTTGGCAACAATTGAAAATTTCTATTTTATCAACCCATTTGCATTGACAGAAGTTCAATGTATTTCGCTTGTAAATTTATGCCGGGCAGTTTAATTATAGTTTTGCTCTTTTGTTAGGAATGACAAATTTGCACAGAGAATTGGAAACAACTGTCGCCAGGTTTGTCGGCAAACCAGACGCAGTGTGTTTTGGAATGGGATTCGCCACAAACGCAACTTGCATACCAACTCTGGCTGGACCTGGTTGCTGTATTGTCAGCGATGAACTAAACCACACTTCTTTGGTTCTGGGAACGAGGTTGTCAGGTGCAAAGGTTCGTGTCTTCAAGCACAATGGTAAGAAAACGATACAGAATTTTTAACTTTTTTATGCAACTGACATACGCTGTCTCGACTCTCCTTCTATCTCAAACATTCACTTTCTCGAGCGATTTCCCATTTCCTCTCGTTTTTGGTTTGGTATATGTTTGACATCCGTTTTCACATTTCGAACATTTGCCATCACGAGCAAATTTGAATTTTCCTCGAGGGTTCGAGATATCAATTGTACAATTGAACCTGGAATTGCAAGAGTGTAAACGAAAAGATAATTTGTTACATCAGGAGCTCGTTAAACAGATTGTAAATTGTAGTGTGGTAAAATTCAAGGAACAAGTTGGTGTTTATACTGGGAAATTCGATGCAAGGGACGGGTCCGCACTGTTTGGACATTTCACATTGACTGTCGTCAAGCTTTCATTCATCATGTTCAGGATCAGGCTTCTGATGTGGCTCCCACCTTTGATGAATACTTCCCACCTTTGATGAATACCTCCCACTTTTTCTCACTTCTCTTCATATATTCGTCTCCTGGGTGCACAAACCACTGAGCTCGCGCCCGACCGTTTTATACCACGAGATAAGAATTAATAAACTCGAGTGGTTTTCCATAGATATGAGGCAGTTGGAGGCAGTGCTTCGAGATCTGATCGTGCAAGGACAGCCCAGAACTCACCGGCCTTGGAAGAAGATTATAATCATTGTTGAAGGCATTTACAGTATGGAAGGCGCAATTGTCAAATTGCCTGAAGTGATTGCTCTCAAGAAGAAGTACAAGGTACCTGTCTTTATACAGTGTTGTCTCAAGAAGTATTTAGTTAAATTGGCTTTGGTAATTTATTTAGTAAAGTATTTAGTAATTTAGCTTTGTGTTCACAGTTCATCATAGTGATATTTCGAGATCTAGATCTAGCTGAAGTAAATACTACTGCTTGAATATACCGAATATATGCACGCTAAACTGAAGCAGATCTGGGCGTAGAGGAATTAATCCCTGGGTCCGGAACACTTCTATTACTATTACTAATTCTATTACTGTTTTTATTACTATTACTATCACTAAAGCTCAAGCAGTTACTATGAGCTTTTCAGTGGTTCGTCCAATTCCTTTAAATTTTTAGATACAGAAACCTGACAAGGAGCACTTAGTTTCGAGTCTAAGGTAGCTGGAGCGGCTTTCTTTCACGAGAACGATATGATTTAACCCTCTGCCTTTTTTCAAGGCCTATTTATACCTCGACGAAGCTCACAGTATTGGTGCCTTGGGAGCAAACGGGCGTGGTGTCGCTGAGTATTATGGAGTGGATACAAACGACATTGATATAATGATGGGTACATTCACGAAGAGTTTCGGCGGGTCTGGGGGCTATATTGCGGCCACTAAGGTAAGTGGAGGGGGGGGGGGCATTGAACGACCATGTAAAGCAGGGCTTGAAATTCTCTCACCTGATGTCCCAACTATTACATATGAACAGGGCTTTGGTTATTTTTGCCCTTTCGTTCCTCAGGACATAGTCAATCACATCAGAGCAACATCTCACAGTTCGGCCTATTCGACAACAATGTCCCCAGCTGTCGTTCAACAAGTTATCACGTCAATGGAAATTATCATGGGAGAAGATGGAACACTCGAAGGTGCAAAATCTTCTATTTTGCATTGCTTTGCTACACGCATCTTCTAGTCTACTAGTCTATATGCATACATCTACTCAAGACTTGAATCTGTTTTGCCATGTATCTGTTTTACCACTTCTCGTCTATGCATGTATCTACTAAAGACTTGAATCTCTTTTGCCTTATATCCACTCAACCTTCTTTTTATCGACTGGACCCCCTTTAATTTCGACTCAGCCTCTTTTTTTAACTACTCAGCCTCCTTTTTAACTACTCAGCCTCCTTTTTAGAGACTCGGCCTTATTTACAACTTTCATCTCCACTGCGCTTTACACCAACTCCAATCTACTAGTATCTATCTCTGCTAGCTCTTGTATCAGTTATTCTTTCGACTTTCTATATAGTCCCGTGTTAACTATTCTTCGCATCAATCGTACCTCCTAACATTTGCTTTTTTCAACTGAATTTTAATTGACCATTCTACGATTCATTATAACCTTGCTATTCTTTTTATCATAGGTCAAAGACGTCTGAAACAGTTGAGAACCAATTGCAAGTAAGCATGCTACTTTCTAGCCCCCACCTTTCCATTCCCGAGTCGTTATTTAATCCAGTCTTGCGTCATTGTATCTTCTCTCTCCCCTCTTTCAGATACTTTCGCCAGAAGGTCGCACAGATGGGTTTTATAATCTACGGGCATGACGACTCCCCTGTCGTTCCCATTCTTATTTACATGCCTGCAAAGATCGCGTGAGTATATTACTACCAGTTAATGGAGCATCTGTAAAATATGGACCAGTGTAATGCGGCCAGGCTCGGTAAACTTGTCACCAGAATTGACTCGTTAGTTGGCCTGTTGATTACACACGCGTTACTGTTGCTTATAATGCCTCTCTAAGCTTTGTCCACTATATTTTCCATTCTCGATCAACTAATAGACAGAGAAAATCAAAACCCAATACATCGTTCGAGAGGTTTAGTCAAGCACTGTTCAGTGACACTATTTTTACATCATTGCGAGCCAATAAAACGACATGGTGGCATTTTTTGTGATAATGTTCAACGTGTACCAAGGACGTTATAAATAAAGCGACCCCCAACTAGCTTTCAAACATCAATCAACATCAAGTTATTCAAAAATGTTTCTTAAAACCTTTTAGAAAATTCAGGTTGGGTGTGCAAGCTACTCAATGCAGTACAGTGTCGATTCTTTTATCTCCACGTTGTAAAGTTTTGCTTTAGAGATTTGAACTCTTTGTTTTTATTCAACAGTGCCTTTAGTCGCGAAATGTTGAAGCGAGACATCGCTGTTGTTGTTGTCGGTTTCCCAGCAACACCAATCATAGAGTCTCGTACTCGTATCTGCCTCTCTGCCGCGCACACTAGAGAAATGGTCGATAAGGTAAGTATTATGAGTTGTTTATATGAAAAGTTGATGGTTTGCTGGTATAGTGTAAATGGGGCCTATTGGATCTGTCTTCAATGAGGCAGACATTTCTCTGCGATCAAGCATGATTTTTCTAATATTCCATTGTCTAGAGAGGTATCGTGGATATAGTGTGCCATTTTGATTTGCCTCTTTGCATAGCAGACTTTCCACATCACTCATAGCGTCATAAGAATTTCCCCGCCTAATCGTCCTAATGCTATGTTTATTATGCCTCAGGTGCTGACTGCTCTAGATGAAGTTGGAGACATAATACAACTAAAGTACTCGTCGCTACACCCCGCAAGACCTCTTAGTTTGACTAATGGCAATCCATGTTTCCCTGCGGAGGAGGATGATGCAAAGAAAGATAGGTGATACCACTGGACTCTGAAATCATTATTTGCCCCATTCAATAGATGGTTCGCCCCTATTTTTGCATGTCATTTTCGTGCATATGTTTTTACATGGATACGAATATCGATATGAAAGATTATTTTAATCAACAAAATGAAAGAATGCTTCAAATGGTTTATATCAAAACTGAATTCAATTAGTTAGTCCCATGATATGATATTTTGTTTTTGTAACGCACTCTATTTCATTAATAGCTCTTTCAAATGCGAGGTTAATTATATTACAATTGCTTCTCTTGTTATCTCTGTTTGCTTACATACAAGATCCTGTTGTGGCTCCCACTTTTTACAGGCACATTTTTCTCATTATTGTGGAACGCTTTCCATATTAAAAACTTCCCTTCGGCATATAAGTACTTTATTTAACTGCACGCTCATCCTACTAATTCCTTTTTTAGTTACATTAAAATATTCTCTATAGTCTTTGATTTTTATTTATGCCCCATATGAACTAAAATTAACGCCTTGTCGCTTCAAAGATAATTCCATAGTATATGCTTCATTTAATTCGTTGTCCTTTAAACTCATATTATGTATTTAATGATATAGGTTATAGAATATAATAAGGGAGAAGAGAAGAGAATTTGAAATTTCATTTTTTTTAACACGCGACTGAAGCAATTTAATTTCACGTGTGACATTGTTGCTGATTGGTTTATTTGCAAGTGAACACGGGAAATTGTTGGTCATTAGCCTACTGATCACGTGAGGTTGATATACTCTTTGTCTTTGAGAACTTTTGCCAAATGTTTTGTTTGATTCATTGGTATTTTTAAGTGGCTTTTCGTTTTATATTTAAGGAGATAAAGGGAAATATCTGTGGTGTGTTGAAGGTACAATCTTTCCGTTCGTGACCATAATATAAATGCACAATTATGTCATTTCGTAATTTTTAAGCGATAAATATTTGATAAGGTAAAATGATCTGATCACAATTCTACTTTTGCAGGTCAAATTTTATTCAAGCGCGATCACTACACTGTTATCGAATTATCTTTTGAAATTTCCGCCGTTAAAAAGACACTTCATTTCGAGAATTTTTCCATCATGACATGAAGAGTATTATTTTTATCATTCAATTGTTTATCAATGTTATTCTTGGATAATCAAGTGATTTTTTTCCCGCGTGCAGATTAAATCGCATTCTTCAATGCTCTTATTGTTAGTTTCGTACAATTTGTACAGAGTTAATTGTTTTTAACTCACGGGGGGGAGTAAATTCAAAATTCAAAATCAAAGTTGAAAAGTATTATTTAAATTCCAAGCACAAGTTTCTTCAAAAAGTTTTTAGTTTGAATAATTTCTGTCAACATTTCATTTTTCTGATGTAAATTTCTTCACAGAGAAACTTGCTCTGTAAAACGGGCGCGCCGAAACCGCCTTGTGTATCCCTCAAGTTTATTAGGAGTTGTATTCAAAAACTTGGTAATTTCCTTGCTTTATTTTTTTATGAGAATTTACTTCAAGGAGGACAAAGCATAGCACATTTCTATAGCAAATGTTTTGGAAAGTTAATTAGTATGCGCACCAGTTTACATTTTAGAAATAATCCTAATTTCAAAAGACAACAAAAACAAAATAATCCCCCCGCTAACAAACCTACTGAAAGCGACTACTAATTGAAAATTCTCGTATTTTGCGCCGGCTTTTATATAATTGACAATAACTTTTCTCTTCTTCATTGTTTTTACAAAATTTGTTTTACAATGCCAGCCTGATAGTTGACGTTTAGAGATTTTTGCAGAAAGGGAAACCACAGGGCGAAGCAAAGGAAATCTAAGAACATCGCTTGTTTCCTATTACATGTCGTTTTCTGTTTGATATTTTCACCTGTACCGGTAGCAACAACAGATCATGGGCAAGAAGCTTAAATCTAACTCATCGTTAAGTACACAAGCGGTTCAAAATACAGAGTTCAGTCCAGAATATCGAGCTGCCAAAGCCATGTTTCTTCTTAACGAGGACATGCGTTATTTCGGTTCAGTCAACGGCCTATTCCGTGGAATAATCGACGTGAAAAAGGAAATTTTATGTCGCATTGGAAGACCTGCGTGGAATAAGATGACCCAAGAAGAGCTGGATAAAACTATAAACAAATATTTTGTAAACAGTTACATGGAGCAAAGCGCAGAGTCAAGTTTCAATTTGTCAAGTGATATTTCAGAACTGACTGACAGCTTGCTGCACAAGTCAAAAAATAAGTTGGCAAAGTCAAGGAGAGATAGCTTTGAATTTATAATGGCAAGTATAGATATTTTGTATTCTTTCTCGTAGCCTAATTGTTCTGGAATATAACTTTGTGGGCTTCATAGCTTTTTACAGCATAAATTAATGTTACTCGGAGAAGTACTTTATCAAATCTGACAAACATTTTTTATGAGAATATATAGCTTTAAATTTGAGCCATCAAACGTTCTTAATTTTTCAGATTTTCAGCCAAAAATGTTCTTAACATATGTTATTAATTTTTAAAGATTCTTTGATTTACATTCACAAAGCCATAAAATCTTATTATTCTTCATTCACAAAGCCTTAAAATTTTCTTATTCTTCATTCACAAAGCCTTAAAACATATTAGCAGGTTCCGAATTTTTTTCTTTTCCGTCATGCCATGACTTTAAATTCAAATATTCCTAAACTCCATAGAATTGGCATAAAATTTCAACTTTAACTTGCGAGGTGAAATATTTTCTCCGTGCTTATTTCATTCATTGCTATTTACTTGGGCATTATATAGCATAACAAAATTGTGAGCTTAGATGATACCTTTAAATTCAAAAGCAAATATACAACATTGCACGCTTGCATCGCTGAACAAAGAATTTTATACAAATGAAGAATGAAGAGAAACACGAGATTTTTGCTTGAAAACGAGGCTGTATTGTTTAATCTTCCAACCACCAAGCAACTGTTCTTGCCGACATAGATAAGCCTTCGTCCACATTATCAGAAAGGGAAGCTTCAATTCAATAGACGTCGTCCTAACGTCGACGTCAAAACAATCGTATATTATTATGACCACGAGATTATTCGAATTTGGTGCCAACATCAGGCCTCGGAGAGTCTCGGAGAATATATTGCTTAATGTTAATGCCTTAGGTACAGAAGCCAACATGTTTAAAATTTAATGGTGCACTGGAAAATAAAGATGCAGGACCCTAGGAACTTGGGATAACTTGGAACCCAACTTGGGACTCTTGTAGCTCTCTACATATCCCATTATATTTGTAATTAGCATATTATTTTGTTTTTTATTCCAGGAAGATGATCATCAAGATGGCTTCTCTGGACCTTTTTCCTGGAAAACGAGAGTAAGTTGCAGATTATTTTACTTCTAAATTATAGGCAATTCCATCTCATTCCATTAGAAAAAAGGTTGCTCCGGCTTTTGTTTGAAATAGAGGTTGTCAGTGCATCTCTACGTCTTGACCTCGTATTAATTTCATTTGTTAAGTTACTTTTCTAATCGTTCAATTTTGAGTTGTTTAAGACATTTATTTTGCTTCTTCTACAGTCTTTAGAAGATTTGTCTTTCCCTTCGACGCCTGAAACCGAGGCTAAATTGAAAAAGAGGCCCACAAGTCCCGTACCCTTGGCAACAAAGGAGCAAGAACAACAAAATGGCGCTCAAGAAGAGCTTGACGTCATACCATACTTGACACTTGACGAACTGAGGCAAGAACTGAAAAAGAATTACGAGGAGGCCAAAGCTGCGCGACTAAAAATGCAAGAAATGAAATCTCCGGCATCAAAAAATGCACCGGAAGGCATCACAAAGGCTGCCGTGAATGCGAGGCTGGGATCTCGTAAATTGGCCTCGGTTGTGAAACGACCTGAGTTGAATGGCATGCCATTGTCGCCCGCAGATTTGAAACCGGCCTCGGCATTGAGACCGGTCAACCAGGACCGCTTGAAATCCAACGCATCAGCAAATGACACCCACTTAAGTAAGATTTTTAAAAATCGATGTATTTCTTATTGTTGTGTAACTTCCTACGTTTTAGCTATTATCGTATGGTTCGGAAAATGTTCTTTGCTGGACTTGAATGGGTGTGTGGTTGGGCCTTCATGAAACAGTACACCTCAAAACATATACAGTGAATCTCTTTCCACTGATGGGAATACGATCCTAGTAGTAATACATAATAAAGTTCATAGTAATTACAATGAACTTTATGCTTGACCTTGAAACCTTAATGCAGTGGGTTAACGATGGACACCGTAGCTGTTAGCCACCCCACAAATATCTGTTAACCAAAGGGTTCTTTTTAAGCACAAACGAATTAGTTTATTAACATTGTTCGTTAGTTTACAATGCTTATTTATGCCATAATTAATTGTTATTTTTGCTGCTGTTTTCGTTTCAGACGAAATCCGACAATTTCACTTTCGCTCGCCTCCCGAGCCACTTCCCCGACCAAAGAATCATTCTCGTTCGGGATCCTCGTCGGAGCAGCCGAGCAGCCCTGTTGCTGTGCAAGACGTCGTGGACGACTTCGAGCGAGCTTGCAGCAATGGAAGTCACAGCGGAAAATCGCCGCGCCATGCGTCGTCACTCAACTCGACGATTAGATCACCGCGACGCGATTCCGCGAGCGTCAAGAGCGATAAATCTCCACGTCGTCACTCATCGGCGAGTAGGTCGTCGAGAAGTGGCTCGTTTTCCAAGTCCAAGCCAGAATCTCCCGAAAAGAGCACATTGAAGGAAATATCCGAAGGATTAAATCAATCGCATGAGACGCGAGCACTCCAAGTAAGTACCACTGTTGAATACAGTAAAAACCCGCATATATAAGAACCTGTAAATTTCCATCCAGCCTATTGTTCCAAGACAATAGGCTATTGTTTCTTCTATTTTTTTCAGCAGAAATATCACCCTGAAGGTTCTTAATCCATTGGCTCTTATATGCGGGTTTTTACTGTACCACTGTTGCATGCCACTATCACATGCCACTGTTGCCTTTTGCATTTGTTACTACTGTTTTATTGCTATCTGTAATAGATCAGTAGTAACAAGGTATGTAGTAACAGTAGTAGTAACAGTAGTCTTGTGTTGCTTCTGCTTTAAAGTGTGGCTGCACAACTTCTTACCGTCTTGCGGAGGAGAGACTTGTCTCATGCATTGTCCCATAATGAATGCCTTCGTTGATTAGGCTAGGCCGTTTGAGGTTACTTGGAAGAAACGATATAGATCATTTGGGGAGCTCAGATCACCAAAGAAGCTAACCACCAAACCTGACCTGTTATGCATTTGCTAAACCCGTTAGATCGTTAATCTCTTTGGTGTTAACAACGTTTCTCCACAATACTACTATGTGTTCTACCACACGATTTTCCTTGGGGCTCTCCGCCAAGTCCCATCGCACTGTAAATCTATCATTATTGGGTTTAACGGACGCTTTTACGGCGGATCCTCAGATCATTATAAATTATCTGATACTTATTGGCTGTTTGATGCAAGTTCGATCAGGGGATTGACCGATTTGATTAATATCACCAATAGTTCCTCCCACCCAAAGAGGTGATAAGTCTATTTATCTGGCTGTCTTTGAGGCTGTACTGCATCATCTGTGATTAATGGTCTCTTATATCTTTGCAACCCTTGTGCAGTTTTCTTAATTCTTTGAATGGGAAGTTCATGCTCTGGAGAGCAGTGAATACAGTACAATTCATGCAGTTATGCATGAGTATCGTGAAATTGCCGATACAGAACGGATTGCCTATACAGTTGACCCTGTATAAATCGAGGCCGTGTAATTTGAACTCTGTCCAGCTTAAGCGAAATGCTTGGTATCTTTAAAAGCTTCCACTGAATCAACTTTTTCAAGACAAACTTCTGAGCTTTTTGTTATGATGCCAACTACAGTATTAGTGATAAAAAATTGTGAGGTGATAAGCAGTAATAGTCGGTAATAGCCAGACCACTGTTATGAACCATTGTTCATTTTACTCCGCAGAGTCCCAACGGCGCTGCAGAGGCGGATAATTTGATGGAACTGTTCAAAAACTGGTAATGGTGCATGTTATACCATTGAGTATCCAGTATATGGTGTTTGCTCTGCGTGAAGCACACGTGCGTGTGTCATTGTGGTTGACGATGATGACGTCGGGGATGCATCAAAATTTGTTTCTTACATGTTCCGTTAACTCATACGTTACGACATTTAATAATGTTTTTTTATTCAAGATCATGCCTTAATCGTTGTGTATTGTCACGTTCTGTCACAATGTTTGATGGAGTCTGACTCGTTCTCTCGTATTATGTTAGCAAGTGGAACTAACACTATAAATTCAAATTTTTTGTGTATAAGTACAATGCTTTTAGTTTTCGTTATTGTTCCAAAGGGTTATGTTAATTTAGTGACGTCATTCAGTACATTTGACTCTATCTGCTTGCATCACTTGGCTTGTCTTTCGTATCATATTAAGTGTTATCCATCAAAGCCAATCTTATGAAACACATTTATTGTGTTTTGAAGATACTGTTCTACAGAAATCTCATCTTGGAAAGGAGGCCGATTAAGCTGGTTTGCCCCTCGGAACTTTTGAGTCAACCGGTAATCATGTTGCGATAATGCAAGCCATGAAGAATAATCTCATTGCATAATCCCATTGTTTCCCTGTGTACATTCATATCGCTTCGGGAAAGGATACATAAGAACATGTGCTTTTGAGCAGCGTGAAAGCAAGGCTACATTTCAAACCAAGCAAATGCCCTTGTTAATATGGATAAGCTTACCGATAAAATTTACGCTATGGATAAGCTTACCGATAAAATTTACAGCGGCAACTTCTTATGACTAACGCCTTTTGTTGTTAATGACAGATGGTACATTGCTTAAGAATATTCCAAGTAGAATGAATTGCTATCCCAATGTGCGCAACACCAGGCTCCAGGCTATAGTGCATTGGTGTTTAAGCTAAAGACATCTAATAAGGAACAAATAACGATGCTACCCAACCTGGTACACGAAATGTCCTAACTCACCAAAACAATGTTTTTTTGCTCCCAATTACGATGCGACAATCTTGTCAATACTTTCTTCTATAATGGAGTATTGTCGGTTTTGTAAAGACAAAGAGATGGAACCTGATAGACTTATATTAACATTGATCACATTGACGTAAATAGAATTTCGTCTCTTTGTGGATTTCTGGACCAAGAAGGCCGCTTTCGGATTCGTCAAAAAGAAACAGTTAGTTTATTGTTGCTTCCCTGCTACTAAATTGTCCATTATCGTCGCCTGGATATGTCCTTTGAATAACTGTGCCATAGACAGACAAATAATCAGATATAAACAGACCATAAACCAGGCATTGAGTCTGTAATCTCTTTTGTGATTAATTAGGACAGCCGCAAAAGATTATTACTGCCTCGTATTCGAGTTTACAACAACATCTGGTGTGCTGACGTCTCAATTATGGCCTCTCATTCAATTGTCTTGAAATTCGTTCCGCCTGATTGGAAAGTTTGCGACCTTTTGGCAATGCAAGGTTTGCCTCCTTCTCTTGTTATCAATGGAGAATATGGAGTTTGAAGCGAAACAATGGCCTGTGAAATTCTTAGCCTATTTCCCCACTGACACACACCGTTTGGTGTTCACTGATTTTCTGATCGCGTTAATGCTTCGTCGTGCCGGCTTTGTTTGTTGTTGAATTGAATGGTTAATAATAGGCATGCGTGGAAATGGGAATCAGCTGCGTTTGAAAGTGTCTGCTTTGTATCAGAGACCTTGTTCCTATTTCGGTGTTGGAAGCGGAAAGGTCTTGATAACATCGATAACCGAGCAAGGAAATTGCCTGGCCCAACTGGCAACCGGGTTAATTTCTGCAAAAGGAATGGTTTAAGTGCAACCGAGGTTGTTTTTAATATCAAAGTGTCGACTCTTGTCTTTTCAATGCTACATTGTTGTATTGCGAGGGGCTGTTCATCACCATTGAATCTCAATAAAGTAAACTTTAAAGGGAACCAGAAAGTACTGTTGGTGTTTTTGTAGCTTTTACTATTGAGGATAAACCGTTGGTATTCAAAGGTGGAGTAAACTATGAAGTCTGTAATAAAGATGGTTTATTTTGTCAATGTTCTACTTTGACAACAACAGCAACACTTATGTAGCCAGACAAATTACAACGAAGCCAATTGGCATTAAAAAATACATCTCTGCGCCCGATTTAGCTTTAGTATATTCAACTGACATACACAGTGTACAGGATATGCCTACAAATTCAAATCCTATGTTTTTGTTTTCTCCCTTGCAAAGTTGACCAGATTAGTAAACATACAGTGTGTGCGTGAAAAATAAGATCAAATTTATGAAGAATCATAACGGTTTGGTGAATCTGTTTATCAGTTTGTTGTGTCTCTTGGGTCAACTGTTCATCCTGACTCCATTGCATGCGCCAAAACTCAAAGTCACATAAGGATTATCCGAATTTTTCATGGGCTAAGCTTAATTAGGCCTAATTGGGCCTAATTGAGTTATCTCTTAACTATTTAGCTATGGACGTAAGACGCATTCCTGTTTATTGAGAAGCAGTTACTGTTATACAATGCAGAAACTGTGCTTTCACAGCTTCGAAGTAAAACCGAACAACATTGGTCTAAGTCACGTGGTTAAGTTAGTGATGATTATCGTTAAACTATAACGCAAAATGAGAATGAGGCCTGGGGATGATTCAGAATACAATTTTCCCCTGTTTATAACTTACACAACACAAAGCGACATTCTTCAAAGCCCTGCTGGATTAAGGTAATCTTAAACTGTATAATTAAGTTATGGGACTTGTTCAATGCTAAAACTTTGCAATTTGTACTCGGTTTGTTAACCCGGTGATGCACTCACAGCAGTTACAATAAATCTAGTTAATGGTCTTTGATTTAAAACAATTCAAGGTACCAAAAATATTTCTGTAATTGAATTTGAAGCAGTCATAAGCTTTTTAACTGAATCTTTCAGATAAAAATCAGGCTTTTCATGATAGCAAATCCAGGTTGCTTTCATGAATCTTTCCTTGTTTTACCAAATCAAAATTAACATCTAACTTCATTTATTCATATCACTCCCATCCGAGTTGTATTCTCTTAAACGATAATATAATTAGATCTCACATATTGTTGAGGATAAGTTGAACAGTATTTCATTCATGTTTCCTTTTAGTTGTAGAGGGCTTACTGTCGCGTGAACCTGCTCTCCTTTCTGTCTTTATATTTGCCCTTTATTTCCAGTATGCTTTCACAGTGAACACTGATCTCTCAGGCCCGAACCGGGTAGCTAAAGTGCTCCAGTCCCTCCCCTTAATAGTTCACAAAAATTTGCTTTTTAATCTCCATTTATAAATTTGATGCAGGTTAATATTAATTGATTACACCAAGATCATCATTTTGCAGCAATTAAACAACGAAAACTGTCCAATCGGGACGTTTCCAGAAATAACAAGGGTGTGGTCTCAAAGTTTCTCTCGGGGCACTCCCCCTCCCAGCGATCCCTATTTGATCCAGCAGCATGCAAACATCAAAATTTTTCCGATGGCCTTGTCTTTCTCACTCCCTTCTCTCGTGTTTTCTAATCTCTTTTGCTATTTTGCAAGACGTAGACGTAGATTAGTGAGTGATATTTCTTTGCATCAGCACGCAAAACCTCACTTGTTGTTCATGATGCCCAAGGTCCCTCATTTGAAAACATGTCATTAACCTGCAATTTGTGGCCATCAGTTGTAATCTTTGTCATCTTTGTAAATGCCTCATGATGCCAAATCCCAACAGTAAGTTATTCATCACACTGAATATTCTACATTGTTAGATAAGCATCGACTAATGAAAGATTTACATATAGATAAACTAATATCCGTTTTCATGCCCCTCGCATTGTTGTAAACAAGGTGAAAGTTCGAACAGCTCGTCTGCTCTGAAGACAAAAACAACAAGTCTCAAGTTTGTAGTAATAACTTCAGTATAATTCCTATTTTACTGATTTTTGCGATAGGCCTGCATGGTATTTGTTAATTTCTGTGCCATGTTTAGAAACTTTAGCATCTCTACTTGCATTTTAGCGACTTAGTCTAAAAATAATTGCCTTCAATCGGCATAGTCGCATCATCTCCGATCAAACCTTTTCTAAGCTGTTTTATTCTGCGCAAATTAACAATGGCTACAGTTCTTTTATCAATGGTTTTATTTGAAAGTAGAGGCGGAGCCAAGGTAGGAGTGGCATTTGGGGCAGCCAGCTTAGGCAGGCTTACATTAGCAAAAAGATAGCTCTGTTCTCCTTATCAAACCTTGGACATAATTACGTGAGAAGTATTGCAAGAATACGTGCAAAAATTCATGTGCATTGACCATAACGTGGAACATCACCATAGTTATGTGACTTCACATAACTAACTAAACATCTGGTCACTTAACTACAATTAACCTACTCTCTGATATCAGAAAGAATTTTAAAGCTCCTTTCTAGTTTTAATATCGGTGTGATGATTAAAAACAGTGACATGCCTCCAGTGGGATAATGCACTGTGTGCACTTTTAAGCACAAAACTAAGGATCCCCGAGAAATTTCTCGAAAAAACGGGCTTTGGATATGACACAATTTTAGTACAGAGTACAGAGTCCCAAAGACACAATTTTCACTAAGGGCCCCGAACTGCTCCGTTACGCCACTGCACAACTCCATTTTGTTTCCTTCCTATTGAGCGTTTCCTCGAATCTAACCCCATCTGTCCTCGGATTTTATAATATCTGTAACATCTCAGTTGTCAGTATGAGAATATCTACTGTTACAAATTTACGCTATCCTACTTATCTTTACTGTCCACGTGTCTTTGATTCATATCACAGCTTTCATTCGTATCGTATATCCGCAACAATAAAGGAAGAATTTACAATACACACTATACGCCGTATTTAATAAGCGCCTGTTATCCCACGTAGGTTACGCACATAGTTTTAATTCGAGGAGCGTTTGAAGAAAGGGCGCTTATCAAAAATAGAGGCGTTTGTTAGAGTGGGTGTGTAAGAAAATTGGGCGGAAAATCAGAAAAGAAAAATAGTTATTACTGAAGATAAGACTTTAACATGCCTATACCAATGTGGATTCTAGTTTATTACTACTGAACGCGAGAAAACAATGGGTCTTTGCCAAGCTTTGGTTACTAGCTGAATGCAATTGAGGTTGGATCTTTGGGTTGTTCCGAAAGCAAACGGGTCGTCCTTTGTTTTGGTCGCCCGTTCGCTCGCCTGTCCGTCCCTACTCCGCCTCTACGGTAAACAGCAACACAGAGAGATGTTATATAACAGCGACGCACTGTTACGAACTCAGTTGACAAGACCCTTTCCTCCTGCAAGTTGGAAAGAGCAGATAACAACCCATCGACTTTGGATCGCAGAGAACTTTGGATCAGCATTTGAATAACCAGGAACATTTATCACCAAGAGCTTTGGAACACCAGAAGCTTTCTACTTTGTCGTCGTGGTGAATTAAGAATGAAGCAGTTGCATTTCTTTTGGACTACTATCACTATCGTGCTCTGTACTTTGCTGGTGGATTTAAAATGCTTCACAGATGCAAGAGCCGTAGACGAACAGACAAATCTTGTCAAGAAAAGAACAGCAAAATCATCATCATTACAATCGGTGAGTTTTTTACAGATTTTTTCTTTCATTTGGCTTTTCAGACTCTTTTTTGCAAAGTTCATCTTATATCACCTTGTTAGTTCGTTTAGCTCTGCTTTAAGCTATCAATTGATTAGTTTCCATCTTTAGTTGTGACTAGTATTACAATGCTTTAATCGTTATCATTTTAACTTTTCGTAAGACTTTTTATTAGTTGTAAAAAGCCCATTTGTTATTTCGTTTCGCACAACGAAATGTACTCGAATTTGCGGGTCAAAATTATCAACAACTTCAACAAAAGCCCTCTTTCCAAAAAACCTTAGTGGTATATAGTTTATTCGAGCTAATATTCGATAAATTTGATGATACATTTTTGAGAAAATTGAATCCAATTTGTCTAAAGAAATTGGCTGCAACTGCCTGACAACATTCGATGTTTCGTACGCAAACTTGAATGAAGTCGTTTTGTTCAATACGAGTGCTCTATTTTAATAATTAGAAATAGTATATCTTCACAGGAGAAAATACCTCATTATTGACAATGATATTATTTCATGCGTTTTGCGATTTGGTTTGGAAGTGTTTGGGATGCTTTCCGAGTGTCTGGTGTCTTTTGCACTACACGTGTTGTGTGGCTTGTAACAGTCAGACATGGAATCGTTTTGTCTGCATGGCGATATAATCTAGATTTGAATTTCACGCAAAATGTTAACATATGGGTACATTGTGATTGAATGACCTTTGCTTTCAATTACATCAAATCAGAATAAGCATCAATTTCTCACTCACTAACAATTCACATTCAAAATGTTCAAATGACTTTGAAAATTTGTGATATTTCGAGTCCCATATTTGTCTCATATATGTCCATAAAGGTTAAGAATTTACAAGAAATTTTACACCTATCATTATATCAATCACATGAATTATGTAATATATTTCCAAAACGAACAGCGTTGATCTCATTTAGAAATACGAAATCCTATCTTTGCCCTACTTTAACTACTAATAATCCTACCATTTTCGCGCCATAATAAATCAAAATTTATGCGATTAAAACTGAAACTTTCTTTTTATGATCTCAAATCTTCCACAGGTCATTTCTTGGTGATAGTTTTATTAGTTAAATTGCTCTTTTGTGCAATTAATGAGCTTATTTTGCTTCTTCAGTAGTCATGTTAGCTTGTTAGCAGTAAATGATACATTCTTAGTCTGGTCAAAGTATAAAGAGTTGAATGTTATGGCTATTTCAGGTCTTATTTAACGAACTGCTCAGTAAATCGAACTGAAAATCTCCCCTTTGAATTGGCTTACGTTACTCACAATAGATCAAGTCTAGAAATAGCAATGTATGGCTTTCGAACGAAGCTTTTCTACCGGACTTGAACCGCGAACCCATCTAACGTCGATTACGATAACAGGAATTCGAGTGTAGCAATTGTTTCTGCATCAAATCTGCATCAAATCGTTATCAATACACACTGTTATTACCACAAAAGCAGCTTGTTGGTTTTTCCATTGGATGCACACGTCACAGGAAACGTCTTGGTTCTTTTTTTAACTTGTGGCCGGGGATTGGAAGAGAAGAGCCTGTATGCCCTCTTTTTACAGGAAACGGGCTTGTGAGAAACCAGCATGGTGCTGGAGACCCAGAAATCTAAGAAACCTGTAGAACTGACCCACATTTTTTGAGAAACATCAAAACAAATTATATCTATCTTATTTGTGTGTACTTTGAAGATCAATCAAAACGATATTCTTGTTGATGCTTTATATGAAAGCAAGAAACCGTAAAGAGACGCTTAGTATTTAAAGCTGATTGAAAACGAAGACACTTTCTGACAGGGTTCGAGCTTTTTATAAAAATGGTGTATTTTAAGGCTAATCTCCAGCTTGCTTTCCCCTTTTGCGATGAATTATCGTAGCCCAAAGGACACGTGAGCTGTTTACCAATTTATTCTTGCTTGAAGCAGCTATTAGTGAAACTAATGAAGTCATACTGTGCTTTATTAAAGCCGTGTGGCATTAAGACTTTGATACTACACTCAGTGGCAGTAATGTAGTAATTGCAGTCCATAGAACTAAGTTTAATTGGCCCATTTGACTACTCAAAGTTGTAGGACACCCTTTTGACCAATGTTCTTTCGGTTAACTGCAAAAACTAAGCAGCTCCAACTGAAGTTGATGGTATCAAACAGTAACTTGCCCTTGCGAGAGAACTGCAACAATTGTCAGTATAAACCAAGCAATGATCTCAGGGATCCAAAGCTTGTTAATTTAAAATCCAAAGCTTTGTTTAATCCAAAGCTTTGTTTAATAAAGTTCCCCTGGGGTTGGGGAACTTTATTAAACAGAAAATATGTTCTGCACTGTGAAGCAATAAGAGGAACCAAATGTTTAGTTTGTCGCTTGGAGGGCTGGTTATATGGAGAATCTAATCTCAGATTGGGGACAGCTTGGTTTAAATGAACATGGTCCTTTTAAAAAGGTGCAAATCGCCATCCGTGTAATTATTTTCTTCATCTATGCTCATACACACAAAACTCGTAGGTGTCTTGTGTTACAAAATCATAAAGAGCACCGAATGAAGCGTTGCAAGAAATTAATATGCCACACACAAAGAAACTTTGATGTTTTCCCTTGAGCTGGCAAAACAACATTTCATTTCGCTATTTCGCTTTCATTGTGAAGGGCAAAGCAAACAGCACAAGAATTCATCTCGTTATTGCATATTAAAATTAGTTTCCCATGTAAGCAGCTTAATTTTTTGCTTGAAAATGTTTTATTGATCTGGGTAGAGTCACGGTTGGTTTTCAAGGATTCTGATCTAATTGAAAGACTTAGCCTGTCTAACAGGCTTAACCATTGCCATAGCTTTCTCTGTAAATCCAAAACATTCATTCAAACCCTCAGCATTTTCGACTGCTTAATTAAAATGTAACAACCTCAGGAAGTTTACCGTTGTTTTCACTCTACCATATGACGTACTTTACTTTGAAAATGGAACTGAGTGGTGCTTTTTACGGTATCGTAACACACAGAAAGCTTATTTTTGAGATCGACTACGCCGGGTAGTTGCAAACAGCTTTTTTAATAACTGTATGTACCTCATTTCACGTTTTTCTCACGCTAAGACATCATGAATTTCGTCTTGTGGCCTTGTCAAAAAGCATGGTCCATTATTACTTAAATGTGATTAAGAGTCTATACTGCAGCTAGCAAAAGCAGCTAATTATGATTAGAAATTGATGCTACTTTCTCGAATTCTACCACATGTTGACAACATCAGTAGTGAGAGACTTAAAGCACAAATCTCGTTTTCAAAAGGAGGGTATAGGATGGGAAAATCAAACTCATTCAATCGGTTATGCATAAACACATAGAGTGATCAATTAGCAAAGTAGCTAAAGAACATCATAACATAATTGTAGCAAGCAACAGTACTTCATTGAAGAACCAAGGAAGACAACTATTAACGCCAATACAATTAACAATTGTGGCCTGGCCAGTTTTATTGGTCTCGTCTGTTACTGTCTCCAAATGCTATAGTCTCAATTTTCATTGCTCTATCTGCGGTCTCAGATAAAAATAATGCTGGTGAAGAAAGTTATTGATATCATTATCTGCATTATCTATCACGCTTATAGTCGTCTTATCGCATATGCACCGCAAATTCGATTTGTCGGACAGTTAAAAATCGTCACACGCAATACGCCTTATGCTTGTCTCTTTGCGATGGCTCTTACAATTTCTCAACTATTAATTATCAATGTGCCGACAAAAATATCCCACTTAGTGACGGAAGTGTATGAGCTGCGTTATTTTAGCATTCGTCACATCAGATTATTTTCTTTCTTACTTCCCAATAAGATTATAAATTTTTCTTCCTTCAAATAGATAGATCCATATATATGATCCATATTTCAATTAGGCCCGCAGCCCATGTTAGTTTTTTATTGTAATTGCAACTTCAATTGTCCTTGCCTTCTGGGATACCTGAGGAAGCTTTTACCATGATACCTTGCCCAGCTGTGAATCAGTGCTGTGAGATACCATAATCCTTTACGGGCTTGTAAGAATCTTGTTGTGATTGTATGTGATTGTGGCTTGTGAGCGATAAAAAGGAAGCAATAAGAAACTGGTTTATGAAAAACGTGAACTAGGGTGGCCAACAACTTAAGAAGCATTGGTAACAGGGCCAAGACTTATCAGCTGCAAAGTTTCAATTCTTAAAAAAGAGTCCATTCACTTGAGTTTGTTTACGGAATTGTCTCTCATCTTCATAATAAGAGTTTCGCTAGTTTTGTGTGGGAGAAATTGTAATGCTCGACTTTGATCTGCACGGGCTGTTCCGACAATCTGGGGTCATATCCATCCCAAAACACTCAACTTCTAAACAATAAAATAATTTTCGATCCGAAAATAACAAACCAATTATAAGACTCAGTACTAAAGCGCCAAATTGTTACGCCAAATTAAAAAGCTTATGGTCAAAGTGCTGACCAAGACTTCTTGTAACGTGTATTATATATATGTACACATTTGCAACAAATATCTAACTTGGTCCCATTTATTATTCAGCTGAGTGAACACAATCATGCTGGCTTTGAAATGTTTTCCATGATGGACTATCCTCACAAGAAGCTGCAAATGTACGCCGCGGATCCGGTGCAGAGATTGTTGTACTCAACCAAAGATCTGGGACACATCAATGGCATACTCACAGATAAAGATGTCATCGAAGTCGAGGACATGGATTGGCACGAACAACAACAACAACAACTTCAAAAACAAAAGCAACAACAACAGCAACAACAAAAAGTACAGCAGCAACAACAATTGGAGCAGCAACAACAACAATTGGAGCAGCAACAACAACAGTTGGAGCAGCAGCAACAACAGTTGGAGCAGCAACAACAAATAGAGCAGCAGCAACAACAATTGGAGCAGCAGCAACAACATTGCAGAACAACAACAACTGGAGGCAACAAAGAGCAACAAACAATTGGAGCAGCAGCAACAACAGCTGGAAAAGCCAGAAACAGATGACAACAAACGGCCTGGAAATGAACAGCAGTTCAACAACCACGTTTCCAACGAACACCGCTACCAGAATCCGGTTACTGTTGAACCATTGGAGCAAAGAAATGTGCCAACACGTAATGTCGGATTCAGTCCGAATTCAATTCGAGCCTCAGATATCGAATTTTTTAACAACGCTGCCAAAATGACAAAGAGCAGGCCTACCAAGAAAGTGACGTCACTGAGAAACACATGGCCCACTGTCAATCGAAGGAAGTATCCTCCAACTAAAGAGCGCCTGCGCAGTCTCATGAAGCACATTTCCACACTTTTGAAGGAGAATGTAGCAGGCAGCGAGCCCACAAAGCCAGTTACTAAGAATTGCGAAGACAACAAGGTGTCTACACAGAAAGAAAACTCCATAAGGAAAGAAAGAATTTCTAAAGTCATTGAATCGAATCAAGGAAACTTCATTACGGAAAATGGCAATGAAAACCAATTTCACGGAGTCCGAGTACTTCCACAGCGCGTGAGGTCTGGCGGTGGAAACAGCAAGCGGAGCGGTGCCGTTGAAACGGACAAATCTGATGCAAAACGCATGCAGCTGGGAAACTCATTGCACGACTCTGCTGTGACGTCACATCCAATCACGAAAGCTTCAACGTCCCACAATATCGAAAAGGGAGAAAGGAAAGAAAACGAAGTCGAAATGGAGCCTTTAACTGAAGAATTGAAGTTGATTGTGAGCTCTACTGCTGTTCCAAGCAGCCATGAACAAACGACAGTTGAAGTGACGCGAGCTCCAACTACAACAAGACTTGTAACAACGACTGGCCTTTTGAAAACAACGAAGGAAAAGAACGAAAAGTTGAGTCCAAATCGAAGACGGCGATTACAGCAATGGTGAACACAAATCTGGTAAAATCGTGTCCAGAGCGACCCTTGATAGAAACATGGATAATCGAGTTAAACCGGTCATACCTGCTCGCATTTTCAAAATCCGAGAATGGCACTTGCCAGTGTTTACAATGAGAAAGCCGTGTCCACTGAGAGCCGACGCACTGATTCGCACCAATAACAACAAAGTGATGGCTATCGATGGATCCATGATGTACATTATTGGCAGAACAGGAGTAGAAGCAGGACCGATGCCGCTCAAAGAATACTGGCCTGAAGTTATCACTCCCATCAACGATGCTTACATCCGAATGCAAGATCATGGATCTGTTGTGTTCTTCCAAGGAAGGTATGATATGCTAGTGCTAAGCACATGTTTTTATTTATTTCATCAATTCCTGGTGTAATTGATTGTCGTTGATTCGGCTCTATCGCTATTCGTCCATTACCTACTCCGCCTACCCTATGAATGTCGACCCATTGCATACTAAATTTTAGTCACATTTGGTCGGATAGTTAACCCTGAAAGAGACCTTGCAAACGTATTACCTACGTTGGGATTTCGTCATGTCATACCGACCGAGGGTGAATTTTACTATGAACTACAAGATGTTTTGCTTGGTTAGTCACTGGCGTAGCTGCGATTTGGCGGCGAAGGAGCGAAACCAGGACAAATTCCGACAAACGTAAAATTTGCATTGTAAATTTTCCGACAAATTTTCCGACAAGCAGCTGGAAACGTTTGGTGGAGGGGCAGCTGCCCCCCTGCCCCCCCTATAGCTACGCCACTGTGGTTAGTATTTAAAGCTAGTTGTGTTGGGGAGGGGCATAGGTCTATGCTGATGATGGTGTGAAGTGAAAACACTCTTGCTTGAACTCCAAACACTTATGCAAATATTCATCTCCGTGTTCTTCTTTTCAAAGCAAACGATCATGAAGCTTATAGACTTTATTCTTAATTTAAGCTGTACATGATCTGATCTCTTCTACAGATACGCGTCCTATTACAACGACAAACTTCTTGGGGAAGGGCCAACGGATATTGCCGCTCTGGGCTTACCACGCCATATGACGTCATTTGATGCCGTTTCAACCTGGACGGGTAATCGGAAAACCTACTTCTTCAAAGGCTCGAACTACTGGCGCTACAACGAGGCTTACCGCAGGTTCGACCATGGCTACCCGCGATCCATCAAACGCAATTGGAGGGGCCTTCCCGACCATGTTGACACTGCCTTCATTGCACCGAACCATCACATGTACTTCGTCAAAAATGGCCTAATCTACAAGATGGGGTACCACACGGCTAAAGTCAAATACAGGTACCCGAAACGACTCTTTGACAGTTGCTATGAGTTCTTCATGTAAAATGTAACGTAGTTTAATGTATACTCTTGAACTTGCGTATTTAACTGGAATTTAATGCTAGCAAGTGCTGCATAATGTATTGCACAAATGTTGCATAAGTTTCACGATTTGCATCAATGTATGTAATGTTATGCACGAGCTGTTTAACTTTGTCACCAACTGTTATGCCGTGAGATTATACTTCAGTTCGATAAAGATCAATATCATATGTTTATTGTTGAATGTAAGTCATGGAACTTAAATTGTATATATATATTACTATTTCAAAATAAACTAAATCTTTTCTTTTCTTTGTAAATGTGGAATTTGTTGCAAGGTAAAATTTTTTGCAATTTTATAATTTTGTCTGTATTCCGTCAATTATTGCAATTAAACACAATTCTGACCACTTAATATTTATTATTCTTTGCATTTTTATATTTCTTCTTTCTGAATCTGGGCTTTTGCGTCTTTATTTGGGGCTTACAGCGTCGACAAACTGATTATGTGATTATAAATGAAGCCTGATCAAGTGATTGACATAATTGATGATCAAATTTTTCCATGAGATCGAGGCAAATTGAAAATAGAGTCGAGACTGTTTAAAAATGATAGTCGAGTTCTTGGAAATTTTTTGGGGGGCGTTGCATTGCAGATTTGCAGATACGCAGATATAAGACATGATTAGAAGACCTAAAAGAGGAGAAAATGAAGAGGATTTATTGGAATTTCAAGAGAAATTTATGCAGAAAAATGCCCCACCGGCTGCTAAAGTGGTTAGGATGAAGTCTGACGGAGATGGTCGCAAAAGAGATGTTGTTTCATTGGACGAAGGTAAAAACAACGTGATTTGCCTAGGCCATGTTATAATCTACTGTTGTGTGCCCTCTGGATGCTCACGTGCGATGAATTTTACAAAAAATATTTCTTTCATATAGAAGCAAAGGGAGATAAGCAAAATACTCCCTTGAAGAAATCCAGGTTCAAAGAAAGGCTGGAAGCAAAAACAAAAGTTAAGGTATGCGTCAAATATTTTGGATTTTCCTCCTGCACGTGGTTATTTGCTGTTACGTTTTATTATTCTCAGGATGTTATTATTTTTAAAATGCCGATATAAGGTACCCTGTTGTTGATATATTTTAGGCCAATGAAAAAGATGGATTAAAGACACTAGATGCATCAGAGTTATTAGACAGTAAGTGATGAAATATATGCAATGTTTTATATTCATAATTTCAATCCATCTAAATATAATCTGCCATTAAATCTTGTCTTTTTTTACTTAAATGTATAATTTGTATAAATTTTCCTTGTGAGGTCATGATTGCCACATCACAGCTGTTTTAAGTAAGATAAAGGTAAGCTATTTAGTTTGTTTATCAATAAATCCTTCTACAGTTTGATTTTTTAATATATCAAATCAAATCAATTTAATTTCAACAACAATTTCGCAGGTAATTGTTTTAAAGTATGCATATTATGTAAGTATAATAAAAATCATGTGTAAATACGTTTTCTGAGATGATTATTTTTTGCAGGAAAGAGAGATTAAAATGCCACCCCATATCCAACAGAACAGATTTATTGGTGGATTTCCAACTGCACCTCACGTAAAAGGACATTGTCTACAATGAAAAAGTACAAAATTAAACAGGCATTTACTTTATTATTAGCTTCCTTAATCTACCCATTTTACTGCATTGAAAGATACAGTTTTATTGTGATACATACAGTATTTGCTTGATAATTGAACTGAGAACATTATGTTTTTCCCTGATGTAGGTCACAGGAGGCAAAAAACAGAGTTTGTTTGCAAAACAATTCCAAAATCAAGGCCCTTCGCAGTTTGGCATCATGCAACCAGAATCAACTATGCTTCCCAAACAATGTGAAGAGTCAACAGCTATGAGGACATGCCAACCTGATGTAGCAAATATCGAAACTGTAACATCTGAGCTTTCAAACGTAATTACAGGAGAGGGTCTTGGCTCAGAATGCAAGAAGAATGAGATGCATAGAATTCATGAAGAGAATCTATCAAAGCTCTCAGAAATATCTGAAAAGGATATACTGGAAGAGCAAGCAAAGCTTAAAGCATCATTAGGTAATCTTTTTTCAGGATATTTTTATAGGAATGTAGTGAACTGTCTTTCTCAGAAAATATGGTTCCAATAAGGATTCCAATGACTCTGAGCTATATGCGTTTTGTGTTTCATATTTTTTATCATTATTATTTATCATTTATCATTGCTCGTATCGTATAAGGTCATGTACTTCATGTAAGGTACGTGCACTAAAACGGAGAGCGGGAATTTTCAAGATTTGAAAGGTAGGAGGTAGTCTTGAATAGCATATAAGGAAAAGCTGTTCATTGTATAAGGTTTGTACAAGGAGACAGATGCTGGGTATAGTTGTTTTTACTGTTAATGTCTTTTGATCATGAGTGTATTTCAATGAACAGATCCAAAAATCCTCGAGTTTATCAAATCAAAACGGCAAAAGGCGACGAATTTGAGTAACGCGCAACAAGATGTGAAAGTTGAGATGATGGAAGTAGACAGTGATGGCGTCAAAGAGGAGAAAGAAAATCGTCAAACATTGTCACAGGATGAGAGAGGAAAGACCGAAGCTGTTTTCAATCCTTACGCAGAATTTGACATCAAAGGGGATCTTCCAGGAATGAAAATAATCGAAGATGAAAAATTGCAATGGATGAAGGAACCGCCAAAGCCATTGTTCAAGACTGACGGGGTAAAATAATGATTGCTGCTCCCTCCCCTCCATTCAAGCCGCAGGCTCACATCAGCTGTATAGCTGCCAGAACCCTCAGCCTGCGTTAACAAATAAATATTGCTTGCTTGCTTTATCAAATCTCGTGCAAATGCAGAATGGACGTTTGCTTGTTCATTATTTTATCAGCTTAACTCTAATGGCGAAGTGTTTGGCAATTGTTGTGCTTACCACTCACGGAGTCGCGGATTGATTCTCCTGACCTCGTCTTGAAGTTGAGTTGAAGTTAAATGAAGGCTGGTACTTCGACGATCTACAAGAGAAAGTAGATCCTCATATGATTGCTGTGCATTCTTGTTTCCAGGATAAGTCAGCAAGCCCAGCCAGGTTTGATCTCGAAGGGAATCTGGCGCCGAGATCCCAGGAGACTCCCTTTGACCGTGCTTTGCATCACCATGGCGACGATCAAGATGCACCAGGCTACACCCTCGAAGAGCTCTTTCATTTGGCAAGGTGCAACTTCAAACAACAAAGAGTATTTGCATTGCAACTGCTTGCAAGAATCATGGAACAGGTATTTAACTCGTGTTTCACTTATGCTATTGGTCTTATTACCACTAAGGGTACTACTATTACTACCACTAAGACTGCTACTACTACCATTAAGACTACTACTACTACTACCATTAAGACTACTACTACTACTACCATTAAGATTACTTCTATCACTACCACTAAGACTACTACTACTACTACCACCGTTACGAGTACTACTACTACTACCACTAAAACTATTATTACTACTACTACCACTACTGCCATTACCTATTGCCTCTGTGCGCCTATTTTTCATTATTCGTACTATCCATACCTCTATCTTCTTCTTCGAATGCTTCTACGCCTTTATAACTTGCCTCCATCGGTTCTATATTGTGCCCCGATGTATTAATGTCCAACCATGGCCATCAGTGCGAGTGTTGTGCTGTTTTGCGTTGCGACGTGTCATATTGTATTTCCCATTCATTGTTACTTACGACATTTCTCTTCATCTTCGTCTTTCAGTATCAAAAAGGCAATTTTCGAGATCACTTGCAGTCGTGTCTGCTCAAACAGCTGATTGAGGCTGGCCTCCCATTCCTATTGCGCTGGTCACTGGATGACAACACTGAATCGATATTCAGTGCAGCTGTCTATGCTTTTCGCGCCATGCTGACCGTACCGTGTGATGACGTGAGTATGTTTTTATCCGTTGAAAATTTTCATACTTCCACTATTCAAGCCTCGAAAAGTCAAACAATCGGAGGAACCGACCGGGTGCTTGTGTGCTTTTCAAACAAGCACCCAGTTCGATAAGGAAACATGGAGCAAATGAAAAAGAAGATAAGGAGATGTTTTGTCCATCTAAGCATATACATTATGTTCATATGATAACTGTTTATTTTAGAACACTATCATTATGTTTCTCTCGACCATTGCCTACTTCCCATCACTTACCGTAAATCCACGAATAAGCCCCCAGGGGCTTCTATGCAAAAACTAAATTTTAGCCTGATTATTGACCAATATTAAGCAAAATAAAAGCTATACGATGCAGCCAATCAATGAGATTATTGGTTTAAAGTTGCTGATATTTGCAATACATTCACTAAACAACTTCAATGTCTGGAAACTTGGGCTCAATATCCTTGCAAATGATTATCAGGGTGGGGGCTTCGATGGTGGGGGCTTATTCGAAGACTTACGGTACTTTATTTTATCTTCTCTACTATTATCTACTTTCTATTTATTCTCTACCACTCTCTGCCCTCTACCCCAATTTATCCCATTCTTCATTTATCACATTTTTATACCTTTTGTTAAAGGATGCTTTGGCCGCGATGCTTCACATGGACAGAGGTTTGGAAATACCGGCATTAAAGCCTGTAGATTCAGAAGCCAATTTGAGACCAGTGGATAAAATCGAGCAAAGAGATTTGACTGACCCCGAAATGATGAGCGCAGACCTCGTCAAGGTAGGAGATTTGTCTACTATGTCCCCCGTGCTTCTATTTAAATCTATAGCAATTTATTAAAGACATTTATTGGATGCCGGGGGAACTCACTACAGAGGTCATTCTATGTGGTAAGAAGACCATGTTGCGACTATCGTGTTATATTTATTGCACAATCTGACATGTACGAAGTAAGTCAATAGCGATCATGATATTCAACTGAACAGAGCCGGGATACCATTTTTTCAAGAAATGGTACTGGTGTTTAATAGGGCTCCTCTTATAAAGGGCACACAGTGTTATCGATATTGTTTTTACACTTAGTACAAGACTTGCTGCTGACATGGTTTTGCGTTATCGTTGCACTGACTTTGTTTATTACATGTATCATGTACAGGGCTTGCTTCAAGTACAAATACTCCCACGGCTGAGATACATCCTTGAAGTGTGCGACCCATCCGAAACGACTGTAAACAACTGCATGGCGGTATTGACAAGAATCGTTGCACATTCTTCCCAATCGGCCTACGAGGTGCTCAAATGTCCAAGGCTTATCGAAACAATTTGTTCGCATTTTTTGCCCTTGACTTGGAAAGAAGAAGAGCCGCAGGTTGAAGATGAGAAGATATTGAAGGAAGATATGAAGACGTTGCCAACAGCACCGTTAGAATCTGCTATGCGATTGTTGAGGTTTCTTTGCATGTCTGCAAGGAGTATTGCCTCGAAGTTGGTAAGATATACCGCTTATGATTTTGCTCATGATCTCACTCGTAAACTGGCAATCTGAAAGTGACCAGATCTTTCTACATACTCCTAGACAATGGTATCATTTTTGTCTCCATCTCATTCTACGAATACCAATTTTTTGATCTGGTCACTTTCAAACGTCTAGCACAAATATTTCGAAGGCTAAGAGCACTGCGACTCCGTGGAACGAATTATACTGTCTACTATATGGCGTCTTTGAATACTATTTTGAGTCTTTTGGTCACTTTGAGATATTTTCTTATCGAATTATAGTATGCCCTGAACCAATGATCCACCCTTCTTGCAGCATATTCAAGACTTGATTTATCTACCCAACTTTATTTGCCCCTGCATGCATATTGATGAAATTAAAATGATTAACTGCTAGATTTCTATTCCAGTGGGCTGATTTTGATGTTTGTTCGAGAGTGCTTCGATACGTTTCTCTTTTGACTCGTGATGGATACCCCGATGGTTCTTCTTTCATTGTTGAATCATTGCACATTTGGCGCATTGGCATCTCATTTGGCATCGATTACTCGACAACAAGGTAAGCAAAAGTCGTTTGAAATTGTTTCATTTTATCTTCTTAAACACTCTGCTAATAATAAGATTAATAACCTGTCAATAAAATAGAACCAATACCCTTGAACTTAGACAAATCGACTGCCGTTACTTCGAGTTCCTTAATGTATCGGGCATTTTCCTTGAATTGTGTTTATGCTTCAGGCTTGATATCACCAGGTAGCTCAAATCCTCATCAACTCTGAAACGATTTATACTTTTGCTAGGTGCCCGAAGTGGCTAACTTCAATGGTATCTGTAGCTAGAGGCTGTGAAATGGCGATCTTAAATTCTAAAGCTATGATCTTCAATTCTATAGCTATATATTATCCAGAGCTATGGTTTCACTTTCTCAATGACCATAATTCTGCTAGAATGATTGTTATACATACAATTTAAAGTAGTTTTTTTATTGTTGGTTAACTTTAATCGTTTTGATATCTGTTTCAGGGACGTGTACCCACTTCTTATCACAGTGCTGCAGAAATTTAGGTCATTGAAGTCACCCAATGAGGCCTCTAACAACATTCAGATAGCAATTATCTACCTGTGCGAGGCTGTTATTCAAGCGACCTCGAGCAAAGTCCACAACGAGCCAAGTCAGGATGGAAGTGGTAATTCAACTGCTAATTCAACTGAGAAGTCTGTACGATTCTCTGGAGCCCCAACAGTAGATGAAGAGACTGAACCTATGGAATGGAAAATGGTTGAAGGCATGCATTCGGTTGTATCGCAGATTATCAAAGAACATCTAGAGAGTTTTCTATCATCAGACGACAGTGGATCAGTGAGTAATGTAAATCCTCGAATAAGCCCCCACCTTCGAATAAGCCTTCCCCTTGAATAAGCCCCCAGTTTGATAATCATCTGTATGGATATTGAGATGGATATTGAGTCCAAGTTTCCAGACATTGAAGTTGTTCAGTGAATGTATTGCAAATAGCAACAAGTTTAAGCCAATAACTTCATTGATTGGCTGCATCGTATATTATCTAAACACAGTTGACTGTCTAGAAAAGTCTTGAAATGACCAACTTTATACCACTGGTTTTCAATTGTGTCTACTATTCGTTTCTTTATTATGTCACAGTAAAATCTATTTAGTGGTAGGAAATTTATTCGAGTTGGCGAGAGCTTGAGTTTTCGAGGGTCAAACATAAGGTATACGTGTGTCAAATCAAAACGAAAGAAGATAGCGAGCTTGAAATGTGTTTTCTTCATCTTTGCAGGATCAAAGTTATGATGTGTTCTCCTGTTTGCTGCTCTATCTATCAGCATACGTTGACAATGCCAAAGCCCAGGTATGTTGTAGTTTATTTTTTTTTTATCTTTTTGCAGCTATATAATAATATTCAAAGCCATCATTGCCAGTAAATCTGGTGTTGTTTTCCGTTGTGGATTATCAATTATCAATTATCAATTATCAATTATCAATTATCAATTATCAATTATCAATTATCAATTATCAATTATCAATTATCAATTATCAATTATCAATTATCAATTCTGGATTGTGGATTGAGGATTATGGATTGTAGATGGTACATTGCACACAATAGACTGGAGGATTCAGATTAACAGATTGCAAATATAGTGTTATAGATTGCTGATTGAGTATTGTAGATCATGGGATTATATTTTTAGATTACAGGATTCATTTTTAGATTATAAGTTCTTGATGCATCATGTTTAACAAGTGATATTCTCTTTTGCTTTTGATAGAAATCTTTGAACAAAGTCGATGTTTTATTGGAAATTGAAACACTAATGAAGCAGATTGTTTTGAAGT
The DNA here is from genome assembly GCA_013076295.1 of Sanderia malayensis. NCBI lineage: Eukaryota > Metazoa > Cnidaria > Scyphozoa > Semaeostomeae > Pelagiidae > Sanderia > Sanderia malayensis. The sequence goes on from RQOL01000906.1 coordinate 4,545,071, forward strand.
TGATCAACTCAAAGAAATTCCTAAAAATTTTGCCTAACTTGAAGTAAGAAAAGATACGAACTTACAGTGAAATCATGACATTAACAAGCTTTAACCCCATATATGGTGTTAGAGTTTAATAAAAATGTTCACTCCGTGTGTTTTATTTTAAACTATACATTGATATTTGATCTGTCTCCATTTAGATTATATTCCGATCTGTTGAAAACATCAGAGGATTTATACACAGATGAAGAAGCAATCCCAAATTTACCCAACTACGGAATGAATATTTTCAAGGATGCTTCATCTTCCTGTTTAAAAAGCCAGACACCTTTCAAATTGGTCAGCGCAGTAACAAAGCTTCTTTTCAGCATCACGACTTTTCACAAAGGCTGTTCAGCTGATGTGAGTATTTCACTCGAGCATCTTTAACAGTGATTCAATGCAAATATGTATTTTTATTGTATTATCCAATTGTATCGAGCCTTGAAAGCATAGTTACAAGAAGTAGCTCTTTATTGTGACTATTTTGAAGGGAACCGATAATACTTTGTCTCATTGAAACCGTTAAACTGAAGTTCAATTATACGTTATATTACTGTGAGCCATTTCAAAGAACCAGATAATTAGTTCATTACCTCAAGGGTACATTTTACTATGATGTAGATGATGTTGTTCATAAAAACCGGCGGTTTAGTTTGTGATAAGGAAGAACTCCTTTCGAGCGAGGGTTTATCACGTCAAGCTTTCATTGTATCAGTAGAATTTCAAGACGCAAATGTTTTCTTTATTAGGTTTATGCCTACGTCACCTCAGATGATATTTTAGCATACCTGAAGGCATTTACTTCATCGAGTTTGTCAGCAAAAGTGAGTCGTAGTCTGTTAAATCCATCTTTTTGCAACGAGTCATGGTTTATTAAGCGAATCTTTTTCGATTTGTTTCTTTTTTTACCGTTAAGTATTGTCCAAATGCACTTACTCTTGTAGATATCTTCGACCGCAATAACGTGCTCAATCGAAAGAAAATTTCTTTACCATCTCATTCAATTGTTTAGTAATGCAGTAAGTTGTTGCTCATATGCTTCTATACTGAACTCCTGTATCTTATTGCTTCTATACTGTGCTGTACACATTTTCCTCTGTACTTTGTGAGTTTATTCTATTTTTTTGTCTCCATATCACACATCTATGCATTTATTTGCATGCCTTTTCAGTGTCCTTTTGCCTTCGCATTGGGTCCTTCCAGGTTATAAAATAGCTCTCTATCTCTCCTTGCACTTGCTCCATGTATTCCTCTATACTACTTCTTTATGTATTGTTTCTGCATGTCTTGATACCCTGTGTCTCGATACCCTACACTACTGATCACATTGAGACAATTCCCAGCTCTCTAGGAGTTATAGTTCAATTTTTAGTGGACCCAGATGGCCCGCGGATTGCTATTTAAACTTTCTATCATAGCTACATGAAGCCGGTACTGAAAAAATCAAATTTTGAAATAAACTGAAAAATGACTCACAAGGAGTCGAATTATACTAAATAGGTCCTACTGATCACGTTGAGACAATTCCCAGCTCTCTAGGAGTAATGGTTCGATTTTTAGTGCACCCAGATGGTCCGCGGATAGCTATTTAAACTTTCTATCATACATGAAGTAGGTACTGAAAAATCAAATTTTGATATAAACTGAAAAATGACTCACAAGGAGTCGAATTTGTTCACGTGGTCTTGGTCTATGGTTAATCACATGATCATTTTGTTATCTTTGTTCACATGCGCAGTAAATCAGAACCCATTACGCCACTGCGCGTGTGAACCAGAACCCGTTTTTATTACTCTGTTTATGTTTTTTTCCAACTATCCATAGATTTCTTTGTTTATTCTTCTTGTTGCTTCTCTAATTTTTTTCTCTTATTTTTCCCAAGATCTCTTATACTGGCTTCGACAAATGCGATAACTCCATCAAATATTTCTATCATCTCGCATCGTTGAAGCTGTTGGGAATTTTACAAGACGGTGAAGAATACGAAGCAAAGGAACTTCTCTTGAATGTCATCATGCAACGTAGCTTTTTTACGTGAGTTCCCCTCTCCATCCCTGCCAATGCAGCTCTGTATTGGTCTTATATACAGAGCTACATTGAAAACCTGCATATAAGAACTTGCACTTTTGCATCCAGCCTATTGTTCAAATAACAAGCTATTGTTTCTTTTATTGTTTTCAATAGAAACATTATCCTGGAGGTCCTTAATTTATTTGTTCTTATATGAATGTTTTTACTGTATTACAGCTGTTTATTCGCACAAACGAACATTGTTTGCAACTCCGCAAGTACGTGCAAACAGTGGTGTTCCGCCCGTACAGAAACTTACCCTTTATTCCATGTTCGTTGCAGTGAGGATCATGACGTAGGCAAAGTTGTCAGTCGTCTTAGCGGCCTTCAGCTAACAACAGTTAGCCAAAACACCAACGAAGCATGCTTGAAGTCTAATACAATGGATCATCTATTGAAATCAGCTGTGGAAAGTCTGCCACACATATGCGATACATACGCCACAGTCTGTTTCAGAAAGTTCAAGAAAAGGCTTGTTAAGTCAAAGTAGGTCGTCTTTAAATCCTTTGTAGTCACCTCTATAGTCACCTTTGTAGTCTTTCTGTGTATGTTTTTCATCTCTATGCCTTGCTCTTCTGTCTCTGTATTATCTTCCTATGCTTTTATATTTTTGCACTGCATTTTTTTGCCCTTATCCATTGCTTCTATGCTTCGTTGCTTTTAGACTGTTCCTAAGCGCTTATACACCTATACATCTGTATTATGCCAAATTTTTTTCTTTTTTCTATGATGTATTTCATCCTCCAATGCTTTTTTATATTACGTATTTGTGGCTTTATGTTATAACACTTTATATTGCGGAGGATTCCAAATTTAACTGGCTTTTAATTTTCTGTCCTTTAGGAACCGGTTTTATCGAGATGCATTCAAGTTGGAGTCATTTTTTCTTCCACAAAGGACAGGTACACTGTTGCCCTTGGATTGGGTATTTCTGCCAATCATCGAGCTATACCACATGGCTACAAATGTGTAAGTACTCTCTTAAAAATACCCATCACATATACAAAAAAACCAAGGAAAATGCTTGTGGTTCTTGCTTCTGTCTTTGACACTTGTTGTACTCTTTTATCAATATTAATTCCTAAATATAATAGAAATAGGAATAATAGTATGTATGATATAAGTAGAATAAATACTAATTCTTTTCTTAGAGAGCTGAGTGGTGAAGTTATAACCCAGCTCAATGCTGATGCGGTGAGAACACTGGAAAAGACCCTTCTATTTATCCTGCTGCTAGAGGTTTCGAGACCAGACGTTCTTCAGAATATTCCACCAACCATCAGATTAGTGAGGCTTTTTTGCATCTTCCTAATTGGTAAGTGAAGCACTTCAAGGATACTTTAAAAACTCTATTAAGCTCCTTCTTTATTAAGCCCCTTCTCTATTAAGCTCCTTCTTTATTGAGCCCCTTCTCTATTAAGCTCCTTCTTTATTAAGACCCTTCTTTATTAAGCCCCATCTCTTTTGAGCCCCCTCTCTGTTAAGCCCCTTATGTCTCAATCCTCCTCTCTATTAGACGTTCATCTGCAGTAAGGAATCTCAGTTTGATTCAATATGACTTTTAATTTTCTTTTTATATGACTTTTAATTGCCCCATCTCTATTGAGCCCCCTCTCTGTTGAGCCCCTTCTCTCTCAAGCCCCATCTCTATTAGACGTTCATCTGCAGTAATGAATTACTTTGATTCAATATGCAGTAAGGAATCAGTTTGATTCAATATGACTTTGATTTCCCTTTTCTGCAGGCAACGATGCCTTTTTGGAGTCGCCAATTTATCAACTGTTGCAGGGTTTTTTGAAGCTATTCACTTCGGACGGTTTGCTGGAAAAACTGGATTTCGAAACGACATTCCCCGGAATATCATCGTTCTACGATTTGTAAGTCAAGTATTGCTTTTCCCAATTTGATTCTTCAGATCATCTCGAATGGAGGCCCTCTTGAAATTTGTGTGTTTTTCTTCTAGAGTGTGTGACATACTTTTGATATTACTATTATTTATTTATTTATTGATACTTTTACGCGGTATAGCATTAGAAATTGAAATACAAATTAACAAATATGCCATCAATTTATAATGAAAAACGAAGCTTAAATAATTTGTTATTAGCTGGGATTTAATTTAAACCACGAGGTAGGATTTTCCTTGTAGTCGTGTTTTCAGTTAGGACTTACTGAGTTCACCAAATGCGTTTTTCATTTTGCATGATAACTTGATAGCATGCAGTACACAGCTGTACACAACTATAGCTGATATGCCTTCACATTCAATCAGGTTTAATTGTCTTATCATTACTTTAGGTACAGCTCGTTGCTCGTACAGTACTGCGCTTCTTCCTTCGGTGACCACGTGTTCAGCAACTTTCTTTTAATTGCCTTGCAACAGAAATACGATTGCAAATACCGAAAGGCATTGTGGATGAACGGAGAAGACGTGCTGAGAGTTTTCCCTCTTTCTGTTCAATCTGTAAGTCTTTTGTCATTGTTTACTTTATTTTTATCTGTGTAGCGTTTTGCATCTTCGTAGCTGGGACCTAAAATCTGCAGTAAAATACCCAGAAAACGAACTTGACTGCATGGCGAACCTACCAATTTTTCCCACTTGCCCGATGATGAGTAAAGTATCTTCCGAAACATCGCTTTCACAAACATTCCTATTTATGACATCATCAACTTTCATAACAAAATTCTTATTAACACCATGTCTATTAGATTATTGTGTGATACAATTGTAACAACCCTGAATGTAACGAAGTATGCTTTAGGCCCCTCCCATAAAGGTTCTCTATGCATGGACTGCAATATATTATCCATGTTTCTGCATATTTGAGCACAGTCGACATCTGTTATCTCGATTATTCTCAATCTCCAGCATTTGTTTAACTCTCGATTTGGTATAGTATAATTTTGACATCACTTATTTCGAACATTTACTATCTCGAACAAATTTAAATTTCCCTTTGGAGTTCGATATAGCTGATGTCAACTGTGTGACAATTCTATCTTTAAATTAAATTCAAATTTTAAAGGTTTTGATGAGGCTGGAGAATTTTCTTGAACCGAATGAAACGGACGAAGAATTGCTTGGATTATATTTGTTACATTTATCTAATGGCGATGCAAGGTATGTTATTTGTGCTGGTATGTTCTTTGTCTAATACAACCAATAGCTTTGATTGATATTGCTTTTGTGCCAGACAATTGCCTACCATTTTTTATTTTTCTTTTTTTTACCTATTTCTTTTTTATTTTTTTATTTTATTTTGTCAATGTTGTCAAACTTTAGCTTCCTAAAACTCTAATACCACAAAGTGTCGCCAAAATCCAACTAAATTAAGCCCTGCATGTGATGTTGGATAGAATCAAACGTTAACAATTTAACTGAAACTGTATTTATTCATTTGTAATTTTATGTTTTTGTTTTTAGACCTTCGTGGTGTCCATTTCTGTATCTCGTCGGTGTGAACCATTTGAGCAAATACATCTTCGATGTCGGCGATGTACAGGTAATAATAAATCTTTAATACCATAATGCCTCGTGAAGGAGTACATCTTTAACACCATAATGCATCGAAAGAAAAACTTGTATTAAAACAATGCCACGTAATTGTTTGATATTTCAGTTCTCTTCTGTCTGAACTTTGCACGTATACATTATACAGTTGGCACTCGTTATGTGGAGCTCTCATCTCAAGGAACTTGAAATTTGTTCGATAGAGCTAATACAGTGAACACCCGGGTATAAGAACCTGTGAATTCTGCATCCAGCCTATTTTTCAAATACAATAGCCCATTGTCTCTTCTATTGTTTTGAGCAGGGTTTTCAGCCTGGAAGGTTCTTAATTCACTGGTTCTTATATGCTTGTGTTTACTGTATTCGAAATTACTGGCAGTCGAGTTAGCGGGTGTTAATTATACAATGTTATAATTCACTGATTTTCTTTTCCTTTGCTCTGTTTGCTTAGGATTATTCAGAGATGAGAATCAGCAAATCAAGACTCCATCTTTTGAAGAAAGTCATATCAATGAAGAACGAGGCATGTTTTGTTATAACGCAAAATATTTGTTCATATTACATTACCTTAGATATTTTATTTTATTTTTCTAAGTGTAGTACTATTAATACAGAGTAAACTCTAGATATAATTAAACAAAAAATTGGGTGTTAAAGTACATCAAAGTATTCTTACTATCTGTCATCCAAAATTTAATATTTATAATTTTTATTTGTTTCTCAGGATGTGAGAAGTGACATTATCATGTTTGATAAAGTGGATGTAGAAGCACCAAAAAGATTTCAAACATTTCAAAGCCTGCCAAGATTGAGGCAGATAATTATTGAGAAAGCAAATGAAATGGAAAGTTAGGAGCTACAGGAAACAGCATATCATTTGTTACCATGGTATGTCCCAGCCACATGCTGTACACACACGGAGCACAATCCAATATGCGTATACTATCAGGCTGCAATAAGTGCAGCATGTAAACCCTTTGTATTCAGACAAAGCATGAAAGGCTTGTTTAGCAAGAAGCTAACTCAAGTACTGAAACAATGGAAACAATAGAACAATGGAAATGGACAATGAACAATGACAATAACTCGTGCAAGTTGAATTGGAGACATAGTGAGGTTTATTTTAGACCTAGAATTACAATTTCAACAAAAGTTCCATCCTAAGAATAGTCTTTCAAAACATCGCCAGACAAATGGGTGTTGAGCTTTTTGAATTGTTTCTTCCTGTTGCTTGCCTTTTTTCTCTTTGTATGAGCATCCTTTACAGGAGCAGCAACCCCTTGCATCACAGTGATGCCAGCACTTTCCAAATACCTCTCGATGCCTGCCTCTCCGAGTCCTTCCACCGTCACACCTCTCCAGTGCTTTTGTATATCTTCGTCAACTGTGCACGAGTATTGCGGATCGTAGTTGAAGAGTATTGCCTTTTTATCGTTTGATTTTGTGACAAACAAGATTCGGTCACTTGCAGATTTGATAATAGCATCTGCATTTGGCAGTCCTTCTCGTATATCATCCAGCAACACTCCACCCAACCCGTTGCTGTCATGCTTCTCAAGCAGACGCAGTAGAGATTTTCTATCCCGCAATGGATATTTCGGTTTGAACGAGTACTTTCCATCACGCACTAAAAGTTTTTCGTTGTTCTTCAGAGCTTCCTGCGATAGCCAGTCTTTGTCCCTTGGAGCAATGTCAGTATTTTTCGTTATGTCTAGAATCTCGTCCAAAGTCAGCGGGTCAAAACTACGCTCCTGATACCTGTGAAAGAAATTGGAATAATCACATACCCTTGAAATGCAAGAATGTTATGAGCACTAACGCCAACAAACTTTTAGTTTAAATCAACAAAACATCAGACATCTTTTGAAATGCCTTTTCAAGCACAATATTCCAATATCAACTTTATAATTCTTTGTAATATACCTGAAGAATTATGAAGTTGATTTAGAGTAAAAGCAAGACTGAAAAATAGACAAGTTCTCTATTACTCCGAGTTTCATGCTTTTGCAATCATAACAAACCTACCTTTTCCTCATCAGGTCTACAACGGAAGCAAGGATAGAGAACCTTGTTTTAGATCTTACTAATGTTGCTGTCTTATAATCGAAAGCGCTTTGAGCCTGTTTCTTAGCTTGTTGTAAAAGCTGGGCTGGAAGTTTCCGTTTCGGTGGCCTAGTTTTGTTTGCGCTGCTAGAGTTTTGGCTTTCGGTCGCTTTTCTTTTAGCCGATTCAACGCTAGGAGTCGCCAAGCTTCGCTTCTTAAAAGCGTTGTATTCTTTGAGTAGTTCAGCATTCATTTTCGTCCAAGATTCACGATTTATAATCAGTTTTATCCAAATTTCTTGTCCTTTCACACCAGACACTGGTGACAGGGTTGCCAGATTGTCTCGGAACGAGCAGGCCAAACCAGCTTCAAAAAGAGGCCAAAATGGTCAAAAATAGGCCAAACTAAATTGACGTCATAAAATGTCGCTTTACGCATGCGTAGATGTATATTTAGGAATGAACGTGAACCTCAAGAGCCGAAAATAACTGAATTATAACTAACGATAACTAACGATAAACAACGATAAACAAGGAAAAATCCGAAAGTTAAGAATTTCAAGATATTCCAGAAAACAGGCCAAAAAAGGCCAAATTTTAGTGTCAGGCCAAATGTTATTTTTTCAGGCAAATCAACATGAAAAGAGGCCAAAATCGAGCAATTTGGCCTTAAAAAGGCCAATATGGCAACCCTGACTGGTGAGTGGTGAGCAGGGTTGTCAGATTGAAATCTTCAAAATTCCCAAGTCGTGGCTCAAAAAATCCCGAAATCCATTGTTTTCAAAATAAAATTCCCAAGGTCCAATTTTTTCTTTGGAAATGACGTCATTCATGCAAAATGGCAAAGATCCCTAGATTTCAGATTTCAGATTCTGAGATTTCAGTTGTTATTAAGCCTTCCGGTATCGATGTTTACATTTTACCAGCGTTTAAAATTTTTCCAGTCACCGCAATCTACAGCCTTTTTTACTAATATGTTCTTATTTTCCAGTCGTGCCCAGTAGTGATTTCTAAAGGGGGCGCAGGGGGGCGGAGCCCCCCTTGTTAAAATATATGATGAATTTGGGGGGGCTCAGCCCCCCAAACAATCTCTGTATCTGTGCTCTGCAAAATGTCTCGTTATCCAAAAGTTAAAGTTTAAAGGCCTCATTTGTAAAGATTCTGATGTCCGTTGCATGCTAGATGCTAATTCTCGTATCATCGGTGTCTTATTCAGTTGTTTCTATTCTTTTAAAGGTTTAGAAACCATTGTTTGGTTTGGTTTGGTTTGTGTGAGCACTTTTTTTATATTTGCGCTAATGAAAATATGGGTGTGGTCACAAAAACCACACCCACTCTGGAGGTTTTGCTTTTGGAGCCCCCCTTGTTAATTTTTTTAGAAATCACCACTGGTCGTGCCATCAAGCATCAATCAGTTTGAATGAAAATATGACTGGCTTTGTGAATGTTCAAACAAAGTCGGAAATTTTCGATGCACTTCTAAAATTCCCAAGAAAAATCCCAAGGTTTTTTTCGAAAAAATAATTCCCAAGGAAAATCCCATCAGCCTCAAAAAATCCCAAGTCTGACAACACTGAGCCTTCGCTTTGCTGCGCAGGCAGGTAATCACTGCATTGTTCTTCTTTCAGTCTTTGGTGCATACTAAATTTAATTTTCCCCGGGGGAATTGTTGAAGCTATTCCAAACCCATTTTGAGCGCGAAAAATATTTTTTTCGGCCTAAAATTTGGCGGGCTACTTCTTTCAGTGCAGTATAATATTTTATTGATGTAATAAAAGATTCTAGTTCAAGTGAACGTTGAAGCATCTGAAATACAGTCTAATATTTGTATTTCAATTTTGTGAATGAAATTAAAGAGTGAGTTATTTGTATAGTCATGTCCACGATTGTCGTAGCACCTGGCCTGCAGCACCCTTTCGCTTCCCAAAGTCGAAGCAACCTGGAAGCTGTTGTAAGTATAATTTGAAATATAATGCAGGCACTTAAAAATCAGAACTCCACCTGTGAATGCTTTAAATATTCGATTAAAAAGCTTAGCTCGATAAACTATATGTTGCACCAGAAAGAAGGTAACTTTAACCGGTGCAACCCCACCCCCTTTTTAACCCTCTCGCCGCTCCGCCCGATTTGGCATATTTCATTGTATGGTAGGCGAGGCGGTGCATGGTAAATAATTATTTTCGCATGGATAGGATTTTATTTCTATTATTGCATTGTCATTTATTACAATTTTGACTTTTGAATCAGTCATTTGAATCAGATTTTAAAATGTCCTCTTCCAGAATATAGTAGATTTTAGGATTTACAGGTTTTAGAGATATCCTTTTATTGTGGACTTGTGTAATGATATTACAGATGCAGGATCAAGCAGATGCAGTTGACAATGCTTCTTCGTCAGACAATAGCGAGGAGAAAGATTTTTTCCAGTCAATTACAGATCAGAAATGCTCCCTGGCAAGTGATGATGATGATGATTTTGGAATGAGAGTTAAGAGTAAGAAAGCTAAAAGAAAGAGCATGGCGCAAGTGATGAGTGACGATGACGATGATGATGAAGATGGTGATGTTAAGGCATTAGTTAATGAAAGACTGCTCAACAGTCAGAAGGAAGAAACACAATCTGCCAAATCGGATGGGAAAGACAGTTCTTCTGGTTCAAATGACAATTTGAGTGAAAGGGGAGAGGTTGAAAGAAAAGTGCTGAAAAGAAAACGAAAAGTAGTGGTTAGTAATGATGATAGTGATGATAATGAAGATAATGGTGGTGATGGTGATGATAGTGGCAAGGTGAAGGTTGTTGGAAGCGCAACTAGGAGTAGGAGGCATGTCAAAGAAAGGAGAGGCCAATCTAGCATGAAAGGGAATGCAATTAAGAGGCTCGTGAAAGAGAGAAAACGGAGACGGGGAGAAAAAGTTGTAGATTCTGAAGAAGATTCTGAATGTGAGAATGAATCTGAATCTGTACTGTTGTCAAGTGGAAGGGTGAAATCTGGAAGATCTTCAAAGGATGAGGAGAAAAGGGAGGGGGGAGATAATGATGAAATGGGGGGAAAATTCGCAGGTGATGAGGATGTAGATATGGATATTGACAAAGAGTTGATGGAAGACTCTGACGACTTGTCTAGCTCTGGCGAAAACGAAAATGGAGATGATCGAGAAGGAGAGGTTGTTAAACGAAAGTCGTACAGCACAAGAAAATACACTGCTGCATGTCTGAGCGACAATGAGGAAATCGACAGAGAAGAGGTTCAGAAACAATCTGAAACAATGGCAATTTTAGGCAATACGGATTTATTTGATGCAGAAGGCAGTGGCTCTGATGAAGATGGGAGAAGAAGCAGTGATGGTGGTGAACAAGATAATGATGGTGGGGTAAAGGAGACAACGAAGAACAGGAGGAAGAAGATTGACAGACCAAAGAAGATGAAAAAAGCTGAGAAAATTGCCATGGAAAGTGAACAGCAGAGACTATTCAGGAGTAAGTTGACTTTTGAAGGTTTTATCACGGATTAAATACTGATAATGTTAAGGATATCTTGTTGTGATGAACTTTGATTCATAATGAACTAAAAGTCTTGTCGCTTACCTGCTTCATAGGGTAATGTATCCATGTTTTAATATAGCAATATAGCTTCCAATGAAGCAAAGAATTTTTGATCCCCTTCAAGGTTTATCAGGACATGATTTTGGCATTGAGATATTTGCTGAAATCATGCATGGTTTGATGAGAATTAAATATGGTTTGTTCTAGATTCAAATATAAACATTCCTCACCATGAGCCTCAGGTTGTGTCAATTCAGCAGTTTCTTTCAAGGGTTCCAAAGTTGGAATTGTTGAAAAAGAAGCCAAAAAAGGAAAGGTAAACTTTACTCAAAAAATAAACTGTGCAAAATAAATTGTGATGGTGTACTTCTCCTAAGAGTTTAAAAATTTGGAGACCCATATACCTCTTGAAGAGATATAAAACTTTTGATAATTAGAAGAGGTATATAGCTTTTAAAAATTTGGTAAACTGATTCAAGTAGAGTAGCTCAATATTCGATTCTTTCGTTTTTAGAGAAATGAAGGATTCACCAGTTGTTGAAAACAGTCAAGAAATGCTGCAATTACAGAGCCAGCAAGCTACAGGCAGACTGTCATTGAATAATCTGCCAAAACTGAAGAAAACATCTGATGAAATTGTCCTAGATGTCGAACAACCAAAGAAAAAGCAGTCTATGGCAGCACCTTCAGGGCTGGATGTCTTCATGCAGGTAAAACTGTGTTCATCATCGTTAGACTTTCTCTGCACAATCTATTGCACAACATTTAAAGACTGGACTGCAGAGCATGGCATGTGCACAGTGGAGATGAACAATAGAACAATAGAAAAGAACAATGGATAATTGCTATCAATAGAACAATGCAGGAACAATAGAAAGAACGTTGGATCACACTCAATGGATTACATTCAATGGACACAATGGATTACGTTTGCTTCTGTCTTTATTGTTTGATAATTGCTCACATGTAGATAGGTATGTATCTTGTTAGTGATGTTGACTTGTGTTTTGTTTGCAGCGTTTGAAGAAGCACACTGGAACTCCAAAGCAGAAGATCCCTGCAGCTTCCATGAAACAATCAGAAGTGATGAAAGTAGAAGCCTCACAAGAGCAAAATACGCCAAATGCAAATAAAAAAGGAATAATTGACAAGGAAAAGATCGCAATTGCTTCAGAAACTCCGGGTAATTTGTAGTTTCATTGCTTAATATTTTATTACTTATTCAACTTAATAGTTTTTATTTATCTTTATTTATTGCTCTGTATCTTCATTAATTGCTTTGTATCTTCATCCTGTATCATCTTTATTCATTACCCTGTATCTTCCTCCAATGTTGTGTACCTTTCGAAATTTCTTTGGACTTTCAACCATTGTCTTTAATACCATGCCATGTTTCAGGCTCAGGACACATGGAACTGAAGAAGCAATTACAGAAGGAGATGCGTGCACGGAGAGAAGTGAGTCGGAAGGAGGCTGAGATTCGACGCAAGCTTGAGAATGAAGAAATCAGTGACGAAGAAGAAGAGGAGGAATTCGAGGAAGATAACGAAAGTGAAAATGAAGATGACAACAGTGAACACGATGCTTCAGGAAATGAATTGGACAATGAAGGAGAAGATGAAGTTCAGATGAAGAATGACCCTGGTATGTTGTAAAATTATGTGGAATATTTTTAATATTAATTTAGAGTTGTAAAATCTTAGATAGAACCCTAAATACCTTGAATATGTTTAATTTAGAGAATATGTTTAATTAATCCCTTTCTGGAGACCCAAAGCCCACGTCAAAGGTCCTAGATAGATCCCCGAATACCTATGCTTAATTTATAGTTTTAAAATCTGTGTAAAATTGTTGATAATGATGTATAACGTTTATTGGAAAGAAGAAGAATAGAAGCAGTATGGTATCTCGATCACGCTAGGCGAGGAAAGTTTACTGACTATGTTGGCTGATTGATTTTTAATGCTGTGAGTTATTGATTATCATCTTTATTTGCAGGTTCAAGTGATAACGACGAAGAAGATGACGAAGAGTTGAAAAAATGGAACATGGAAGATCAGCGAAAACAGATTGAGACACAACTCGATGGACTGGACGAAATTGATAAAGAATACGAAGATGTGATGAGACGAGAGAGACAACTAAGTAAGACTCAGTCTGCTAAAGAGTACACTTCGTTCGATGAAAATACCACCACATCAGCACGCACTGTCGGAAGCTCTTTGGATTTGTTTCCAGGCGTACGGAACGAAGATGATTCCGATACGCAAAGTTCTTTGAATCTCGAGCTGAAGGAGTCGGCGGAATGGGATGAGTCGAATACGATTCCGCCCGGACAAGGTGACTCGTTCCGGGCTCCCAATCGCATTGATTCAAACACGCCGTTCTCCAAGCTGCTGAAAGGCGGATTGTTAAGATCGAGGCGAGAGTCGTCAACTTCTGATGAAAACTCTGGAACGGTATGTAATTCCAATTCCATTTTCAGGTGCTAATTTCTTTCTGGGGACCCAAGGGCCCACGTCAAAGGTCCTAGATAGAACCCCAAATACCTTATCTTCCATCAAAGACAAGTTGACGATTTTGATTCTGAAGTATTCTTTTAATTTTTGTTGCATTTATATAACTTGTGTCACTTGCTTTTTTCCAGAAGTTAAATAGTCTGTCAGATGATTCGAACACTATGCTTCATGTTCAAGATTCGCAGCAGGTATAGTTATCATCAACTGTTGCATTTCTGTTTTATTTATCTGGCATATATATATTCAACATACTTAAATTTTGTTTTTGGTGTTTGATATATTTATTAACATAATGATTAATTCTTGTTCGTTATGTTGCTTTGTTCTAAAATCGAGCATTAATGTTGTAGAGCCTTCTCAAAGATGACAGCAGTTTATCGCACGCTGAGACACCTCGTCGATCTGTTGCAGCTATTTCTGATGATCTGCACTTCACTTTAGATGAAAATACCCAATTTTCCCAAATACTCGACACTCAAGGGTAAGCTACAAAACCAACATAACCAGATTCGTTAATTCTAAATTTTTTTGTGCCACGCAGTAAGCATCCTAATATAAGAACCATTGGATTAAGAACCTCCAGGATGATATTTCTGCTCAAAACAATAGAACACCCAGGCTATTGTTCAAAAACAATTGGCTGGATGCAAAATTTGCAGTTTTTTATATGAAGGTTTTTACAGTAGTAGTCAACTCATAATTGCATGTCCTTGCCCCTGGGTAATTTGACTACCCTTTAGCTTGAATTCCTTCACGAGTCTGCTTAATTTGTCTGTCTCTTGTGATTTTTGCTTTCTTTGTTTATGCTTGAGCGTCGACCCTTCATATCTCAAAACAAGATGAAGTTAACTTTGTATCTTCCTCCATATTCAGTGATACATTCAGCAACCTCCACTGTTGTACAAACTACCGTCTTTCCCCAGAACTATCTTGAAATGAGTAGAGTAACGTAAAGTAAAATCATCATCAGATAATGTGATGCAGTTTGTGGCTTTGATTTTCAGCTATTTCAGCGAAGGGAGGAAAGAGAAGAAGAAGTCCCAACTGAGTTCACTGTTTGATGCTGACAACGATTCTTCTGTGTCACAACTTCTCGGCTTATGCTCTGGAAATTTCGAGAACAACCGAACAATAACCAAAGCACGTCCCTCCCCCATGAACGATAACAACTTTGGCCTACCATCTGATTTACCTTGCGACGGCAAGGATGCGGGAATGGGTGAACTGGATTCCCAAGAGTTCCTTGGTCTCTGTTCCGGCAAATTCACAGCAACGCAGGCGGCATGCGATGATGTAGACAGCCCGGAACTTGTTGTTGCTAATCCACCACCGTCGTCAAAGGTCTTGGAATTGTTTAAGAAGAACGAAGACGAGACCTCTGAGAGCCAGCTGATGGGGTTATGCTCTGGAAATTTTACCACACCCGTTGCTACTACGACGAATTCTACTCTGAGTCATTCTGTTTTTGAAGACAGTAAATCGACTGGGAGCTTAATGAAGCATTTCAAGAGCTCGTCAAGCAACGCCAATCAGCTGCCATGTGTAAATTCATTCGATAATCTATTCGGTGGCCAAGAGAAGAACGAAAAGGGTGCCTCAGGATTTGATAGGGACTATGATGATGATGTTCCAAGGCAGTCTTACAATGCACAGGGCAAGAAGAACTGCGATAGTCCACGTGAAAAAAGTAAGCCTCGTGACAATGAATCAATGGGGAATTTCCGATGCATTGAAATTTGTTGTATTACAAGCTAAACATCTAGTTTCTTCTTCAGTCTTAAATTTCTTTTAGTTCAAACGTATTTCTTCAACATGTTTTGACTTCTCCAACTTTTGTTCTGTTTTATGAGCTCCACTGTATTACTATTGCTAGGGCTGTTTGAGAAGTGTAAGATTTGAGTGCTAATGTTTGCTGTTTTTTGTAGTTTTCTTCATTGGAAGTGGAAATGAGAAGCAAGATGGTTCTTCCCAAGGTGAGAATTCAGCTGGTCAATTGGAAGATGATGAAGAATCTTTGCAAGGAAGACGCCTGGATGAAGATGGTGTAGGGGAAGATCCAAGAAAAGAAGAAGATAAAAGCAAAGATGGTTTTGATGAAGAAGATGATGTTAGTGAAGAAGGCGATGAAAAGGAAGGCGTGGAAGATTGTGACGAAGATGATGATAAGATGGAAGAACATGAAAATGATTTGGAAGATCCACGGGAAGATAATGAAGAAGATCAAGATGATGAAAGTGCGAATGAAGATGTTGATGAGGAAGATGAAGAAGTTGGTGTTGATGAAGAACTGCAAGAGTATTATCAGTCGTTGCCGTGAGTATGCTTTTCTGATTTGTGTAAGCCAACTTCAGAAGTCAGGTGTCTACAAGTTCAAACGACCATTCTTTTCATTGTTTTTTTTCTTTTATAGAAAGAAGAAATATTCCAAAAAACTCTTCTACGAACACGAGGCCCAGCTAAGCGGTAGTGACGTCAGTGACGATGAAGATTTCGGAAGCGAGGCAGACGAATATGAAATAGATTCTGATGTAGAAGAACTTCCATCTCGATCGAAGCTCCACGCCCAGGTTCACAAAGCGCACATGTAAGCTTCAGTCTATTTTCACGATATTTTACATTCAAATTAGCCGTGTTATTGATTAACTGTTCTTGGCACTGTAGAAGCAAGCATTAAAACTATGCAAGCTTTGTTTGGTGATGCTACAACTGACCTTGCAGCTCTTAGGGAACGTTATATTGCTTGCCAACAGTGCTTGGTTGCTTACTGTGCTTCACACAATTGCCTCCCCCTTTCTCCTTCATTTTCCACCCCTGTTTTCTTTATAATGGAAGGAAGGAGGAGGCAGGATCTTTAACATTGAGGACAACAGGGGGACAAGGGAATAAGAGAAGGAGAAAGTGATGGGGAAATGAGATGTGGAGTATTTTGAATACATGCCCCAGTTTGCCCCAAGAGTACCCCCCATGGACTTGGAACGGAATGATTCACTTATGATGCATTGACATTATTTTTTATTTTTTAGGAAAGCTACTTTGGAAGATGACAAGCAAGATATACGCTTCATTCAAGAACGTTTTTACGAAGATGGTGACCTGCTTTCAGATGGCAATGGCAGGAAGCGAAACTTTCGATGGCGAAACATCGACAAGCCGTCGCAGAATGTCGGAGACTGGAACGATTCTGAAGGCGAGGCTGAAGAAGAACAAGCAGAGCTTGCACCCCAACAAGAGGCAAGCAAAAGAATCGAACGACTTGAAAGGGAGGCTTTCCTTGAACAGCAAAGAGTATGTATCCGTCATTTAATTTCTTGCTCTTCTGTCTTTCTTTTCGCTGTCATGAAACCGAGGCTATCACAAGGCTTGGCTCCTTCGTTGTAACATGAAGCAAGCTTTCACTTTTGTTTGCATTTTTATTAAGCACTGTTCAGCTCTTGTCTTTCATAAAATGGCTAATGTTTTTCTTCGTCACTGCAGACGTCACAAGAAGAACTTGCTCTTGATGAAAACAGCCAATCAATTTTGAATATCATCAAAGGACACGACAGTCAGCCTGCTATTGGTAAGTTGCCCTTTTAATAGTTTCTATTTTTCTGTTTTCTCTTCTTGCTTCATGCATATATTTATTTGATAAATCTTCTCCCATTGCGTGTAAACGTTACTTTTATCTTTACTAACTATCTTAATCCATTGCTTTACATGTTCATCCATTGCTTTATATCATTATTTATTGTTTTATATTTTCATTACTTGCTTCACATCTTTATCCATTATTTTATATCTTCATTCACTATACATTTTCATGAATTAATTGCTTCATCCATTGTTTATTTATTGACATTTTCATTTTGAATATAATTTAACATGATTTTGTCGTTTGTTTCTTGTTAACTCATCTTCTCCATTTTTATTTAGACGATTCTTTATCTACCACCAATTCCCAGCCGCATCCTTGCAACCTTAAAAGAATGGTATGCATTTGTAATTTTTACTTTCCCTTATCGATTTCACTTTCTTCGTCCCATCTGGCTCGGACCAATTCAACCAGCTATGTTTTATGAGAATTTAAACCAACCACAAAGACCGCATCTCCTTTTCTCACTAAAGGGATCATTCTTGGAAAGAAGCAAGAGGACGCTGTCGAGATTATCGTCAATAACATCGAACAGCAAGAAGCCAAATGCTCCCACACGAAGCTTCGTTTTCCAAGCAAAATCCATGAATGATGACACAGAAACCACGAAAACAACAAAAGTAAGTCCTGCTTTATTTATTTTATGTGCAGATGGCGTGTTAGAAACCTTAACCTATAATAATAATAGTAATATAAATATTTATGCAGGGTAAACCTTGTCAATACTAAAAGTATTGTTATCAATAAGAGCCAAAAAGAGAGTAAATAAATCTAAGAGAATAAATATCGAGTTTCATCAAGCCCTTTCATGCAGAGTACAGAAACATATCACAACGAAAAAACGTAAAAGAATGTTCTCGAACATACGGTGTTCGGATTTCATTCATTCAGTAAAGGCTCGGACCAGGAGACCAAGGACCCCAAACACTCCAAACTTTTTACAGATGGTGTAAATTATATTTGGTCTTGAGCACCGAAGGGGAGTGGAGGATTTTTGTTGAACATGGTGCTGTCTCCAGGTCATTAGCTAAAAGGACCTGATGATTATGATGATGGTGGTGATGATCTGTGCTCTTAATGTTCATTTTGTTTCTTTTCCAGAAATCCCGCAACTTTTCCGAATCGGAGACACCTGCTGCCAAGAAGCCAAAGTTGGACAGAACATTAAGTAATCATTCAGAAAAGAGTATTTTTAGATTTTTCTAATGTTGGGAGGTTGTATTGTATTGACACTGTATTTTATTGTAAAATAGTTTCCTTTTATTTTATTTGTCATGAAATAATTTTTCGAATATATTTTTGTCATTGATTAAATTTGACTGTAAAGTTTGCCTATTGAATTGAATTGGGTTTGTCACTGATGCATTGTGGGACACAAATAGCGCGATACACGCCCCTTTCGAGTTTGCCACGTGCGTTAAATATTCTTTTAATTTACGAGCTGAGAAAATACAACATGGATATTCACGAAGTAGGAATTAGTGCTGTTTTTTGGCTTCAAGAAAATTTAAGCTGCTTGCAGTCTTGTTTTTTGTGGTTTTCAAGCTTCGGCGACCCGAGAAACGCGTTTTTGGTCATCTTTCCTATTTGCTATGGCCTAAGTTCAAGGACAGGCATTGCATGTCTTTGGATTGCAGCGCTGACAGAATGGATCAACGCAATCTTGAAATGGTAGGAATTATCCCATAGTATAATGCTTCAGCTACAAAAGGGGTTGGAAATGTAACTCTGGCTGTATTTTCCCGTTATGTGCTTTGTTATGACTTTCTTTTTTCCAAAATTTTTAAAGGTCCTTTTTGGATGGTCGTCCGTTCTCGTGGCCCACAAACGAATCGAAATTTCCTCGCAAAATGGTACAGTTTCCAATGACGTGTGAAACAGGACCAGGTATGTTATCATTATCAATTATTTTATTTTTTCATAACAGAATCAATAATTTCTCTGCTTGGCCCAACACGGCTTAACACCCAAGGCTTCTCAGTAACGTTATTATTGGTGTGGTGCTTTAGTTTAGCTAGGTTAGGTTTTGTGTGAGCTCGATCTTGGGGAAGAAAATGGATTGCTTTAATCAGCAATCTATACCTTGCCTGTTGCTTTTGTTCCAACTCAGTTTTGAATCTATCCTTTTCTTAACTCCAACCAGGTTTCCCATCTGGTCATGTTATGTCAACCAGCGCTGTTGGTCTTCATATTCTCCTTGCTTTGAACGTGTACATGAAACGCCACGCCAAGCCCAACAATAAATTAATAAAGGAAATCACAAAGCATGGCCTGACTGCATTATTCCTTGCCACTGTTACCCTTGTAGCGGTTTCACGGGTTTACATAGCAACACACTTTCCACATCAGGTTATGGCAGCTGTATTCATTGGTGTGTTAATAACATTCATTGTTGGAAAAATGAATGATGAGTTTGACTTATCAGGAAGTCTTCTGTGCATTGTATTATCAGCCATTTTACTTATTGGTGCATACTGTTTCCACGGGGCTCTTGTTGTCTTGGGTTATGACCCATCTATAACCATCCCTATTGCTATGAAGGCCTGTTTGAACAGCAAATGGATACATTTGGATACAACTCCATTTTATGCTGTGACTCGAGATTCAGCAGTAATCTTTGGACTCGGAATAGCTGTGAAACTATTGAACAGCTTTGCACCACATTCACCAGATGAACTAAAGGGTTCAAAGATCCTGACGATTTCAGTCAATCTTATAATTTGTTACTTTTTAGAAAATTTAAACCTTCCTCAGACATATCCTTTGTTATTTTACATGCTTGCTTTCTGCAAATTTTCTGTCATTCCTGTATTTATTGTTTGTGTAACACCTATTTGTGTTTCACATCTGAAAAGGAAGTTTACTTTTAACAATGTAAATAAAATAAAGTAAGAAGAAATCACACATTTTGATTAACATTTTTGTTATTTCTTTATTTCACAAGTGAAAGTGTTCAATAATCATAAACATTGTTGTGCAATTAATATATAGATGAGCGTTTATTTTAATCCACCTGTTTGCCATTTCGGGTGCAAATAATGAAATATAAAATATTAAGAACGGCAAACAATGCAGGATAGATCACTCTGCAATATCTGTCTAGTCGTTTACCCGGCGTTAACTTCTTTACTGCTGACTCTTGTTGTTGTGTTGCGATATCTTTTTTTACTGATGCATTATCATCATGTCTTGAATCCAATTCTATGTTTGCTGTGTTGATAGTGGAAATGGAATTGTTGTCATCTTGCCCAAGAATTTTAACATTTTTCATCATTGCTGTTGGATTTTGAATCGTTGTAATTTCCGATTTACCTCTGGATGTATAGATGCCACTACCTTGTCTCTCCCCCTTTTTCCCTTCCACTTCATCGTCTTCCTTTTCTCCTCCTCTCGAAAATCGTTTGGCGATGACCGTCTCGATGACCACACTTAATACGTACATGAAACACCCAATCAGGTAGAAGTCGATTGTCTTGGCGTAACTGACCTTAGGCAGTGATTCATTGATTGACGTCAACAGAAATACCAGTGTGAGAAGACAGGTTATCCCCAGGCCCACGCGGTCTCCTGAATTGCAAAAAGTTCATGCCATTTTCCGCAATGTTTTAAATGATAAATTAATTATTACAGGTAGCGCGTTTATTGGAGGGCGATTATTTTGAGTATTACGGAATGCCATAATGTTGACAGTGTCATGTTAGCTTGGAGGTTTGTCAGTTGCTTTAACTCTGTCCCAACAAGGCCACCCAAAATTAATGTACCTACTTACCAACGTCTTCAGGGCTCATCCAGAAGGATAGCCATGACAACATGACAACGAGATGCAAGGGAATGTAAATTTGGATTATGTAGTATCCAAGATGTCGGTCAAGATCAAATTTGACTTTCAACCGCGAGAATACGCCTGTGAAAATGAATTGGACTTTGGTTCTAATTGTTGCTTGTTTATATTACAAGTTTAAGATAAACGTGTCTGTTCGTTTGTTCTTTTGTATTGTATTGTTTACGTTATCTATTTACATCTATTTCAACCTTTTATTGACGTATGCTGTTGCCTTACAATTGATTGAAGAGCGAGGAATGAGTAGTCCCTTCGTTTCTTGTCCCCATTTTTTATGTGGCAACGGAATCTTCATGCAATGTTACCCCTTCAACATTCTCGGCTAACGGCTGCGATTCAATGTGTTCGGCTTGCCATCACTAAGCTGCAAGCTGCTTATTACTGCAATGTTGGAAAGTCAACTTACCAGATATGTATTTTGTTTGACCTTTTTCTCTTCTAATCCTTCTTATTTTGAACTGTTGTAGCTCTTTATTTGGTATGACGACAGGAGATTGTTGGTGCCACTTTAGGATTACACGCATTTTTTTTTATAAGGAACGACTTTATAAGGAACACAATACTCGGCAAGGCAAAAACTTAAGGAATTCTAGTACTGGACGGAAGACTGCTAAGGAATTGGAAAATTTTTATTTTCAGCACTTAACAAGAAATGTAAAACTTACACTCTCTTATTAGCGGAAATAGCCTGTCCAAGTGTTGTCTACCCTTAATACTAACTTTAATTGATTCATCTTTAATTGATCGCGTCTACTGGCGTCTATTTGACACTTTATTTACCTTTTTCTAGTCTATTTCTGAGAAACACGAAAAAAAGTTAAGGAACTGCTAAGGAATTTTCAGTACTCAAATTTGCCTTCTAGCTAAGGAATTTTTAGTACTGAGCTCGAGCTGAAATTCCTTATAAAAAAAAATGCGTGTAATTGATTTTCTGGATATGCATCTGCAAGAAGAAATATTGATTGAAGTGAATTATATTAAATCTGTTTAATTTTGTTCTTTTTGTATTTATGACACTGATGGCCACGAAGCTCTGTTTGATAACAAGCTAACATTTCTTATCTTAGAGATTTCTCGACTTTTATACTTTCGGACTTTCGGAGAAGAAACAGGCATTTTCGCTATTGCCATTGAAAACAAAATGTTATGTAGATTAACAACATTCAGTTTACTCACAGCTTTCAATGACCATTTCGCAGTGCTGAGAATCAAAGGGAAAGTACATCACGCTTTGGGGGCACTTTCCAACCACGCTTGCGCTTGAAGAAAATGCAACAATGGTAGTCATTAATTTGTGTAGAGGAACTAGACCACTTGTTTGGCTGGCTCATTACAGTGGAAAGCATATTGGAAGTTTGCTTCGTCACATGCCAAATTACATCATATTTCTCTAAACTGCCTGTAAAGCATGTTTTAAACTCAGAAAGAGCACGCATATTTAGGCAATTGGGAACAATAGCAAAACAGGACTATTTGAAGTCATAAGCATTGCGACTATGTAAAATTCAATATGAAAATAGTCTGGGCTGTAGTGTCAATAATAAATCATTTTGTTAACGTTTCATCAATACTCAAATTGATACTCAATAACAATATTATCTCCCCTCTTACATTTACTACCGCTTACCGTATACTGCTGTATATGCTTCCATCCCTTTGGATCCGTATGTAATGGTTGTATTTAGCTATTTCGCTTTTGTCAGTTTTCAATGCATTCTCAAAATACAGATCAGGCCTCCAAATACTTTTATGGGGATCTCCTGATATGATGATGTCCTCTGTTTCATTATGACACCATCGTGTGTCTTTCCACATCATCCGCAGGTATACATCTGTGATACATTTGTGCTTATTTCGTCTAGCTTTACGAAGTGCAAGCTGACCCTCAATTGCAATGGAACACCTGTGATACAAGAGAAATAGGTTAATAGAAATAAGTGTTAATAGAAATAGGTTAATAGAAATAAATGTTTGAGCTAATCACAACTGAATTTTGTGACTGAAGAGTTCGGCTAATTAAATTGGGCCAATGAACTACCTGTGATACAAGACCCAATGCGTCTGATTAATGGACAGTAATTTGCAATTTTGGAAAGTATATTCTCACCTGTTATATTTGGCCTGGTGGCACTATAATCATTTTCAAGTAACTTTTTCATGTTGCTGGCGATACGTTTTTCTTCTTGAGAACTTCAAAATCAAAGTGAACAAATTTTATCAACAAAAAAGTCAAATATTTACTTCAAAGACGCCGGGAGGAAAGAGTGAGTCAGGAAAGCTTTATTTTGTACCACTCATTTTCAACACTGACACAAACATTTCTACGGAATATGGGTTGGGTGCCTTTCTTGCTGCCAATGACCATTCGCAATGAAAATTTTGAAAATTTTTTGAGAATAGATCTATCCTTGCAAGTTATATATGGACTGACTTCCCTTCCCATCAGTCCCATCAGTTTGAATCGACTTTTCGTCGTTTGTTTCTGACATTTCAAAAACAAATTACTTTGGCAATTTTCTTGCTATCCTTATCATATTGTGCTTATTGTCCTTATCCTTACATAAGTCTTTCAGATATTATCTCTTGAAAATATTCTATTAAAATACAAACTTCAAATGAAATGACGTATCTGTTTTCTAATAATACTTACGAGTTATCGCAATGCTGTGAGCAGACAGAAGTCACGACCACCATACCAACTATTAATGTTAATTTCATGGTTCCGAGTTTCATTTTTTTCATTTTCATTACATCATCTTGTAGCCGTAAAGGCTTCATCTGTTTGTTCTTTATTCTTGCTTTGTTGACATGAAATTTCCAGTCATCTTCAATAATTAATTAATTGAAGACAATTGAATTTTTTTCTTTCTATTGTTTTGTTCTCTATTTCATCGAAGAGACATATTGGTTTGCTATTAATCTCTTTGTAAAGGATAAAATGGATTCTTATACTGCTTATATACTAATGCATGTGGCAGAATTGCCATAATAGTGAATGGTGCCATACATCATTTGATTACGTTGCGTGTCCGGAGAAGCTCAGCCTTATCATTATTAATTAATGGGTAATGCCAACATTGTTCTTTACAGTTTTTTGTCATACCGAGTCATCAATTTAGCGAAACAGGCATTTAAGATTTCAAGAACAATAAAAATAAAGTTGATAACAATATCGAGGTGCAAGTTTGTTAACATTTAAGAACAACCAAAATGTCTGGTTGTTTCCTGGACTGCTTCAATAGTGCTTCAAAGCTCATTATATCGAAATTGCAATCTGTTTAATATTGTGCATTACACGTTTCTTCTTACGTATTAGTGATCTATTTAAGTTTGTGGATCACACGTGTCTTTTTAATATTAAATTTTAATAGGTGAAGTGAAAGTATTCAACAGTCATAAACATTGTTGTGTGATTAATATATGGATGAGCGTTCTTCTTGATCCACATGTTTGCCATTTCTGACGCACATAATGAAGTAAAAAAGATTGAGAACGACGAACAATGCAGGATAGACCACTCTGCAATATTTATCAAGTCGTTTTGCTGATGTTAGCTTCTTCACCGCTGTCTTTTGTTGTTGTGTTGCGATCTCCTTTTTCCCGATTGCATTATCATGTCTTGAATCCAATTCTATGTTTGCTGTGTTGATAGTGGAAATGGAATGGTTGTCATCTTGCCCAAGAATTTTAACATTTGTCATCATTGCTGTTGGATTTTGAATTGTTGTTGATGTCGATTCATCCTTGTAGGGCTTGCGGAAAGTATATTTTCTGCTACTAACGTCTTCCTCCCACTCTTTATCTTCAACTCTCTCATCTCCTCTTTCCGAAAGTTGTTTGGCAATTACCGTCTCGATAGCCACACTTAGTACGTACATGAAACAACCAATCAGGTAGAAGTCGATTGTCTTGGCGTAACTGACCTTGGGTAGTGATTCATTGATTGACGTCATCAGAAATACAAGTGTTAGGAGACAGGATATCCCTAAAGCGATGCGGTCTCCTGAATTGCAAAAAAATTATTTTAGGGGATCTATTTTTCTTCAGGCTTCGAATGAACCGTTTGATTATTCACTGGGGAATGTAACAGAGAGTGTTGAAAATCGTCAGTTGAATTCGACATGGAATAAGCCATTGCTGATTTCGCTATAAGTGTTCAGATGCATATGATAATAACATAGCATGAAAATGAATAAGCATTGTTTGTAAGTCGACTGTTACAGGTGTGGCGTTTATTGGAAGAGAATTGGGAATGTCTGCTGACACTCTCCCGTTGCAGGCTGCTTCCACTGCGTCCCAAGAATGGCCCAAGAAATTAATGTACCCTAAATCCTCTAATAAGCCCCCACCTTCGAATAAGCCATCCCCTCGAATAAGCCCCCATCCTGATAATCATTTACAAGGATATTGAGCCAAAGTTTCCAAACATTGAAGTTGTTCAGTGGATGTATTGCAAATAGCAGCAAGTTTAAACCAATAACTTTATTGATTGGCTGCATCATATAGCTTTTATTTTGCTTAATATTGAAGAGTAATCAGGCTAAAGTTTCGTTTTTGCAAATAAGCCCCCGGGGGCTTATTCGAGGATTTACGGTACCTGCTTACCAACATCTTCGAGGCTGATCCAGAAGGACAGCCATGATAACATGACAACCAGGAGACATGGAATGTAAATTTGGATTATGTAGTATCCAAGATGGCGGTCTAGATGAAATTGGATTTTCAGCTGCGAGAAGTCGCCTGTAAAATTTAATTGGATTTTGTTCCTAATTGCCATTAGTTAGCATGAGGCCATCATTTGCACTGGAATAAGCTACTGGGCACTGCAGTGGTATAAGATGAACCTACACCTACCAATGGAGTATTTCCCTTGGCTTTTTCCTAATTTGATTTCTCTTATTGTGAACTGTTGCAGCTGTCTATTTTGTATTGAAACTGGAGATGGTTGATGCCACTTTAGGATCAATCGATTTTTTGTGTGTCCAACTAAAGCAAGAGATATTGGTTGAAGCGAATTATATTTTCAAGATTGTCTATTGCTAATCTTCTCATAATTACTGATGCTTGTGACCATGAAGTTTAGAAATTAATTATAAACATTTTGATAACAATGTCATGTAGATTGGCAAGATACAATTTACTTACAGCTTTGTATGATCATTTCACAGTGTTGAGAGTCGAAGGGATAGTACATCACGCTTTGAGGGCACTTTGCAACCACGGTTGCGCTTAAAGAAAACGCAATAATATTTTTTAAAGGAACATAATAGAAGTCAGATACATATATGTTGCCAAGATGTCAGATCTTTGTTTGCTAAAGTTTTAGTTTTATCTCAATAATTCTTGAAGGGAAGCCTTAAAATATTTTGTTCCAACCGGAATCTTGTATCTGAGGAAAGGAAAAGATGTTTGGTTTATTACCCTGGAAGGCTTTTTATGTTGGAAGTTTGTTTCGTTATATCAAATTTATTTCAATTAATGTATTCCTTCAAGACTAAGACATGAACAATATTATTACTTTCTTACCGTATACTGCTGTATATGCTGCCATCCTTTTTAATTTGTATGAAATAATTGTATTTAGCTATTTCACTTTTGTCAGTCTTCAAGGCACTCTCAAAGTAAATATCGGGCCTCCAAATATTTCCAGGGGGATCTCCTGATATAAAGATGTCCTCTGTTTCATTATGACACAATCGTGTGTCTTTCCATAACATCCTCAGATATACATCTGACTCATATGACTGCAAGAATTAAATTTGGCATTGGTATTGATATTGGTAGACATTTTGATTAATTTTGGATACTTTCCATTCACTTGCAGAGAGAATATGCAACGCGAAGATGAATCAAAGTATGGCTAATAACTTTTTAAAGCCCTAAACAGAGGAAGAAGTCAGGTGAGTTATTTTATATTTTCTTACCTGTTTTTTTGTGCTTATTTCGTCGAACTTTATGAAGTGCAAGCCGACTTTCAATTCCAATGGACCACCTGTAATAAAAGATACATCGGGAAGACTTTTAAGGCCAAAGACTTTTACGACTAAAGATTTCGGCCACATAAACAGATGTATTGAAAAGGATTTTATAGTTTGTTAGAGGAACTGTAGAATATTTCGTCTGCTAGGCATATCAGCAAATTTCTTTTCAGGACAATGAAATAAGATTTAAAATTGTTTTCCTCACCTGTTATATTTGGCCTGGTGGCACTATAATCATTTGCCAGTAACTTTTTGACACTGTTAGCGATACGTTTTTCTTGTTCAGAACTTGAAAATCAAGACAAACTAGTTTTATAATAAAGAATTTGTTTATTCATTTCAAGGAAGGTAGGCTCGGGAAGCTGATAGATGTGACTCATTTTTTAACTCTGACATGAACCCTGGCCTCGGAGTAGTTGTCCCTCTTGGTAGCATGACCATTATGCACCACATCCCAATTTTGAAGTGTGCCCATTGGGTATCTACCCTCAAAGATTTGAGACTTTTCATCAGTCCACTTCCATTTTCCTCCTTTGATGTCTGGCATGTCGAAGTTTGTGACTCGCCATTTTTATTGGAAATCTGTCCTATCCTATTGTGTGTTCAGAATACTGTCCATGAAAATTAATGAGATATTTCTCGCAATGGCTCCAATGAAATGCAAACTGAAAGTTAAACGATTTTGTCTTTTTTCTGATAATACTTACGAGTTATCGCAATGCTGTGAGCAGACAGAAGTCATGACCAACATACCAACTATTAATGCTACATTCATCGTTCTGAGTTTCATGATTTCTGTTGATGAGGCAGGTAGTTGTAGAGGATTTATTTATTTCTTGTGTGTTCTTGGTTAGTTGACGTCGAAATAAGCTTTTTCATTTACTGTTGATACTTATGATACTTAATTAAAATTAATTGATTTATATTTTAATTCAGTATCATACCGATCCATTGTCCAATCAATTTCTATACTTCAATGAAGATTCATATTTATTTTGGAATTCTTTCCAAATAAGGATTCATTTGGCTGGTGTTCATCTATTCGAGTTGAATCGTATGATTCATGCGCATTTGGCTGAAATAATATTATCCTAAGTGACCTCAATCATTATTTACAAAATTTCTCCTTTGGTAATTTTCCAATATGAGAGGAGTCCCAATACACTACCCGTTTGCAAGATTTCATATGCAAATATTGAGGTTCTAAATTCAATAACGTTTAACAGTTTCTCTTTGTCAGAAAGATGCTTTTGAAGGAAGGTATTATCAATAACATCTTGTTGGACTTTTTTTCAATGGCAGCATGGCAGCATTTTTTTCAATTTCAGTTGTTTCAAGTCATGTTGAACAAAGAGGCATGATTTGCCAGTTATGTTGCTATCCAAACAGTTAATAAATGTAACAGTGGACCCGTTCAAGGGTGTTGGGGGTAAAGGGGTATTTTGCCATGATAAGGATAAAAAAAATAGTCTTGTTCACACTTTTGAGCTGTTGGTAGTTAAGAAATCCCACTTTTGTCACCAGTGTTACGAATGCGTTCTCAGAGGGAGACGAGATTGAGACAAGAAAGATAACCTCTTAATCACATTTCATTAACTGGTATTACTTGTAATAATTCTATTATCCATATATTCCCGAGGAACATACGACCTTGTGAGAATAGTAAGATAGTCATTAGTGATTATTATTATTATCCATAAAAGTTTGCTACACAACGACTTATCAATGCAACTTGGTATCTTTTCACATGCATTAAAGTTTATTGGATCAAAAATGGAATCTTTTTCAGATTGTTCCTCAAACGTGTCTTTTTAATATTAAGTTTTAATAAGTGAAGTGAAGTGCTCAAAATAAACATATTGTGCGATTTATATATAAGTGAGCGTTCTTCTTAATCCACGTTTTTGCCATTTCTGACACAAATAATGAAATAGACAAGATTAAGAATCAGAAACAATGCAGGATAGATCACTCTGCAATATCTGTCGAGTCGTTTGCCTGGCGTTACTTTTTCTGCCGTTGTCTCTTGTTGTTGTTGTTGTTCAATGATCTTTTTTTTCTTTGCTGTTGCATAACCATGTCTAGAACCCAATCCCATATTTGCTGTGGTCGTGGTGGAGGTTGAATAGCAGTCGGCTTGCTCAAGTATTTCAAGATTTGTTGTCGTTACTGTTGGCTTTCGAACCCTTGTAACTGTCGATGTATCGCGGTAATGCTTGCTGGAAGTATAATTTCTGCTGTTACCAACTTGTTCCTCACCCTCTCCTTCTTCGACCTCCCCGTCTTCCTCCTCTCCTTTCCCGGAAAGTTTTTTGGCAATTACAGTCTCGATGGCCACACTTAGTACGTAGATGAAACACCCAATAAGGTAGAAGTCGATTGTTTTGGCGTAACTGACCTTGGGCAGTGATTCATTGATTGACGTCATCAGAAATACAAGTGTTAGAAGACAGGTTATCCCCAGGCCAATGCGGTCTCCTGAATGACAGTGAACTCGTACTATATTCCATGATTGTTTGAATAATCGACGAGAGGGAGGAGGAAAAGGAGAAGGTTGGGAATATATTAGTATTCATAACATAACACCTTGAACAGTAAGCAAATGGGGTAAGACTTTTATTGGAGAGGTTGATAATCTGGAGTATTACGAAATACCATAATATTGACACTGTCACGTCTTATCAAACTCACCCATGTATTTACTTACCAACGTCTTCTGGACTCATCCAGAAAGGCAACCATGACAACATGACAACGAGATGCAAGGGAACGTAAATCTGAATTATATAGTATCCAAGATGTCGGTCCAGATAAAATTTGACTTTCAACCGCGAGAAATCGTCTGTAAGATTGAATTTGATTTTGATTTTAATTGTTGCTTCTTTTCATTAAAAGTACAAGACAAATGGGGGGGGGGAAGCAATGACGTTTTCTGTCCATCATTTTATTGTCTCCTTTCTTTCTATTTCACCCCTCGACGCCTTTTGTTTCAATGTGTTCGGCTGGCCTTACCCCTTTTCTACTTAGCCTCTCTCATTTATGATAAGCCATTAACTTTACGGTGGTGTAACCTTGTGGTTAAGGCGCTGGGTTTGATCCTTTAGAGGTAATCCCTTCACTGGCTCAAATCCACGTATGGTCAGAACCACGAGCTACAAGCCGTCAGCCAACTCAGCCGTCCATCCTTCCGAGGTCGGTAAATAAGTACCCAGAATTTTTGAGGGTAAGGGTTTATACCAACTGGACCCACATTGATAACAATCATCAATGCTGAAATTGCTATCCAGTATATATATTCGTACTTACTTACTTACCAGCCTGGAAGGAAACACCATGTTTTACTGGAATATGCTACTATTTACTACCACAGTGTAGTAAAGTGTAAAGTGAACTTACCAGATACGTATCTTGCTTGACCTTTTTCTAGTTTAATTTTGCTAATTTTGAACTGTTGTAGCTCTCTATTTTGTATAAAAACAGGAGATTGCTTGTGCCACGTTAGGTTCAATTGATTCTTTTTGTATGCATCTGAGAGACAAAAAGATATTAATTGAAACGAATTACGCAATTACTATTTACTAATTGATCTTTCTATAATTAAAGATACTCTCGGTCATGATGTTTAGTAAAAGTTTAAAAAACAGTCTGTTTGGTTTTTCATCTTTCAGAATTTCTTGTAATGGTATTGGAGTTAGGTTGACAACGGTGTTAGTTGTTGTAGTACGATGCTGTTAGTTTGGTGTGGCATTTTCGATATTGCCATTGTAATAATAATATTATGTATATTGACAAGATTACAATATACTCACAGCTTTCTATAACCATTTCGCAGAGCTGAGAATCAAAAGGAAAATATATGACGTTTTGAGGGCACTTTCCAACCACGCTTGCCCTTAGAAAATACAATGCAATTGATAAAGCTATTGATTCGCTTGCAAGAAGTATGGAATTTTACAAAATAAAAGTTGGAGGTATTTGTGTGGCTGGGACATCAAATCTATGTTTACTGAAAATACAGTGCAGTATTATTCCAGTATTATTATTATTGCAGTATTATTCCACTGAAAATACAGTGCAGTATTATTCCAGTATGCTGATTCCTTGAATGGAAGCGAAAAAATGTTGCAACTGGAATTTTAATAATTGACAAAAATTTTATTGCTCTTTTACCGTATACTGCTAACCATGTTGCCATCCTTCCGGATTCGCATGAAGTAATTGTATTTAGTTATTTCACTTTTGTCAGTTTTCAAGGCATTCTCAAAAAACAGATCAGGCCTCCAAATGTTCTTATGGGGATCTCCTGATATGACGATGTCCTCTGTTTCATTATGACACCATCGTGTGTCTTTCCACATCATCCGCAGGTATACATCTGACTCATATGACTGCAAGAATTAAATTATTATTGGTATTGGTATTGGTATTGGTATTGGTATTGGTATTGGTATTGGTATTGGTACGATAAGAGTCGAATTTTGTGTGATAACCGTGCCACACCCAAAAAGAGGAAAAATATAGTTGTGTTATTTGATATTTTCTTGCCTGCTTTCTTGTACTTATTTCGTCTAGCTTTATGAAGTACAAAACAACTTGCAATTCCAATGGACCACCTGTAAAGAAAGATATATTTGGCGTTTACCCAACGTGTCTGATTTAACCGACATTGACTTTCACGGGTTATGAATTTGGTTAAGCCAAGCGTTTGATTTTATATGGAAAAATAGATGCTGTCCTCTCAAATTAGCTAAGAGGAGAGCATTATCATATTTTGTCGCTATAAGCATTGTCTGGGGTATTGGTGATAGGGAGTTCTTTTTTAGAATTTAAAGACAAGGGCCAAAACCTTAGTTCAGGATCGGCTTTCGTCCCACTTAGATCAAATGCTAAAAAACAAGAAAACCAACCCAAATTTTGCCCAATATTGCTCTTCCTCTGAGATCAGAGGCAATAACGATGGAAAACCAACCCCACTTTTGTTCAAGATCGCTGTTCCACTCCGTCAAAGACCAAGGGAGATGGCGCGCGAAGGGCGCCTGAATTCCTAGTCTGTTAAGAATGTTAGTAAGCTTGTTTTGTGAAGATTGAATTGAGATTTGAATGAAATCACTGTTTTCTTACCTGTTATATTTGGCCTGGTGAAACTGTGATCATTTGTGAGTAACTTTTTTATACTGTTGGAAATGTGTTGTTCTTCTGGAGAGCTTGAAAGTCAAGGTAAACTAGTTTTACGAAGCGAAAAGGTCAATTCAAGAGAAACTCTAGGCCCCGGAAAACCATTAAGTGCCACTTATTTTTTGGCACTGGATACCTCTGGCCCGACCCATTCATGATCCAGTGCGTAAAAGTCTTAACAATCTTACATAAAAAAGAATTTATTTTCAGAATTTCCAGGCTTTGCATCAGTTTGAGTGGAGTCCGCCGTTAGCAATGGCTCGCCCACTCTTTTGTCAATATCTTTCCTATCCTATCGTGTGTCAAGGCGAGGCTACGTCCAGAATACTGTGTATGAAAGTAATTGACACATCTCTTGCAATGGAACTATTAAAATTGAAGCCAAAACTAGAATGCTTTATCTGTTTTCTGATAATACTTACGAGGTATCGCAATGCTGTGAGCAGACAGAAGCCATAACCACTGTAACTACCATTAATGTTATTTTCATCATTCTGAGTTTCATGATTTAATTTGAGGAAAACACACTATTTATTTCGTGCTTGTTCTTACTTAGTTGACGTTGAAATAAGACTTCACAGCTGGAGTGTGATAATTAGTTGAAGACGAATGAATGCTTTATTTTCCATTTTTTCATTGGATAACATTTTTTATTTCAATGAATATTTATATTCATTGAACAATGAACTCTTCTGTAAGATAAATAGTAAATTGAGTTTGCTATCCAGTTGTTTTGTTTCAATGCATGTGGCAGAAGTGATTTTATTGTAAAATCTTCCTCAAACCTGGCTGATATGATAGGAATCTTCATTGCAGCATTCAAGGTTTCCAAACCAATAGATGAAAATATGGAGCTTTCAAAGTTATTAAATTTTAAAATTTTTTTAGGAGTATAGCCAGGCTCAAGTTTAATCAACAGTTGATCAAGTTAATCAACTAATTTTTGTTTACAGAGTGTTTTCAACAAATTACACCAGCGTGACCTTTGTTCCATAAATTTTATTCATCCTCTTTCTATAACCTTCTTTATCGAATCGAACCCTTTGACAAACGTTGCACCACGCAAACAATCAGACTGTTTCTTGAAGAATGGTTTCTCCTAGACGATATAACAGTTCTATATAACAGTTATAACAGTTTAAGACAACTCTATGCTGGTTGCTAGCACTTACATATGTAGCACCACCAGTGTGAAATGCAATACCAGATAATGTAAAGACAAGTCCGAATGTTGAATATTTCAAAAAGCTCTTTCAGTCACCTTATTTTAGGATTAGTTCATTAGTTCATTAGCTCATTAGTTAATCATTAGTTTCTTAATGAATAGTTTTCATTTTGCTTCAGATATTTAACTTCTGCCTTTAATCTTAAAGTATATCTTAGTTAATATTGTAACACAAACATTGCTGTGCAATTAATATATATAAATGAGTGTTCTTCTTAATTCATGAGTTTGCCCTTTTGGATGCATATAATGAAGTAAAAAAGATTGAGAACAACAAATAATGAAGGATAGATCACTCTGCAATATTTGTCAAGTCGCTTTGCTGGTGTCAACTTTTTTGCCGTTGTCTCTTGTTGTTGCTGTTGCTGTTGTTGTTGTTGTGCTATGATTTCTTCCTTTTTTGCGGTCGGGTTATCTAATACCCTATTAGCTGTGCTGGTAGTGGAGGCAGAATAGCAGTCGGCTTGCTGAAGTATTTCAAAATTTGTCGTTATTACTGTTGGATTTTGAATCGGTGTAACTGTAGATTTATCTCCACAGCACTTGTTGCAAGTAAACGTCCTGCTGCAAAATTGCCCCTCTTTTTCTTCTGTTCTCTGT
Source organism: Sanderia malayensis (assembly GCA_013076295.1). Taxonomy (NCBI): domain Eukaryota; kingdom Metazoa; phylum Cnidaria; class Scyphozoa; order Semaeostomeae; family Pelagiidae; genus Sanderia; species Sanderia malayensis. The sequence continues at coordinate 4,579,238 of RQOL01000906.1, forward strand.
TCTCCTTTTCCAGAAAGTCTTTTGGCAATAACCGTCTCAATAGCCACACTTAGTACGTACATGAAACAACCAATCAGGTAGAAGTCGATTGTCTTGGCGTAACTGACCTTGGGTAGCGATTCATTGATTGACGTCATCAGAAATACCAGTGTTAGAAGACAGGTTATCCCTAAAGCAATGCGATCGCCTGAATCGGAGAAAGTTTGTTAAGAAAGTCTATTTGCCGTAAAGGTTCGAGTAATGGCCTCCTGTGTCTCTTTGTTAACTTATTTAGTTCTTAATGGGACGTTTAAAGGTCGCAACGGTATGAAAGGAGAGTTTTTACTTGGACTCTATTTGCCAAATATGAACTGTCGCAGGTGAGGAACTGTCAGAAAAGAAACTAATGTATCTACATACTTACCAACATCTTCGGGACTCATAAACAAAGACAACCATGATAACATGACAACAAGGTGACATGGGATGTAAATTTGGATTATGTAGTATCCAAGATGTCGCTCCAGATAAAAATGGACTATCAACTGCGAGTAATCGCCTGTAAGATTGAATCGCATTTTATTTCTAATTGTTGCTTCTCTGTATTACAAATTTAAGACAAGTAAATGATTATTAAATCTTCTGTTTTTTTCTTGGCCCTCTTCTTGTGTTATTGAATCTATTTCAAATGTTTACGGTCGAAGGCTTGGTTTACTGGCTGTATCTCCTTCTCAGCTTCCTTGATGGATCTTAAACCATTATCCACCTGAAGCCATTTTGTTTTAATCTAATATTCTACTTGCTTCTTACTACTACAGTGCTGTAAAATAAACTTACCAGATATGTATGTCGCTTGGCTTTTTTCCAGTTTAATTTTGATTATTTGAAACTGTTGCAGTTTTCTAATTTTTATAACAACAGGAGATGGATGGTGCCACTTCAGGTTCAAGTGATTTTTTGGGTATCCATCTGAAAAAAGAGATATCAATTGAAGCGAAAATAAATCAAAACGATTTATTGTTGATCTTTTTATGACCAGACAACTGCATTATGCATAACACGTTTCTCTATCCATGCATAGAGAGAAGTGCTGAACAAACATTTTGTACTTTCAGTGTGTTAGATAATAATATTGGAGTTTGATTAATAATAGCATTGCAATGGTATGATATTGGTGTTAAGCTATTGGCACTCTCGGTATTGCGATTGATTATGATAATGATGTTATGCAGGATGGCAAAATACGATTCACTCACAGCTTTCTATGACCATTTTGCAGTGTTGAGAATCAAAGGGAAAGTATAGGACGTTCTGTGGACACTTTCCAACCACGCTTGCGCTTGAAGATAACACAATAATTTCTATCACTGCAGGCATAAATTCGCTCAGAGAAGCTATTAAAAGTTGCAGAATGGAAATAGCAGGCATTTGTGCAGCTAAGTCATCAAATGAATGCTTTTGAACATTTAATAGTAGAAGCATGCATTGGATGCTTGCTACAGGGTCCCCAGGCGAGCAAAGTGACCCAACACATTCACGGCCACAAGCAAATCCAACCCAGCATGCAACGGAACCTTGCCTGGTCCAGTACATACTTTTTGTGATGTGTGATCTCACCTGACCCAATTCTAGATTTTAGTGGCATCCCAGTGAACCGCATCTTTCGGTAGAAGCCTAAATGCATTTTGTTCCAACCGCAATTTTTTGTTCGCAAGAAAATATACTACGTTTGAAAGGATCACATGTTTGCCACATTACCCTAGAAAGCTTTTAATTTGGAAGTTTACTCTTTGTGACTTGACAGCAATATTATTGCTTTCTTACCGTATACTGCTGTACATGCTTCCATCCTTTTGGATCCGAATTTGAGAATTGTATTTAGTTATTTCACTTTTGTCAGTTTTCAATGCATTCTCAAAAAACAGATCAGGCCTCCAAATGTTCGGGTGGGGCTCTCCTGATATGATGATGTCCACTCTTTCATTATGACACCATCGTGTGTCTTTCCACATCATCACCAGGAAAACATCTGACTCATATGACTGCAAGAATTAAATTTGGTATTGGTATTAGTATTGGTAAAAATGTTGATTTATTTTGGATACTTTCCATTCACTTGTAGAGAGAATGTGTAACGCGAAGATGAATCAAAGTATGGCTAATAACTTTTTAAAGCCCTAAACAGAGGAAGAAGTCAGGTGAGTTATTTTATATTTTCTTACCTGTTTTTTTGTGCTTATTTCATCGAACTTTATAAAGTGCAAGCCGACTTCCAATGCCAATGGACCACCTATGATAAAAGATACATCGGGAAGAATTTTAAGGTTAAAGTGCCCCTACACCTTATTTTTTTATTGGCTAAAACTATAGATTCGAATGCGCTGATTCTGAATCCGTTTATATTTTTTTGATATGACAAGTAGTTTTTGAGATACGAGGCAACGCGTGCCACTTTTTCGTGGTCAACTTTTAGGACCGTAATTTACCTACTATGACATCATAGTAGGTAAACTCCAATGTAGTGGCTGCTCGTTGTACTCAGTGGCGGCGGGCGTAGGCCTACATTCAGTATAATAAATAGTGTTTGCGTTGCGCTTTTGTCGTGTGGTATTTGTGCAATTTTGGTGATCAGAATCGAATAGAAAGTTTCCACGAATTAACATTCTTTGTCGGATAGTAGTTCATGACAGTAGGGATTGCAGTGCCGAGGAATGCGAAGATGGCGAGGGGATAGGATTGATCGTATCGTAGAGCAAAGCAGATCGTTGATAGTGATACCGATGAAGGAGAAACCTGATGCATTTGATGCCATTTGGCTGAGAACTCTTTCAGTCAAAGCCATGAAAGAGATGTGAGCAAGAAAAGAAATGTTGAAAGAAAACTTTCTGGGCATTTGACTAGATCTGAATTATTATCTTTTTGTTGTGTTTGTGATGAAGCAAAAGTGTATATCAAAATTCAATATACGCAATAATTTAGGCCATCATATCCGTGTCAGTCTAAACCTTTGGGGTTTGAGGAAGCTTGAAACGATTCGATTTTCATTTGGAACAGCAAGTGTAGAAAATCTGCAACATAATTCCTTATTACTACACATGAATTTCGTTATTGTACCGAAATTATTGCGCTTTGTTGTTTGATTTATTTCATTCATGATGAGGCGTCCATAGAATTTCTTCCGTCGTTGCGAATTGATGAAATCTATCCATCTCCTTCTCCTCACAGTTTTAGGGCGATCATTCTGATAAAGCAGAATTTTGTGAAGCCATACAAATTTTGATTTATCGGGTGTATTTCCATGGGCTAGCAAAACACATCGATATGGCATATTATCCCAGTTTTATCATCATGTTTTGATGCTCTTCTTGGCATCCCTGATCCCGTACAGTTTTAACATTGCACGGCCCACGCCCGCCTCCACTGAGCACAACGAGCAGCCACTACATGGGAATTTTGTAATTCCTCCCCACAGCTGCAAACTCATCGCAAGCCTTTCAAATTTCAATGTCATAATGCGCCGACCTGTTTCTAATCATCAAAGTCAAAAAAACAAATATCGAGTGCATCGTATGAGAGAAAATTGATGCCGGATTTGTTGCTCCAGTACGGGAAAATGAACGGGGCACAATGGCACCAACTATGATGTCATAGTAGGTAGATCCCAGTCCTAAAAGTTGACCACAAAAAATGGCGAAAATGACGAAACATCGACACTTGCCCACGTTATAACTCGTTAACTAGACGTCAGATTTAAAAAATATTTTCGTATCTAAAATCAGCGAAGAAAGTTTTATCGATATAAAGAATAAAAAAATAAGGTGTAGGGGCACTTTAAAGACTTTTGCGACTAAAGATTTTGGCCACATAAACAAACGTATGGAAAAGGATTTTATAGTTTGTTAGAGGAACTCTAGAATATTTCGTCTCTTAGGCATATCAGCGAGTTTCTTTTCAGAACAATGAAATAAGATTTAAAATTGTTTTCCTCACCTGTTATATTTGGCCTGGTGACACTATAATCATTTGCCAGTAACTTTTTGACACTGTTAGCAATACGTTTTTCTTGTTGAGAACTTGAAAATCAAGGTAAACTAGTTTTACCAACAAAGAATTTGTTTATTCATTTCAAGGAAGGTTGGCTCGGGAAGCTGATAGACGCGAACTCATTTTTGAACACTGACATGAACCTTGGCCTCGGAGTAGTTGTCCCTCTTGGTAGCATGACCATTATGCACCACATCCCAATTTTGAAGTATGCCCATTGGGGGGTCTACCCTCAAGGACTTGAGAATTTTCATCAGCCCACTTCCACTTTCTTCCTTTGATGTCTGGCATGTCGAAGTTTGTGACTCCCGTTTCTATTGGAAATCTATCCTATCCTATTGTGTGTCCAGAATACTGTCCATGAAAATTAATGAGATATCTCTCGCAATGGATCCATTAAAATACAAACTTAAAATTAAACGATTTGGTCTGTTTTCTGATAATACTTACGAGTTATCGCAATGCTGTGAGCAGACAGAAGTCACGACCACCATACCAACTATTAATGCTACTTTCATCGTTCTGAGTTTCATGATTTCTGTTGATGAAGCAGGTAGCTGTAGAGGCTTTATTTATTTCTTGTGTGTTCTTGGTTAGTTGACGTCGAAATAAGATTTTTCATTTATTGTTCAATAATAAGTTGAAAGCTTTCGATTGACTATTCAATCGTTTTATTTCTCGGTGTGCAATTGATTTATATTTTAATTCAGTATCATACCGATCCATTGTCCAATCAATTTCTATAGTTCAATGAAGATTCATATTTACTTTGGACTTTTATCTAAATAAAGATTCGTTTTGCTGGTATTTTTATCTATTTGAGTTTGATATTATCCTAAGTGATCTCAATCATTATTTACAAAATTTCTCCTTCGGTAATTTTCAAATATGAGAGGAGTCCCAATACACTACCCGCTCGCAAGATTTCAAATGCAAATATTGACGTTCTAAATTCAATAACTTTTAACAGTTTCTCTTTGTCAGAAAGATGCTTTTGAAGGAAGGTATTATCAATAACATCTTGTTGGAATTTTTTCAATGGCTGCAAGAGAAACTCGTTGGAACGATATTTCAAGCTCAAGATCTAAACGTTTTAAAAAAGAATAACATGGCAAGTTTTTACTTTCAAAACCTGTCAAGTTATAAACCCTAGGTTAATTTTTGTTTTCGATTCTTGCAAAGTTACAACGGAGAGCCAAACAATACATGGTGTCTTCTTTGTCGTTTTAAAAGGAGGTGGTTCAGTTGTTTCAAGTCAGGTTGAACAAAGAGGCAAGATTTGCCATATGTTGCTATCTCAACAGTTAATAGATGTAACAGTCGACCCGTTCAATGGTGTTGGGGGTAAAGGGGTATTTTGCCATGACAAGGATCAACAAAATTGTCTTGTTCACTCTGTTGAGCTGTTGGTAGTTAAGAAGTCCCAATCTTGTCACCAATGTGCTGCATGCGTTCTCAGAGGGAGACGATAGAGAGACGTTTTTCTTAAATCGTGCATCATAGATTGATTCTCAATCGTAATAAATATGATGTATATGAATATAGCCCTTTGTAATCATTAGTAATTATTACTTTTATCATATCAGTTCGTAACAAATAAACATTGTTGTGCAATTGATATATATAAATGAGCGTTCTTCTTAATCCACATGTTTGCCATTTTGGATGCATATAATGAAATAAAATAGATTGAGAACAACAAACAATGCAGGATAGATCACTCTGCAATATCTGTCAAGTCGCTTTGCTGGTGTCAACTTTTTTGCCGTTGTCTCTTGTTGTTGCTGTTGCTGTTGTTGTTGTTGTGCTATGATTTCTTCCTTTTTTGCGGTCGGGTTATCCAATACCCTCTTAGCTGTGTTGGTAGTGGAGGCAGAATAGCAGTCGGCTTGCTGAAATATTTCAAAATTTGTTGCCATCATTGTTGCATTTTGAATCGGTGTAACTGTAGATTTATCTCCATAGCACTTGTTGCAAGTAAACGCCCTGATACAAAATTGCCCCTCTTTTTCTTCTGTTCCCTGTTCTTCTTTTCCGGAAAGTTTTTTCGCGATGACCGTCTCAATTGCCACACTTAGTACGTACATGAAGCAGCCAATCAGGTAGAAGTCGATTGTCTTCGTGTAACTGACCTTGGGTAGTGATTCATTGATTGACGTCATCAGAAATACCAGTGTGAGAAGACAGGTTATCCCCAGGCCAATGCGATCTCCTGAATTGAAAAAAGGTGTTTGAATAACGTTCAACTATTCAGGTTTTTTTAAAGAGTGCGCGTTCTCCAAGTTGTGGAAAAATTAGCTGATCCATTGTTGATTAGAATCCCTTTTCGAATTTTTTGTGACATGGAGACCAACAGTCTTACAGCGGCTTGTATTGTTGAGTTAAAAAGGAAACTGGTTTAATTGCGTTTTGTGTTTATGGGGCAAAAAAGCCAAGTATGTCCAAGGAGTTGTCTAAAAATCCACAATCTATTCAGGAAATGTGTAAGCACATGGATGTAATTTTTAGGGAATTTCTAGCGATAAAACAGGTTTGCATTTAATTTTTCATATCAACTTGTTGCGTAAACTATGCTTGGAGACTACGCAGTCTTTGTGAGCATTTGGCAACACATTGTTGTCCTCTTTTGACAACATAAGTTTGCCCTCTATGCAGCATCAATCGTGCAAAAAAGTATTGGAGGAAGGCGTTTAATGAATGGCTTCCATGCATCTCAAAAAATTCACCTATAGATTTACTTACCAACGTCTTCGGGACTCATAAACAAAGACAACCATGATAATATGACAACAAGATGGCACGGAATGTAAATTTGGACTATGTAGTATCCAAGATGTCGCTCCAGATAAAAATGGACTTTCAACTGCGAGAAATCGCCTGCAAAATTTAATTGCAGAAATGTTGCTTGCTTGTATTACAATTTAAGACAAATAAATGATTATTAAATCTTCTGTCCCCCTTTTTCTTGGCCCTCTTCTTTTGTTATTGAATCTATTTCAAATGTTTACGGTCGAAGGCTTCTTGGTTTACTGGCTGTATCTCCTTCTTGGCTTTTTTAATGGATCTTAAACCATTATTCACCTGAAACCATTTTGTTTTATTTCATTATTTTACTTGCTTATTACTACTACAGTGCTGTAAAATAAACTTACCAGATGTGTATGTCGCTTTGCTTTTTTCCAGTTTAACTTTGATTATTTGAAATTGTTGCAGTTTTTTATTTTTTATAAAAACAGGGGAAGGCTGGTGCCACTTTAGGTTCAAGTGATTTTTTGGGTATCCATCTGAAAATGGAGATATCAATTGAAGCGAATTAAATCAAAACGATCTGTTGTTGACTGATGATGCTGGTAGCCATGAGTGTTGGCTTGATAACAAAATTTAAAGACAACCATATCCCTATGCATTATGCATAAGCACTTTTTCCTATGCATACAACTATGCACACATGAGAGAAGTGCTGAACAAACATTTTGTACTTTCAGTGTGTTAGATAATAATATTGGAGTTTGATTAATAACGACATTGGCAATGTATGGTGTTGGCGTTTAGTTATTGGCACTCTCAATATTGCTGCCATTATGATAATGATGCTATGTAGATTGACAACACTCAATTTACTCACAGCTTTCTATGACCATTTCACAGTTTTGAGAATCAAAGGGAAAGTATATGACGTTCTGTGGACACTTTCCAACCACTTTTGCTCTTAAATAAAACACAAAAATTACTATTACTGCATGAAGCATGCATTGGATGCTTGTACAGGGTACCCAGGCAAGCAAAGTGATCCAACACAATCACGGCCATAAGAAAATCCAACCCAGCATGCAACGGAACCTTGCCTGGTCCAGCATATACTTTTTGTGATGTATGATCTCACTTGACCCGATTCTAGATTTTAGTGGCATCCCAGTGAACCGCACCTTTGAGTGGGAGCCTAAATATATTTTGTTCCAGTCGCAATTTTTTGTCCCAATGTAATTTATACTACGGTTGAAAGGATCACATCTAGGCCACATTACCCTGGAAAGCTCGTGATTTGGAAATTTACTCTGTTTTGCCAAGATACATAAGTGTTTTTTTTAAGACTTGACAGCAATGTTATTGCTTTCTTACCGTATACTGCTGTATATGTTTCCATCCTTTTGGATCCGTATGTAATAATTGTATTTCGTTATCTCACTTTTGGCAGTTTTCAATGCATTCTCAAAGTACAGATCAGGACTCCAAATACTTTTATGGGGATTTCCTGATATAATAATGTCCTCTGTTTCATTATGACACAATCGTGTGTCTTTCCATAACATCCTCAGATATACATCTGACTCATATGACTACAAGAATTAAATTTGGTATTAGTATTGATATTGGTAAAAATGTTGATTAATTTTGGATACTTTCCGTTCACTTTCAGAGAAAATATGTAACGAGAAGATGAATGAAAATATGCTTAATAACTTTATCAAACCCTAAGCAGAGGAAGAAGTTAGGTGCGTTATTTTATATTTTTTTACCTGTTTTTTTGTGCTTATTTCATCGAACTTTATGAAGTGCAAGCCGACTTCCAATTGCAATGGACCACCTGTTATACAAGAGAAGCAGGGCGTTCATTCGAAGTGTCTGAGTTAATCACAACTGCATGCATGTAACTATTACTGAAGAATTAGCCATGGAAAATGTAGTTATTTGGGAAATGGGTTTTGAGCTTATGAGAGCGACGCCTTTATTTAAGGCCCTTGTTGTGGTTATTTTTCATATCTGGAGTTAAAGTGGACAAATGTGGACAAATTGAGAGTTTAATAAATGTTTTCTCACCTGTTATATTTGGCCTGACGACGCTATGATCATTTGCAAGTAGCTTTTCTATGCTTTTGGAGACGTGTTTTTCCTCTTCGGAGCTTAAAAATCAAAATAAATTAGTTTTTCCAACGAAGAAGTATAATATGTATTTCATGGACGCCGAGAAGAAATACAGAGGCTTGAAATCGAATAATGCTGTTTATTCTTTAACACGACACAGACCGCAATCCTGTTGTAGCTGCCCTTCTTGCTGCCAATACCCCCATTGATGAAGCATACCAATCATAAAAATTTGTTATAGAGAATCTTTTCTCTGTTTGAGTCAAATTTCCGTCGTTTATTTTTGACAATTCAGCTCGCCAACTTTCTTGCCAACATATTCTATTCTATCAGTACAGGCGAGGCTTACATCGGGGATAATATCTATGAAAATTATTGTGAATACTTACGAGTTATCGCAATGCTGTGAGCAGACAGAAGTCACGACCACCATACCAACTATTAATGCTACTTTCATCGTTCTGAGTTTCATGATTTGGTCTGATAAAGTATGCGGTCCCTATTTCTTGTTTTTTCGTAGCTACTTAACGTTGAAATAAGATTTCTAGTTACTGTACGATAATTAATTGAAAATGAAAAACAATGTCATCTTTTTATTTACTTACTTCTCATTGGATAATCAATCTCTATTTCAATGAGTATTCATATTCATTGACTATTGAACTTTTTCTAAATGAGATTGTTATTTAAAGGGTTAATGTGGGCTCTGTGTTTCTGTTGTGTTCCGCATTTTTTGTTTTGGTTTAATTCACTTCTGCCACACGTAAAGGCATATGGCAGAAATGACAATGAAATCATGTGATATATTATTTACTAAACATCGCCCTTGGTGCCTACTTCATATGACGAATGCTCAATACAGTAACCTGCATTGAAGAGTTCAAGCACCAAAAAAAATGAAGTTTTTGAAATGGCTCAGAAGTTTTCAATTTTAATGAATTGATTGAGTCATAACCAGGCATGAATTTAGACTCGTTCGTTAACCTTTTATCTACAGAATTTTTTTAGCAAATAACACAAACGTGTGACTTGGTGTTGTTGAATTTCATTTTCTAATATGTAATTGATTCATTAATGGGGAAGATTTGTTAAGGAGCGTACCATAACAACGTACAATAGTTAATTAATAACAGTTTCTAAGGTTGCAAGGCTTTTATCATTGACAACAGTGGATATTTGTGTGGCTTAAAGTCGATTTAGGAGTAATTTCATGATCAAGCTCCTCATTTTTTGGAACATGAAAAGCTGATCCTAGTAATGTTAGATAATCTTTTGTAGATATTCTTTAAAAAAGTGTGGATTTTTGGATTTTTTATAATTTACTGCTGCCATAACAACATCCTTTGTAGCAAACAAAGTCTCTACTTTTCGAAACTGTTTCACGGTATCAACTATGTTTTGTATATAATAGACAAGCAACGCAACTTGGTATTACCTATACTTCACTCGCTTTTAGGCTGATTATATCGAATATGTAATCTATTTAAATTGTGGATCACACGTGTCTTTTTAATATTAAATTTTAATAGGTGAAGTGAAAGTGTTCAAAATAAACATTCTTGTGTAATTAATATATGGATGAGCGTTCTTCTTAATCCACATGTTTGCCATTTTGGATGCATATAATGAAATAGAAAAGATTGAGAACGACAAACAATGCAGGATAGACCACTCTGCAATACTTGTCAAGTCGCTTTGCTGATGTCAGCTTCTTTACCGCTGACTTTTGTTGTTGTGTTGCGATCTCCTTGTTCCCGATTGCATTATCATGCCTTGAACCCAATTCCATGTTAGCTGAGCTGGTAGTGGAGATAGAATGGTTGTCATTTTGCCCAAACATTTCAAGATTTGTTGTCATTGCTGCCAGATTTTGAATCGTTGTAACTGTTGGCTTTTTTTCACAACGCTTTTCGCAAGTGCAGATCCTCCTACTTGCCACTTCCTCCCATTCTTTTTTGTTAGCTTTTTTGTCTCCTTTATTCGAAAGTTGTTTAGCAATAACCGTCTCGATGACCACAGTTAAAACGTACATGAAACAACCAATCAGGTAGAAGTCGATTGTCTTGGCGTAACTGACTTTGGGTAGTGATTCGTTGATTGACGTCATCAGAAATACCAGTGTGAGAAGACAGGTTATCCCAAGGCCAATGCGGTCTCCTGAATTGCAAAAAAACTTTTGCCGCAGTCCTTGATACTTCGGAAAATGGACATGGGGGAGTTTAAGTACCCCGTCACACATTCTGCACCCCACCATATATCTACTAAGAAAATGTACAAGAGCATGGGTGCAATTTTTTAGGAGTTAGGAGTTCGGTTTGCTTTAATTATTCAGCTCAATTTGTTGTGTAACCTCGTCTGGGAAAAGAGGCTCTCTTATAAGTATTTTGCGAGTGTGTTAACAGAGGGAGTTTTACAGGCGGAGTATCTATTGGCGTATGCAATTTTTATTGTTAATACTGCCACATCGTTTCCCCTGAATCCCTAAAACTTACCCATGCATTTACTTACCAACGTCTTCGGGACTCATAAAAAAAGACAACCATGATAACATGACAACAAGGTGACATGGGATGTAAATTTGGACTATGTAGTATCCAAGATGTCGCTCCAGATAGAAATGGACTTTCAGCCGCGAGAAATCGCCTGTAAAATTGAATCGCATTCTATTTCTAATTGTTGCTTCTCTGTATTACAAATTTAAGACAAGTAAGAAGCAGCAGGAGTTTTATTCATCCATTCTGTCCCTATTTTCTTTGCTTTTCTCTCATTCTTATTTAATCCCTTCCATATAGTTACGGCTGGTGGCTGTGTTTCAATGTATATGCCTCAGCCGGCCCTTCTTCCTCTTAGCATCTCTCATTTATTATCAACAATTTATTAGCCTGACGCCATAATTGTTTACTGGAATATGTTACAAACCTACCAACTGTGTATGTTATGTGATCCTCTTCAATTTTTATTCTGCTTATTTGGAACTGTTGCAACTTTCTACTTTTTATGGAAACTGGAACTGGGTCGTGCCATTTTAGGTTCAGTTTATTTTTTGGGTATCCATCTGAAGCAAGAGATATTGGTTGAAGCGAATTATTTTAACATTGTCTTTTCTTGATCTTCCTTCAGTTATGGATGCTGGTGGCCAGGAGTTTTAGTTTTAGTTTATCAACAAAGTTCAAAAGCAAACAGATATCTATGTTTGTTTTGACTTTTGGACATATTTGCTTAAAAATTTTGGCTACTGGTTTTTGTATTGAATTAACAATGGTATATCAGACGTGGTATGGTGCTCATATTTTGGTATTGGCATTCTCAATATTGCTGGTATTATGATAACGATGTGACATGGATTGACAAGATACAATTTACTTACAGCTTTGTATGAACATTTCACAGTGTTGAGAATCAAAAGGAAAGTACATCACATTTTTTGGGCATTTTCCAACCACGCTTGCGCTAAAAAAGACAATGATGGCAACTACTTTAGTTAGCATTTGTACGAATTTAAAGATAGTAAATCTCTTTCTTGAAATTATTGTTTATCCCAATACCCATTTATCCCACTATTTTTGAAGTCTTTTTCTGCTATGGACGCGGTTTTGTAGCTTTGGGTTCATTACACCATCAAACCAATTGATGGCGGATTCATAACATTGGATATCTCATTAAGTTACATTATATGTTTGATGCATGTCTTCAAGACTAAGACCCGAGCAATACCATTGCTCTACTTACCGTAAGCTGCTGTATATGCTTCCATCCTTTTGGATCCGTATGTAATAATTGTATTTAGTTATTTCACTTTTGTCAGTTTTCAAGGCATTCTCAAAGTACAGATCAGGCCTCCAAATGTTCTTATGGGGATCTCCTGATATGACGATGTCCTCTGTTTCATTATGACACAATCGTATGTCTTTCCATAACATCCACATATACATATCTGCTTCATATGACTGCAGGAGTTGAATCGATATTTGATATTTGGTATTGGTATTGGTATTGGTATTGGTATTGGTATTGGTATTGATATTGGTATTGGTATTGGTATTGGTATTGGTATTGGTATTGGTATTGGTATTGGCTAGAGAGGAAACACACAACTGGTATTGGCTACAGTACATTATTCTATATTTTCTTACCTGTTTCTTTGTGCTTATTTCGTCTAACTTCACAAAGTGCAAGCCGACTTTTAATTCTAATGGACCACCTGTGATAAAACATACATTGGGCGTGTGCCTGAAGTGTCAAATTTAATCGAAATTTACTTTTACGGGTGAAGAGCTTGCCTGAATAAACAGATGTATTTATATGGAGAATAGTTTTTAAGTTTTTCAGAGCGATAGCACCGTGTATAGTACCTCAATCAAAAGTTTCTTTGATTAACCATATAGCACATTAGCTATTTTATTTCCGGATGGTTAAATAAGATTAAAGACACTTTTTCTCACCTGTTATATTTGGCCTTGTTACACTATAATCATTTGCAAGTAATTTCTTCAGGTCATTGGCGATACGTTTTTCTTTTTGAGAACTTCAAAATCAATGTAAACTGGTTTTACCAACTAAGAGTGCTGGAAGGAAATGTGGACCTGGGGAACTGACAGGAACCCTGGACCCGGAATAGATGCTCTTCTTTGTGATAATGCACCTATGGATAATTCACGATCCAGTTCATGAAAGCTCTGGAATATCTCTCATAAATGATCTGCTTTCACAATTTCGGGACTTTGGCTCAATGTTTACCCATTGCCTTTGTATATTTCTTATGATTCAAGGAATATGGTTCTCAAATCAGTGGCTCGTCAAATCCTTTGCCAATCCATCCCTTATCCTTGTGGAGACGTGGCTCACCTCCAGAATAATGCGTATAAGGGTAATGGAGAAGTTTCTTACAATATGTCCATTAAAATACAGACTGAAAAGGAAATGTTTTATATGTTTTCTGATAGTACTTACGAGCTGGCGCAATGTTGTGAGCAGACATAAGTCATTGCCACTGTAGCTACTAGTAATGTTATTTTCATGGTTTTGAGTTTTTGTTGCAGCCTGTTTATTTCTAATTTGTTCGTTGATGTTAAGGTCAGATTTTCAGTTGTGCAACAATTAGTTGAAGGCAAATTAATTCCCCCTTGTTATTATCACGTTTTTATATTCAATTGCAATTTAAATTAATATTTATATTCATTCGCAATTGAGTATTTTTATCAAAGAAAAACTGCATTTTTGTATATAATAGAGTGATGTTTATTTTGCATTTCTATCATATAAGCGCATGTGGTAGAAAAAACAAGGTTGTAAATATTGTGAATTATTAATTACCTAGCATCGTTGTTGTCAGCCGTTTGATGTAACGAATCCTCAATACAGTGAAACCCATATTCAAGATTTTAAAAACCGAATAAATAATGTTTATAACAATACTTTGGCTCAAAGTTTTTAAAATTTAGAAATTCATGAAATATGATAGCCAAGGTTACACTAGGTCGTTCTGGTTCTGCTCCCATGCACCCGGACCTTTTTAGGCCCTGCTCCCTTGTTCCTAAATATCCCTGTCAGAGTCTCAGAATAATTTTAGGCCAAGGGTTCAAGTTTTTTAAGAACTTCGAAGTCTAGGCCATTTTTTATAAGTATTTTTAAAGAACAATTGATGCCCAGGCCATTTTTTTTAGGTATTCTTAAAAAAACAGGGTTTAATGACGGTAAAAGGATTGGCGGTTAAAAATGGTAAACGCTGATACAGATAGGTTTGACTGCCGTGTGAATAAATAGAAGAGAAGTTCGGTTGTTGAACTGATCAAGGAATTCCACTTCAGTCCCTAATGTAATGCGTACGTTATCTGAGAGAGACAACAATAGAGATACGTCCTTTTTTGATCCGTGCATCATAGATTGATTCTCTCAATTAAATATGATATACCAACAAACGAGAATTATGTTGAGACAGTGCTCAATACAGTAAAGTAGAGCCTTATTCAATAAAAATGTATTTAGAAATTTACTGATAAAAATGTATTTAGAAATTAATTAATTAATTAATTTAAGAAATTAAAATGTATTAGAAATTTTTAATGTACACATTTTATCAGTAAATTTCTAAATACATTTTTATTAAATATGATATATATATATTAGTAGACATTATTAATTACTTTGACCAGCATGAAACTTCGCGACATAACGATACAACTTGGTTTTGTTTCATTGCTTAAAAGTTCCTTACACGAAAAACGTAATCTGTTTCAGATTTTGCAATGCATCTGTCTTTGGGATCAAGTGAAGTGAAAGTGTTCAAAATAAACATTGTTGTGCGATAATTATAGGGATGAGCGTTCATCTTAATCCACGTGTTTGCCATTTCGGGTGCAAATAATGTAATAGACAATATTAAGAATGACAAACAATGTAGGATAGATCACTTTGCAATATTTGTCCAGCCGTGTTTCTGGCTTTAGCCTCTTTTCCGTTATTTGTTGTTGTTGTTCTTGTGTTGTTGTCCCTTCCTTCTTTGTGGCTGCATAATGCAACCCCGCATTAGCTGTGCTGGTAGTGGAGGTGGAATAACTGTCGGCTTGCTCAAATATTTCAAAATTTGTCGTCATCACTGTTGGATTTCGAATCGTTGCAACTGTCAATTTATCTGCGCAGCACTTGCTGCAAGTATACACCTTGCCATTAAGTTGTTCTTTCTCCTTTTTATCTTCAACTCTCTCGTCTCCTCTTTCCGAAAGTTTTTTGGCAATAACCGTCTCAATAGCCACACTTAGTACGTACATAAAACAACCAATCAGATAGATGTCGATTGTTTTGGCGTAACTGACCTTGGGTAGTGATTCATTGATTGACGTCATCAGAAATACCAGTGTGAGAAGACAGGTTATCCCTAAAGCAATGCGATCACCTGCATCGCAAGAAAAACGTTTGCTTTTAGTTATTCAGCTCAATTTGTTGTGTAAACTGTGCTGGGGAACGGGGGAAGTCTTTGGGAGCATTTGGTAACACATTTGTTTCCTTTCCAAAATATAAGTCAAGTCTCCATGCAGGATCAGTTGTATTTTCTTGCGCCAAACATACAAGGAAGCGCCATGAAGAAGTACCGTATTTCCTCGATTAAACGTTTATTAATCTCGGCACTTTTTGAGGAGGCGCCTAATCGAAGGGGGCCATTATTCGAGGGGGGCATTTATTAGAAAGTACAAGATCACAGGCTCTGTCATTGGGTCCAGAAAAAAGAAAATGGTTTAGTTGAGCCTTGCTTTATAGAGAAACAACGTAGAAAATGAAAGTTGCCATGGTTTTGCACAAAGAGGGGGCGTTTAATCAAGGGGGCGTTTATTGCAAAAGCTGGCAGCATAAGGGGGCGTTTATTCGAGGGGCCTTCTAATCGAGGGGGGCGTTTAATCGAGGAAATACGGTATTTATGGAAGGCGCTTAATCAAAGAAATATAACAGGTGGGGCGTTTATTGGAGTGGACATTTCTTGATTCTGTAATGTTAAACGTTTGCGAGTCGCTTCCACTGGGTCGCAACAAACTCACCCATGTATTTACTTACCAACATCCTCGGGACTCATCCAGAACGACAGCCATGACAACATGACAACGAGTTGGCACGGGATGTAAATTTGGATAATGTAATAACCAAGATGTCGGTCCAGATAAAAATGGACTACCAACCGCGAGAAATCGCCTGTAAAATTTGATTGAATTCTGTTTCTAATTGTTCCTTGTTTACAAGTTTGTTAACAAGTTTAAGACAGTGAAGGATTATCTTCTAATTGTGTTCCTCCTTTTCTTGGTATTTCCTTCTTTCTTTATTAAACCCCCAAACCCCCTTCATCCATCAACGGTCGACGGCTCTGTTTCATTTCAATTATATTCGACTTTCTCTGCATCTCTTCTGCTTAGTCTTTGTCATCTATGAAATGCCATCAATTACCCTGAAGCTCTTTACTAGCTTCTTACTACTACTGTCTGTAAAATAAACTTACCAGATGTGTATGTTGCTCGTATTTTTTCCAATTTAATCCTGCTTACTTGGAACTGTTGCAGCTGTTTATTTGGGATGATTACAGGATGTGACTCTTGCCACTTCAGGTTTAATTGCTTTTCTGTGTATCCATCTGAAAGAAAGGAGATTATTTGAAAGGGATTATTTTGAAATTGTCTATTGTTGGTCAACTTTCCAAAACATTTTATTAATAACAAAGTTTAAAAATAGACAATAGACAATCAGGTAATGGGATTGTATTTGGATTAATTGGTATTTAGTTTTATACGGTGTTTAGCTATTGGCACTTTTGGTATTTCGATTATAATAATGATGTTATGCAAGATGACACAATACGATTCACTCACAGCTTTCTATGACCATTTTGCAGTGTTGAGAATCAAAGGGAAAGTATAGGACGTTCTGTGGACACTTTCCAACCACGCTTGCGCTTCAAGATAACAAAATGATGCGATTACTATGCAACATTGCAGAATAAAACTAAGAGTTTTTATGTGGCTATCAAATATATCCTTGCGAAAATTTAATGGCCTCCCAGTAACCCGCATCCTTGAATAGAATACTGAACATAAATTACACTACGTTTGAATAGACCAGATGTTTTCTGCATTACCCTATAAAGCTGTGGATAATGAAAGCTGAATTTGTTATGCCAATTTACTTCAAGTTTTATGTGTTTCAGAACTTGATAACAATGCTATTGCTCTACTTACCGTAAACTGCTGTATATGCTGCCATCCTTTTGGATTTGCATGAAATAATTGTATTTAGTTATTTCACTTTTGTCAGTCTTCAAGGCATTCTCAAAATACAGATCAGGCCTCCAAATACTTTCATGGGGATCTCCTGATATGGTGATGTCCTCTGTTTCATTATGACACCATCGTGTGTCTCTCCATAACATCCTCAGATATACATCTGACTCATATGACTACAAGAGTTGATTTAGTATGGGTTTTTGTATTGGTATTGTTATGTATTGGTAAAAATATTGATTGATGTTAGTTATTATCTTTTGCTTTACAGAGAGAGTATGTAACAAGAAGAAGGATTAAAGTGTTCCTGATAACCTTATTACACCCTAAAGTAAGGAAAGACAAAGGTACGTTATTCTATATTTCTTGCCTCTTTCTTTGTGCTAATTCCGTCGAACTTTATGATATGCATGCCAACTTCCAATTGCAATGGACCACCTGTGATACAAGAGAAACAGGGCGCTCATTCGAAGTTTCAGAGTTTATAACAACTGACTTTTATGACTGGAGAGTTTAAAAAATGGACCACCTGTGGAACATAAACTAGCGGGCATTTAATCATTGTCTTCGATTAATTGGAATTGGCTTTGATGGGTGGGGAATTTGGGTGAAACAACAAATATACTTGTTTCGAGGAGGAGTGACAGTGTTCCATTACCTGTGATGTTAGGCCTTGTGAGACTGTGATCATTTGCAAGTAACTTTATCATGTTGCTGGAGATGCGTTTTTCTTCTTGAGAACTGAAAGGTCAAGGTAGACTAACGTTTCTCATAAAAAGTCAAGTATTTTATTCACCGACGCCGAGAGGAACTGTGGGCAATGGGAGGCTGGTAAATGCAATTAATTTTTTGACAAAACCTGACGTTAGGGCAACTACTCCACGAGAAAAATCGTGGAGTGTAGTTGCCCTTCTGGGTAGCAATGTTCATTGAAGATACAGTACATGTAAATTCTGAAACATCGTACTTCCCTTTACTTATCTCTGACATTTCAAAGCTATTTACTCGCCATTTCTATTACCGTTTTACCCTATCCTATTGCGCGAAAGGCGAGGCTTGCCTCCAGAATGTGTTTGAAAATTATTGAGACATTTTATGCAATGGATCCATTAAAATACAAACGTGAAATGAAGTGATTTACCTATTTTCTGATAATACTTACGAGTTATCACAATGCTGTGAGTAGACAGGAGTCATGACCACTATACCAATTATCAACATAATTTTTATGGTTTTAAGTTTCATGATGATTTGATTTGTTGAAGCAGGTAGCAGTGTACGTTTTGCTTATTTCTTGTTTGTTCGTGCTTTGTTGACGTTGAAATAAGATTTTTCAGTTGCTGTGTGATGTCAACTCAAGACGAATGAATTCCCTGTTTTTATTTTCTTAGTTTTCCATTGGATAATCCGTTAATATTTTAATGAATGCCCATATACTTTGGCTATTGAATTCTTATCTAAAAAAAATATTAAATTTTAATTCTGTTGAGCGCCGAAATTAAACAGGTGCATGTGGCAGAAATGATACTATTCTAAATGGTTTCAATGATTGTTTGCGAAAAATGGGAGATGTAACAGAAGGAGTCCTCAATAAAGTACCCGCATTCAAATGTCATTAAGCAACAATATAACGTTTATACAATTATTTCCCTGCGAGGCTATTAATTTTAAAAACTTTGATGAGGCTTTTCTTAATGACAGCAGAAGAGGCTTATGATGAAGCTTGATTTAAGCATAATTTCAGGATTTTTTTATCAAATATAGAGACTATTCTTGAATATTTTCTATGGTTATTCCTTATAAATAACAGGCAATGATGTTTATGTGCCAAATTGCTTGAGTAGACCAGCAGGCTAAAGGGTGCGGTGTAAGGTGCTGGTGCACACCATATCTTTTCCTTCCTTTTATCGAATCGTACCATTAACTCTTTGACAAGAGACAATTTGGTAATAAGGCCCGCTCTACTTTGCTCTCAATTTTTTTTGAGACACGCAGCCAAACAGATTGTCTCTTGGAGAGTTGTTTCCAGTGGCAGGCAGACAACGCCTGAGGCTGCTATTCTGTTCAACTATAATTAAGGACTGAGGTTTAAAGGGCGATGCAGGATGTGCGGGCTCGGGAGGTCGGTCATTTTATTTCAATGTTTTTATTTAAATGAGGGTTATCTCTCTGAATCTGCTGGAGAGAATGTGTTGGGGGCAATTGTTGTTGTTTGGCAAGGGGGCACGGTAAAGAGAAACCGGCATAAGGTATCAGCACAATGTTCTTATTAGTTGGGACAACAAGAGGAGATGAAAAGCAAGCAAAATTATGGCGTTGGAGTATATTCTATTTTTTAGGTTGGAGAAAAGAGAGCTTTTTTGTTTTAGAGCTGACTCTTTATTTAATTAGGATGTCATTTTCTATTTCCTTCATTTCTCTCCCACCCAGTCACAATCTCTCCGCCATGTTGGCAGAGCTAGAAATGATGTCACATCCACTATCCTCCTCTGGACAGCCATTTCTTTGTGGCAGAATGTTTATCGTGTTAATTCCTGACAATAAGTTCACTGGAAGCGTTTGTGCTCCTTGTTTTTCGCCAATGTGAGCCATTTTCGTTTTTGAATGTTGAGGGAATTCTTTGCGTGTGTTTAATTGTTCGCATTATGGTCATTATCACGGCATGTTGGCTATTTCGGTACACGGGAACCCTGGCTCACAAGCACTTGCCATATCTTAGCCATATTTAAGAGGAGAAGAATATAGACGTATTTTCTTAATTTTTGCATCGTGGATTGATTCTCAATTGTAATAGATATATTATTTGTGCTTATTATTTATAATTATTAGTGCTTATCATTTATAACTATTAAAAATTATTATTTATAATTATTAGTGCTTATTATTTGTAATTATTAGTGCTTGTTATTTATAATTATTAGTGCTTATTATTTATAACTATTAGTGCTTGTTATTTATAATTATTAGTGCTTATTATTTATAATTATTTGTGCTTATTATCTATAGTTATTAGTGTTTAATATTTATTATTATCAGTGCTTATTATTTATAATCATTACTGCTTGTTATTTTTATCATAACAGTTACATAACGATCTACCAATCCAACTTGGTATTATCTCTTCACTTTAAATTCACTCTATTGAAAATGCATAGCAAGTGTTTAACAACATTATGCATTACAAGTGTCTTTTTTTATATTAAATATTACAAATTAACAAGTGCTCAAAAAACATTGATGTGCAATTAATATATGGATGAGCGTTCTTCTTAATCCACATGTTTGCCATTTTTTACGCAAATGATGAAGTAGAGAAGATTGAGAACAACAAACAATGCAGGATAGATCACTCTGCAATATCTATCGAGTCGTTTACCCGGCGTTATATCCCGTATCCTTTTCTGTTGCATTTCTTTTGTTATGATCTTTTTCTTGGTTGTGGTGGCATTGTCAAATCTAGAACCCAATCCCATATTGGCTGTGCTATTAGTGGTGGGGAAATGGTTGTCATTTTGCTCAGATATTTCAACATTTCCTATCATTGCTGTTGGATTTTGAATTGTTGTTATTGTCGGTTCATCCTTGTAGGACTTGCTGGAAGCATATTTTCGGATACTAACGTTTTCCTCCCACTCTTTATCTTCAACTCTCTCATCTCCTCTTTCCGAAAGTTTTTTGGCAATTACAGTCTCGATGGCCATACTTAGTACGTACATGAAGCACCCAATGAGGTAGAAGTCGATTGTCTTGGCGTAACTGACTTTGGGTAGCGATTCATTGATTGACGTCATCAGAAATACCAATGTGAGAAGACAAGTTATCCCCAGGCCAATGCGATCGCCTGAATCGGAGAAAGCTTGTTAAGAAGTCTATTCGCCGTAAAGGCTCGAGTAATGGCCTCCTGTGTCTGTCTGTTAACTTATTCAGTTCTTAATGAGACGTTTAAAAAGTCAAGACGGTATGAAAGTAGAGTTTTTACTTGAACTGTCTTTGCTAATTAAGAACTGTCCAAGGTGAAGAACTTAATGTAGAGAAGAAGAAAAGAAAGAAAAGAAACTAATGTATCTATTTACCAACATCTTCGGGACTCATAAACAAAGATAACCAGGATAACATGACAACGAGGTGACATGGGATGTAAATTTGGACTATGTAGTATCCAAGATGTCGCTCCAGATAAAAATGGACTTTCAGCCGCGAGAAATGGCCTGTGAAATTGAATCGCATTCTATTTCTAAGTGTTGCTTCTCTGTATTACAAATTGAAGACAAGTAGGAAGCAGCAGGAGTTTTATTCATCCCTTTTGTCCCCCTTTCTTTTCCTTTCTCTTGTTCTTATTTAATCCCTTATAGCTACGGCTGATGGCTGTGTTGCAATGTATACGCTTCAGCCCTTCTTCCTAGCATCTCTCATTTATTATAAGCCATTAATTAGGCTGAAGCCATAATTGTTTACTGGAATATGTTACGAGCTACTTTCTGTTACATTGCTGCATAATATAAACCTACCAGTTGTGTATGTTACGTGATTCTCTTCTATTGTTATTCTGCTTATTTGGAACTGTTGCAGCTTTCTATTTCTTATTGTAACTGGGGAAAGGTGGCGCCATTTCAGGTTCAAATGATTTTTAATGTGTCCATCTGAAACAAAACATATTGATTATCAAGACTGTCTATTTTTTCATCTTTCCTTATTCAGGGATGCTTGTTGTCATGATTTTTGGTTTAATGACGAAACTTAACAACTTAAAATCAAGCAGATCTCCATAAATAGATAGAATTGTTTGAGTTGACTTTTCGAGTGTTTCTAAATTAGAATTTTGGGTACTGGCTTTGAAACTGGGTCAGGACTGGTATTAGTTGTATCATCTGGTGGTGGTAATTTTGTTTTGGCACTCTCAATATTCTTGTCATTATGATAATGATGCTATGTAGATTGACAAGATTGCAATATACTTACAGCTTTCTATGACCATTTCGCAGTGTTGAGAATCAAAAGGAAAGTATATGACGTTCTGTGGACACTTTCCAACCACTTTTGCTCTTAAATAAAACACAATAATTGCAACTACTTTCATTTTTAACTAGTTCAATGAGACAATTGAATAATGTATAATAAAAGTAGCAAGCTTTTGTGTGAGTTTAAAAATATTCAATCCATGTTTACTCAAAATAGAGCTTTTTAGCAATACAGTTGCTTTCTTACCTCATGCTGCTTATTACGCTACCATCCTTTCGGATCCGCATGAAATAATTGAATTTCGCTATCTCATATTTCTCAGTTGTCATGGCGTTTTCGAAGTACAGGTCAGGCCTCCAAATACTTTCATGGGGATCTCCTGATATGGTGATGTCCTCTGTTTCATTGTGACACCATCGTGTGTCTTTCCAGAACATCCTCAGATATACATCTGAATCGTATGACTGAAAAGGTTGCATTGTAATTGGTATTGGTATTGGTATTGGTATTGGTATTGGTATTGGTATTGGTATTGGTATTGGTATTTTCTTACCTGCTTCTTTGTGCTTATCCCGTCTAGCTTTGCGATGTGCAATTCAACTCTTAATTCCAACGGACCACCTGTGATAAAGATGCATCGTATGTCTGCCTGGTGTGTCTGATTTAACCGAAATTTAACTTTATGTTGGATGTGAAATTTAGTTAAATCAAACGTATATTTTGATTGGAAAAGCAATTTCAAGTTTATTAAAGCGACTCTCCTATGCCAGTAACTTTGGGGGTGGGGTCCAGTGAAATTATTTATCTCTGTAACTTACGGCAGCAGTTGTGCAGTTTTAAGTAGATAGCAAGTTTACTTTGTGGAATGTAGATGAAGATTTTTAAAACTCTTTTCTCACCTGTTATGTTCGGCCTTGTGAAGCTATAATCATTTGCAAGCAACTTTTGCATGTTTTTGGTGATGCGTTTTTCTTGTGCAGAACTTCAAAATCAATGTAAACTAGTTTAGTTTTACCAGGAAAGAAGTCACACATTTTTTTACCGACGCCGAAAGGAAATGTGGCTCCGGGGAAACTAGCAAATTCGACTCATTTTTAACCCTAAGCACAGTTTCCTTGGAGCACTAGTCCCTCTTGGCGGACAGGAGTGACAACCACAATGGGTAGTAAAATGATACTTGAAAGAATTGGAAGTGTGATTGGCACTTTGATCAGGGTAAATTATGTCAGAAGAGTATGTTTGAAGAAGTGGCCATTAACTTCAAAAGGTGCATAAACAGTTGGAACATATTAACTAGTGGCTTGTTGTTTATTTCTGATAACTCAAAAGCTATGGGCTCCTGAATTCCTTTGCTAATCTATGTCATATCCTGCATAACCTTTGATGCACAATATTTTCTCGAGAGTATTATTATCTGAATTAAAATTATCTGTCTATTTTCTGATCATACTTACGAGTTATCGCAATGCTGTGAGCAGACAGAAGTCATGACCACCATACCAACTATTAATGTTATTTTCATCGTCCTGAGTTTCATGATTTGGTCTGATAAAGTAGGCTTTCTCTATTTCTTGTTTGGTCGTACTTAGTTAGTTAGCCTTGAAGTGAGATTTTTCATTTACTTTGCGATTTAATTGGTTTGAAGACCAACGAACTCCTACTCCAGGTACCAGACTCTCTCAAGATAGTAATCAGTTCCCAGGGTTATAAATTCCACACTCTTATTTTCTTAGTTCTTATTGGATAACAAGTTTCTATTTCCAGAAATATTCATACTGATTGGTTGTTGAACTTTTTTCTGAAAAGTAAAATGGATATTTTATCTATTGTTGATCTGAATATTTCATTTCTGTCATATAAGCGCATGTGGCAGAAATAACGAAGTTGTAAATATTGTGAATTATTAATTACCTAGCATCGTCGTTGTCAGCCGTTTGATGTAACGAATCCTCAATACAGTGAAACCCATATTCAAGATTTTGAGAACCGAACAAATAATGTCTGTAACAATATTTTTGCTCAAAATTTTTAAAGTTTAAAAATTTATGAAGAGTCATGACCAGGTTTAAATTTGATCAACGAGGTTCACTTTTTATCTGCACAGTTTTTTAGCAAATAACACAAGCGTGGTTTTTATACAGAAGTATTAAAGTACACCCATTAAGTTTGTGTTTTTGAGTTTCATTTCCTGAAATGTAATTGGTCCATTAATGGGGAAGATTTGTTAAGGAGCGTACCATAACAATGCCGTACCATACAATAATCAATTTGTAAGGCTTTTATCATTGGCAACAGTGGAGATTTGTGTGGTTTAAAGTCGATTTAGGAGCAACTTCAGAATCAAGCTCCTAATTTTTTGGAGTAACGAAGCTGATGCTAGTAGTAGTGTTAGATAATTTTTTGTAGGTATTCTTCACAAAAAGTGTGAAATTTCGAGCTCCCGTGTCTTGATTTGTATAACTGTCAGAAGGAACGGTCGGGTAGAACAAGCATAGTCTCTTGTTTGCAAACCTGCTTAAAAGCATCAACTTGGAATATAAGGGACGAAAGATACAAACTGGTATTATTTTACTGACTGTCTTTAATATCGAAAATATAAAGACTTTGCATTACACGTGTCTTTTTAATATTAAATTTGAATAAAGCCCAATTTACACGACACTTTTTAACCCAGGTTCAACCCAGGTTCACCCTAACCCAGGTTTGATTTTTGTCGTGTAAATCGAGCGAACCCGGGTTGAACCTGGGTTAAGAAAATCCTGCTCATGAGTCGGGTTGAACCTGGGTTGAACCCAGGTTGAGGGTCGTGTAAATCGAAGTGGGGTTGAACCCGGGTTGAACAAGCATAATTCACATGCGCAGTGGTGATAAGCGTGGCGCCAAAACTTCATCTTATTGTGTGTGGCCTTGTGTGTGTCCAGGTTTGTCAAACTGGATTTCGTTTTTCTACGTCGCAATCTCATATATTTTTCGATCCGCTTCCTTGCAGCTTGAATTCGCTGCTTCATTCTCTTCAGTCTGATGTATATACATTCTGGTTGTAAAGACAAGCGAACAGTAGCATTGACTTTATAAGCAGTGCGATTTGGAAATAGTCTTTGTTTTATCAAAAGTAAACAGCAACCATAGAGATAATAATTATGTCTGAGAGCAACTTACAAAGTGCGCATGCGTGTTTATTGGCTAACCCGGGTTCAACCCAGTTTCCTATTTACACGATAAAATCCTGCGAAGCAGTGTAAATCGGACAGAGTTGAAACCGGGTTAGGGTGAACCTGGGTTGAACCTGGGTTAAAAAGTGCCGTGTAAATTGGGCTTAAGTGAAGTGCTCAAAATAAACATGTTGTGCGATTTATATATAAGTGAGCGTTCATCTTAATCCACATGTCTGCCATTTCTGACGCAAATGATGAAGTAGAGAAGATTAAGAAGCAGAAATAATGCAGGATAGATTACTCTGGAATATCTGTCCAGTCGTTTACCCGGCGTTAACCTGTGTATTGCTGACTCTTGTTGTTGTGTTGCGATCTCCTTCTTCCCGATCGCATTATCTGAATCCAATTCCATTTTTGCTGTGTTGATAGTGGAGATGGAATGGTTGTCATCTTGCCCAAGAATTTCAACATTTGGCATCATTGCTGTTGGATTTTGAATCGTTGTAATTTCCGATTTACCGCTGCAGCATATGGTGCAAGTATAGATGCCACTACCTTGTCTCTCCCTCCTTTTTCCGTCCACTTTTTCGTCTTCCTTTTCTCCTCCTCTCGTATATTGTTTGGCAATGACAGTCTCGATGACCACACTTAGTACGTATATGAAACACCCAATAAGGTAGAAGTCGATTGTCTTGGCGTAACTGACTTTGGGTAGTGATTCGTTGATTGACGTCATCAGAAATACCAATGTTAGAAGACAGGTTATCCCCAGGCCAATGCGATCTCCTGAATTGCAAAAAGTACCTTGCTGCACTTGTAATGGTTCGAATAAACGCATGGAGACATTTATTAAATTATGCGGATATTCTAAAGGAGGGGGGGATTACTAAGTTGTGGCATCGTGATGTAGCATCTCCTCAGCAAGAAAGTCTTGTTCAGAAAATGCAGTGTGGCCATCTGATACCATCTTACCGAATCCCGAAATTGCTCTCGAATATCTCGAATTATTTTGCTTAGGTAAATCACGTTTTGGCCTCACTTTGGATATGGCTGTTGTTATCAATAACTATCAATTATCTGCTTACCAATGCATGTCTCAACAAACTCACCCATGTAGTTACTTACCAACGTCTTCTGGACTCATCCAGAAGGACAACCATGACAACATGACAACGAGATGCAAGGGAGCGTAAATCTGGATTATGTAGTATCCAAGATGTCGGTCTAGATCAAATTTGACTTTCAACCGCGAGAATTCGCCTGTAAAAAACCCATGCACATCAGAATCAAAAGTTGCATTTTTTACAAACATTGATTAAAAACTGGATGTTCACTCTATGCCCAAACTAAAGTCATGCATTCTCTTTTAATATTCTTGCGTCTAGTACTGACGTTTCGTAAATTGAAAACTTCTATTGGGTTTACATGGTATCTATCCTACTTAAGCCAGTTTGGTATGGTATACGATATCTTATTTATTAGCTTCAAGCCATTGCCTTTTAGTTGAGCACAATATTAGTTTCAGCTATTACAGTAAAATGAACCTACCAGATATGTATTTCCCTTGACCTGTTTCTAGTCTAATTTGGCTTATTCTGAACTGTTGCAGATTTCTGTTTTGTATAGTTACAGATGGCTGGTGCCACTTCAGGTTCAAGTGATTTTTTGGGTATCCATCTGAAAAGAGAGATTGAATCGAATGGTATCAAGAATCTCCATTGCTTATCTTTCCTAATTAATGTGCCCCTACGGCTTTTTATTGACTAAATCTATTGATTCCGAATTCAAAATTTTTATCTCAGTGGCAACAAAACGTTAACTTTCACGCTTCCATTGCACTCTTTTAGGACTGGGTCGAGTCTACTATGACATCATAATGGAAACTCCGTTTTTTCTCCCCAATGAAGTAAAAAATTGACACTTTTCTCTCAGAAGATAGTCTTGGTATTTGTTTTATTTTACTTTGATGGTTGGAAAGTAGATGGCGCATAATAGTTTGAGGATTTTAGAACCATTTTGCTGATTTTTTGGGGCCTTGAAACTGCAATGCAAGTTGACATGTTGGCAATATCTCTATGCGTAGAGAGACATCTTTATACATACATTTCGACTCTTGTGCTGTCAAAATTCTGTCACTGGTATTAGAATTAGATTAACAATTGATATTTTGGTATTTGCATCCTTGGTATTGTTGCCATTATGGTAATCATATCATGTGGATTACAATTTACTTACAGCTTTCTATGACCATTTCGCAGTGTTGAGAATCAAAGGGAAAGTACATCACGCTTTGAGGGCACTTTCCTACCACGCTTGCGCTTGAAGAAAACACAGTAATATATATTAAAGGAACATAATAGAAATCAGATACATATATGCGGCCAAGATGTCAGATCTTTGTTTGCTGATGTTATAGTTCAGTAATTCTTGAAGGGAAGCCTTAAAATATTTTGTTCCTGCCGGAATCTTTTATCGGAGGAAAGGACAAGATGTTTGGTTCATTACCCTGGAAGGCTTTATATGTTGGAAGTTTGCTTCGCTATACCAAATTACATTTCGATTCATTAATGTTTTCAAGACTAGGACACTAACAATTTCTTACCGTATACTGCCGTATATGCTTCCATCCCTTTGGATCCGTATGTAATGATTGTATTTAGTTATTTCACTTCTGTCAGTTTCCAATGCATTCTCAAAGTACAGATCAGGCCTCCAAATGTTCTGGTGGGGATCTCCTGATATGATGATGTCCTCTGTTTCATTATAACACAATCGTGTGTCTTTCCAGAACATTCCCAGGTATACATCTGACTCATATGACTGCAAGAATTAAATTGGTATTGGTATTGGTATTGGTATTGGTATTGGTATTGGTATTGGTATTGGTATTGGTATTGGTATTGGTATTGGTATTCGAGTTGGTATTGGTATTGATATTTGTGTTGGTATTGGAATTCGCTACAGAGGAAGCACACAAGTATGTTATTCTATATTTTCTTGCCTGTTTTTTTGTGTTTATTCCGTCTAGCTTTACGAAGTGCAAGCTGACTTCCAATTTCAATGGACCACCTGTGATACAAGAGAAACAGGGCACTCATTCGAAGTGTTTGAGTTAATCACAACTGACTTTTGTGACTGAAGAGTTCTGCTAAATAAATTGGGCCAATGGGCCACCTGTGATAAAAGAGACATCGGGCGTTGGTCCGAAGTGTCAAATTTACCAGAAATTTTCTTTTGCGGATAAAGAATATGGCTTAATACTTATATGTACAGAAGAATCCGATGACTCGAACCTCGGACAACTGGAACCAAATTGTGTTCGTCTCGAAAGCTTTGCTGGTGCTTTGTAACGAACCCCTGATAACTTGAAGATTCGGTAACTCGAACCATTTTCATCTGTCCTTTCAGGGCTCGAGTTATCGGGACATCACTGTGTTTGTATAGTACAGGATTTTTTAGTTCAAGTGAACCACTAAATCAAGGAACCTTGGGGGTGGGGGCGATTCTTAATTATATGTGGAGTTCGTTTGAATGTAAAGTGTGCTATGAAGAAATTTTAAGTGCCAGATGTATTATTTTTTAGTAATATATGGAGCGAAATATCTGGTTAACAATGAGATTAAAAAAGTTGTTGCTTTACCTGTTATATTTGGCCTGGTGATACTATAATCATTTGCCAGTAACTTTTTGATGCTGTTGGCCATAAGTTTTTCTTGTTGAGAACTTGAAAGTCAAGGCAAAATAGTTTTATCGACAAAGAATTAAATTACTTAATTCAAGAAAACAACATCTGATGTTTCTCATCGGTTTGGATCGACTTTCCGCCACTTGTCTTTGACATCTCAAAAACCAATGGCTTGGCTTGCCAACTCTTTTGCTTGCTATCCTTTTGCGTGGAGGCGAGGCTCACCTCCAGAATAATTTGTGAATAATACTTTCTTGCAATGGATCCAATGAAATACAAACTGAAAATTAAACGATTTTGTCTGTTTTCTGATAATACTTACGAGTTATCGCAATGCTGTGAGCAGACAGAATTCATTGCCACTGTAACTACTATTAGTGCTACTTTCATCGTTCTGAGTTTCATGAGTTCTATTGATGAAGCAGGTAGATGTAGAGGCTTTATTTATTTCTTGTGTGTTCTTGGTTAGTTGACGTCGAAATAAGATTTTTCATTTACTGTTCAATAATAAGTTGAAAGCTTTCGATTGACTATTTAATAGGTTCTCGAAGTGATTCGCTATTAAATTCTTTTGTTAAAACGAAAGTTAGTTTTGTATATGGTTAGATTAATATGAATCGTTCTTTTTTACAGCATATGCACGCATGTGTACTATTAGTGCAATAGTTAATTATCTTAAGAATCTATGTAGTGAAGAAAGGTCGCATACTGAGTAAATTGTCTTTAGAAATCTATTATAAAACTTCTCTTTATTGAGCTTCAAATGTAATTTGAACTATATTTTTGACAGCTGTTTCTGAATGTTTGTTGTTATATTTTAGGAGAAGAAGAACATATTGCCTGTTTTGAGTGCACTGATCTTTGTGGCATCTATTGTGTGTCTTCTTCGCAGCGCTTTCAATGCATCGCAGTGACCCATCGTCATACGCCTCATCTGCACGGAACCGCCCACATTCGTGTTTGATAAATGAAGTACTTTCGTGACAACCAAACCAACAACACAACGAAAATTTGAAATTCTGGATTGCGAAAATATCGTTTCAAAATGGATTCTCGTTTTCCTTTTACTGAAGATGAAGTTAGTAGAAAACTTGCCGAGCTTGGCTACAGAAATATTTCTAAAGAAAAAATGCATGTTTTTATGAAAGGTAGGTTTTGGTTTTGACCAGGATGAAGTTTATTCGGAACTATAGGCCTGAGAATGGGGGCGTGTGTAGTAGGCCAACAGCTTTATTTTAAGATTTTCGTTGAATTTACTTTTTCTTTCTCCAACTTCTATACCCACCTATATTGAAATAAGGTGGTTTGTATTATGTAGATATGGAGGAGTTGGTGAGATATGAATCCTTAAAATGCCTGGAAACAACGAGCAGCAACGCATCCACGATAGGTATAAATTTAAATCTACATGTTGTTTTTTCTTCCTTTTATATTGCCAAAACTTTCTTGGCATGGACTTGAATAAGATCTTGGTCTCCAAAGTTATTTTCTTAATAAATATTTTAATTTTGTTTATAGATGAAGAAGATTTGTCTAGGAAATCTAAAAGAGAAGGTGCACCTGGGAGAATTATAAAAAAGGTCAGCATTAGCATATTTAAAAATCATCATGCTTGCACTGTTTTTTATAAGAGAGTATTTTTAAGGGAAGTACTCAAACCTTCTCTACTTTCACTGCAATCTTTTCTTAAAATTTTTAATTTTAGATTTTTCTACTTTCTTATGTTTCAAAAAGTCAGTTTTGCACTTTCTGAACTCCTTGAAGTACGGGTACTACTTTCCTATAATGTACTCTTATAGAATACATAATGTGTATTTAATGAATTGTAAAGTTCTTTTAAAGTGTTAATTTTGCTCATCTATTAATGCTTAGTTTCTATTTGTTTACACAATTATGATTCTTAATTTTTTACAGAGGCCTCATGTTAGTCAGCTTGATAAAGAAAATCTTGAATTTGCACCAAAGTTTCCATTATCAGAAAGAAGAGCTGACACATCATCGTCATCTTCAGTTTTGTCAGATTCTAATCTGGATTTGTCAACTGCTTCTTCTGTAATGCGAAGAAAGGTTGCAAGGCAAGCCATTATTAAACAAATCACCTTTATTGATCTACCTTAAGCTCTTTGTTTAACCCCCTTCTTAATTAAGCACCTCTTGTATTAGCCCTCCTTTTCAGAAGCAAACATTTATGAAGCCCCCTTCTTCATTTAGCCTGTCATCTCCTATAATCCCCCGTTCAAAGCAATTAAAAGAGATGAACCGTTAGGACTTAAGTAACAATTTACAATGCTAACTGGATTCGTATTGTGATATATAAATGTCCTGGCTTCCTTTATTTCAGAAAGAAGGATGGTAGATTTCATGTATTTGATGAGACTTTTACTACTGAGACTGAAAGTGAAGCTTCTGATATTACAATCTTGGAAGAGAGGCTGCAGTCCCTTCCACTCAGAGACAATAATGTTCATAGCGATGATAGCTATGAAGATGCGGCTTCAACAATATCAACATCGTCGACATCACTACCTCGTAATAAAGCAGGCAGACCATGTTTACCTTCATGTAAGCTCAATATATAATGATTTTAGTTCTGGGTATATAAGGAATAAAGTCCTGTTCTTCATGCAGTAATATCCTGATGACTTGAACTTGACCAGTTAAGCTGGATTAGGTTAGCAAATGCTTATGTTACAGAGGGTTAGCATGTACTAGCAATGATTTCAGGAGGAATACAACTTCGTTTGAGTTATTAGATGATTTACACTACAACAATGTGTAAGGATGGTTTGTACAAAGGTGCATCTTTTTCATCCATGTTAATTGGTTTGTGGTTCTTTCTTCAGACATTCGGCCAGCTCATCTGCAGCCCCATCGTGCAAGTAGACCACGAAAGTTTGACCCAGTAAACCGGTGAGATATTGTTTGCATCATTGATAACCAAATGCTGATGCTAACTGCATTTTATGGTGTCACTTTCTTGTTTTGCATGAAAGCAATTTCTAATCGTCACTGCTTCTTTGATTTCTCAGCTATCATCAATTCAAAGAGGAGTGGAAGATGCAAGCAGTTCCTGGCGAAAATAAACACAACAATCTCAGATGGAATGTCAGGGTAAGACTGACTCTGTACCACAGTAAACACCCACATATAAGAGCCTGCAAATTTTGCAACCAGCTGATTGTTTAAACACTTTGTGCCTATTGTTTATGCACAATAAACTATTGTTTTCTTCAATTGTTTTGAGCAGAAATATCTGTCTAATGGGTCTTTAATCCACTGGTTCTTATATGAGAGTGTTTACTGCATTACTCTTTGATATTTGCAAATGCTGACGACACCCACTGTGTTGGGTTTGAATTATTTTTGTGAAGCAATACCATATGGCTCAGTTCCTTGATTCTGTTTCATCTTAAAATTTCACTTTTATTTGAAACAGGAGCAAATGTTGAACTGTGAAACGTTCCAGGTATTTATTGTTTGTTTTAATCCTCATTATTCTCTTTGTACGTAATGCTACCACATTATTACTGCAAACTTTCCATGGAATCATAGTCATTGGAAGGAACCTTTTTCTAATGACAATGATGGAGTAGACTCTTGGTAAGTCGACTACTGAGGTGGCGTTGAAGTTTATTTGACCCGGTGATGTTTTGCGAGTGGAGAGTAATTCCTAGAGCATGATTGAAGGAAGTAGAAATCAAGTGGGAAAGATAAACACAACGGTGTCCGGCAGTTCCAGCTAGAACACCATTAGATAATCACTTTAGAGAATTTACTAAGGAAACGACAGGTAGAAGTAATTTTCCCGAGAAGGAGAAACAATAAAAGCAACCTTCGATTATGACGTTTTCCTTTGTGTATCCATCTCAGTTGCATTTGCCTCGCATTACCCAGCATGCTTGTCCATCTTGAGTAAAAATGCATAGATGTTTGAATTCACCTCGAAGAATTGTAAAATTACTTTGTATCATGAATTTATCGCTGTTCTATATTTACAGAGACCAACTCACTCTCACAAGCAGAACAATTACAAAGTTCCCACTGAGAAAAAAAGGCAAGCGTTGCGGTGGGAAGTAAGAAGTGCACTGGCAAGAACGTAGTGACTTCATCGTATTTTTTATCACTACAAGGTCAGTACGTTAGTTTAATGTGTGTGCAGACTTCGACGAAGTATCACTGGACGGGTTAACGCGTTGTCAAGGCAATGTGTTGGCAAACTTTTCTGAAATGATTGTTGAATATAAGACACTTGACCCCCTGGATGTTTGTAATGTTGCATTGAGTTGGAGCTGGTTGTACGGGGGTCGATGCATGGATATTACTTAATCAATGAAAATTCGTTCTGCTTGATTTATTTCATTTATTATGGCACAAAATTGTGAGTAAATTGACAAAAAATAAATTGCACTGTAACATTTTGCAGATGTGGCGTTTAGTACGCTCTACTAATTCGTATTTTTCTATTTACATTTTGAATAGAAACATACCGATGTCTATGGGTCCGGTAGTTAAGTCAAGTCAAGTCTTATCTTGTCAAAGTCGTGTGTTTCACATAATTAGCGCCCACTTTCTTTTAACCGCGCTCACCAATAAGCGCCCACACTCAAGTCAAGAAGTATGGAATAAGCGCCCCCAATTTGTAATAAGTGCTGCCTCTAGTAAGCACTTACCCAATTCAAATTAGCCCGGGCATTCATTAGAAGAATAAGGTAATTGAATTAATCCCGATTCGAACAAGTTTTTTGTGCTCGGTGGACTATTGTGTGCTCGGTGGACTATCAGTGAATCTTGATTCACCGAGAAGATAATTAGCAGATGATACTATGACGTCGAAAGGAACACTGGGCACACGACGGCAGGGGTTTTTGCCGTGCAGGCGAGTTTAATTCATTACTGAAGAGCTATTGTTATACGGTGCGTTTGCTTAATCCCCTGCACCGCAAGATCGCGAATTTCGAAGCGGCGTAATCACCGGTGATCCTGTTTTCGTGTTTGCGGCTTCTCTAATTGCGCGAATTCTCGAACAGTGGATTTGCCCGGTGTCATTTTTGTTTCGTGAATTTCGCTCTAGTTTAGCACGGCTAACGACAGCTGATGAGGATTTATTGTTTTTGCTTGCCAACGCATATGAAGCCCGCGTTGCATTCAATCTTAATTGTTCAGTTACTGTATTAACCTGCACAAATGGTCCCACTGCCGTAGCGAACCAGCCAAACTCGACACACCGAACTAAACATCTGCTCTTCCAAACTGCGTCACGGTGGTGTAATTTACGTTTTTTTGACGGTTTTTTGATCCAACAAAGCCTTGTTTTTTATTCCTTCTAAGGTTCGTTATAACGGGATTCCACCTAAAGCAGATTCTTTGTGCTTAAGCCTTGTTGTGAATTTTTGGATATGCTCTAGAGTTGTTTAATCCTTTTACTGGCGATTCAAGAAAATCCATTTAAGATTGGTTTTGTGTTGGATTTTTTATAGTGCTCTTTGGGAAAGGTTTTTTAAAGGATACTCTGTTTTTTCTCCCTTTGTCTATTCAACGTGGTTTGGGTTGGTCTTTATTTACTTCACCTCTTTTTCATAGAATGACAAGAAAAATAATCTTTTCAACCCAACATCTAGCTCAGGAATTGTCTGTTTATCCGAGGCATTCAAAGCCGATTTGTTTTACACATTTTCATCAGCTTGCAAACCTTTCAAGATTTCCAAAAGAAACCAATGTTGAAAGCAAATAAAGCCATTACTATGCATATGTGTATTTCTCTATTGTTGTATATTCAGTTTCATCTCGACAGATTTTGATAGAATTTGGTATACCAAATTACCCAGTACAACAAGTTATTCATTTTGGCGTATTGCCCCGTGAACTGTTTATAAGTACAATTAATCTGTGAGGGAGTATATCTCCATGCATATACATATATAGATGCGTATATGTAAATTTGTATATATTATTTGTATTACATATACCCTGGATTAAGAAGCGACGAGTTTAGTGCGTCTAATTGCAATTTGTCTTGATTCAACTGTGGAGACGAGAGTTTCTGTGATTATTTATTGATAATTTTTGCCAAATTTTCGCCACCTTGTAAAGAAATTCAGATCAAAAGTGATCCCAAAGAAATACGGGGATCCTCGACTTTGGCTCTGTTTCAAAATACGCTTTCAATTTGAATTTGAGTTTTGTCGAGATTTTAGCATCGTTTTTTTTGGTTGATATACTTCACTTAATTTTGGCCTTCTCCATGAATATATAATTTATCATATAGTGTGTTCTCGAGATGAGCGATTCGCGATTGATTGAATCATTAATCATTGATTAGTGATTACTGATGGATCATCAAATCATGCATGTTTGTCAGGCATTTTATGATGCATCAAATTTTGTTTGCAATGCACCTTTGATTAATCACGAGAAAGCAGTACGCGTGTTTGAGGTTGATAATGTGCTGTGATCATGATAATGCATCTGTGTGCTATGATGATGCGTTTTTACCAACCAAACTGACTTACGACGCGAGAGGATTTGAATCACAGCAACAGAAAACAAAACAGAATTAGCGAAGCAACTCGTGCGCCTGCCATCTGCTTGAATAGTACACACACCACACGAGCGATGAATATTCGTATATCACGGATACATGTATACATTTGTGAATAAACTTGACGCAATTAAAGCAGGGTTACAAAGTAATAACTCAGCTCAAAGAACCTTCAGCGTTGAGAATAGAAGATTCTTGAACTAGTTTGGTCTCACCATATGCGAATTTTATATTTCTATTTGATAACAGACGTGTTTAATCTAAGTATAATCTAATTGGAACTGTGGTACTGAAGAGTTCAGCAACAGCTCAGCTCAGAGAGAATTCGAAGCAGAAAGGCCACTGGTTTGGGTTTCTTTGCTCGTCGCAGGCGAATAAGTAGTTGCTGGATCAGTAATCACTATTGAAGGCAGGACAACAGTGGTGGGTGATGGAGTGACTATCACATGCTTGTTGTGATAGAAATTTGGCATGATTTACATTGGTTGACCATTGTTGAAGGAGATATCGACAGATTTTTCAACGAAGATAAGTAGAGAAACTTCATCGGGTTCTGCAACCGAGGTTGTAAGCATGAATACATGGTGCTTTTGAACCTGGGATGTTGTTATGAAATTGTGTGGTTGTGTTTACTACAGCAAGGAGATTTGATATGCCTTTGTCGCATTATGTTGACGAAGAACATAAAACGAAAGTAATACACGAAACACAAACATCGGGAGTATTGTAAAGTTGATCGCTGAATTTTTTTGCTACGATACACCATCAGTTAAGCACTCGTCGTCTTGGTCTGTTTAGCGAAAATATTAGTTTTTCAAGGTAGTTTTAAAGTCTGATCCAAGGTTCGACATTTTTTAATTTATTCCACTTGATTTGAGGCGCATTTTAAATTTTCGTTCCGAATTGAGTGCTGAAAAACCCCGTAGCTTTGCATTGATACGCGTTTACCCCCGGAATTGAATGCGCTTTCCTTGATTGCTAATGCTTGAAATTGCCTTTTCACGGGGGTGAAAACCGAATGCAGTTTACATAGTCGACACGATACATCGTACACGATACATGATACACGATACACGCGTGTAAGAGGGTCATGATGGATATACCCGACGACTCGCATCGCATTGTGTTTAACATTGGTGGCACGCGACACGAAACACACATCGGCACGCTAAAGGCGGTCAGCAGCACGCGGCTGGCGTGGATAGCCGAAAATCATCAAATGCTTATGGGCTCCTCATTCTATGACAATGTTAAACAGGAGTATTTCTTTGACCGCCACCCGACGTGTTTTGCCAGCATATTGCAGTACTA
Source organism: Sanderia malayensis (assembly GCA_013076295.1). Lineage (NCBI taxonomy): Eukaryota > Metazoa > Cnidaria > Scyphozoa > Semaeostomeae > Pelagiidae > Sanderia > Sanderia malayensis. The sequence continues at coordinate 4,616,528 of RQOL01000906.1, forward strand.
CAGGACGGGAAAACTGCACTACCCATTGGATGTCTGTGGTCCGTTGTTTCACGAGGAGCTGTTATTTTGGGGCATCGACGAAACGCAGTTGGAAGATTGCTGCTGGGAACCCTACACCGCGCACAGGGATAAACTCGAAAAGTTAATCGGTTTCAAGGGACCGCATTTTGACGAGGAAGAAGAGCCCGTGGTGGGCGACACCAAAGTCAAGAGACTGAAAAATGTTGTTTGGTCATTTCTGGACGATCCTTATTCATCCAGGGCGGCAAGTGTAAGTTGAATTGGTATTTTCCTATTTTTATTTACGAGTGGAATTTTGGTTTAACAGCCTCCCTTCCCCCTCCTCACACCTGCTTTCCCCCTCCTCACCCCTCTATAAGGAACAGTCTCAGATACCAAGCTTGGTGGTATAACATGGGTGATATGTGACAGTGGCATGAACAGCTCCGTGTAAAGTTTGCCGTTGGTTTATTCAGCTCCAAATGTAAGGAAATTTTTGTTCTCAAAAGAAGTTTCTAATATTATGATAGAAAAGGGTGGCAAAACAGCAAAATGGAAGTCATTTTGATGTTTTGCCACCCTTGAACGTTCGCTAAATCGGGATTTCATTTATCATATATGTCCTTCCCAACCACAATGCTATACACAATTTCATTATTTACATAGCCTCTCCAGGGGGGAGGGACAATATCATGTTTGCCATACTATCTGCTTTAACTTTAACGCCAATACTGATGCTCATATTTTACTTTTCGCAGATAAATGGCAAGATAGCTACGTTCTTGCTGTTACTGTACGTTCTAATACCCGTACTATACTCGATGTCACATTTTAAGCGCACCAATTCGCCGCAACGAGCAGCCATACTTGTCCTTGAGGTCTTCACGAACGCCTATTTCACACTCGAGTTCATACTACGCGTAATATGCTGCCCGGATAAAAAGTCTTTTGTCAAGTCGAAAATGAACTGGGTCGACTTCTTATCGCTCTGGTCGTTCTACATCGACATAGCCGTAACTGACGCGAAAGCACGCCGCTACACAGGACTCTTTGCCGTGTTTCGCATCGTCAAGATATTTCGCACTTTTCGATACAATTACGCACTGCAAGTGCTTGTAAACACGCTGAAGGAGAGTCTGCCTGAGCTGATGCTTCTTGTTTTCTTGCTCGTCATTCTCGCCATGGCCTTCGCATTTTGTAATTATCATCTCGAGGATGACGATTCTCTCTTCTACAACATCCCAAGCAGTCTATGGTGGTCACTGATCACAATGACAACTGTAAGTATGTTTAATAAGATACCGTACATTAAACACTCGCATATAAGAACCTGTGAATTCTGCATCCAGCCTATTGTTCAAATACAATAGCCTATTGTCTTTTCTATTGTTTTGAGCAGGGTTTTTAGCCTGGAAGGTTCTTAATTCGCTGGTTCTTATATGCGGGTGTTTACTGTATTGCTAAGCGCCCCTCAAGTAAACGCTCTCTATATACATAAATACTTTCTGTATCCCTATATAGATAAGCACTTCCTATATTCTAATGTACATATGTGCATCCTATTTTTTTATATTCACATGTGCATATGTCCTCTATATGAGTTTCCTTCTTGTACATGTATGAGAGTCTTTTCCTGCTTTTCTAAGCGCTTTTCACAATGTAGAAGACGTTACTTATAGCATTTAATAAACGCCCATGGGCATCAAAATAGAACGCAGGAGACACCCCCTTGCGTGGTATTATTTTTCATCCCTTAATCTCTGCTTACTGTGCAGTAAAAACCCGCATATAGGAACCTGTAAATTTTACATCCAGCATATTGTTCCAAGACAATAGGCTATTGTTTCTTTTATTTTTTGAGCAGAAATATCACCTGGAAGGTTCTTAATCCATTGGTTCTTATATGCGGGTTTTTACTGTGTAGCTAAATGCCTTTCTTTGACGTTCCTTTTGTTTTAATTCACATTGACTGTCACTGTTTTTGTTATCAGGTCGGCTACGGAGACATGTATCCTACGAGTTGGGCTGGCAAGTTCGTTGGTATAGCCTGTGCCGTGTGTGGATTGCTCATGGTCGCCCTGCCCGTGTCTGTGGTTGCTACGAATTTCTCCGTCTATTACAGCTACGCCAAGGCGAGGATAAAACTGCCACCAAAGAGAAAGGTGAAGCCAGGAGTGTTCAGCACCGCTCTCAACCTCGTATCAACGCCGGCTGAGACGCCCACGGCCAAAAGGAACGACAGAGTGGCAAACGGTAATAAGGTGGCGCCGCTGAACGGCGTGCAAGTTCCGGCGCACCACGCCAACGGCAATCTACCGCCTATTCGAAATCCGCCCGGCGGATCGGATGGTCTAACGATGGGACAAAAAAGGTGGGCGGAAGCGGTTGGTTTAATGAAACAAAAAGGAATGGTAAAAAAGAAAGTCGATTTAGCTACTTTGGTCTCCGTGTTTGGCAGTAAAGGGGCTTGGCCCGGTGCAAAGGGATAGTTAACAATCTACAGCTGTTGATCATAGCTTTGGCTTGCATACCGACCAAACGAAACACTGTACAGCAACATTATCACTAGTATTGTTATCTATCCTGGTTTGTCATCGTGTCTAATACCTGTCGTTGACCAATCAGAGCGTCAAACATGTCTTTGTGAACTAGGGCGGCATTGATCTCAAGACATTGGAATGACAATCTAGCAGCGGATATATTATCAAATGTAGATTTAGTAATGCTATCCACTGATTAATGATTTCTAATCACTAATTGATTCACGATGACTTATCATTGGTGAGTGATTAGTTTTAACTACTGATACATGAAATTCAATTGGTAGTTTAGATATATAGAGTTATATGATGGTTTATTCATGTGAATGTATTGTAAAACTTTAGCAGTAGCAAGCATTGTTAAACTAATTACCGGCATTAGATGTCATTCAGACGATATAAATGTGTTATGGCACGGTAAACAGGTTGTAACAGTTGTAACGCGCATGGCCCCCTTGGCTTTCTTTGTTTGCGTTTTTTGCTAGTTTGATCACAGAGGCCTGTACGCATGGCTGATCCGCGTTAAAGCCATTCAATGCTGGTACCCCGGACATTCTATTCCACCACCTGTAAGATAAGTAAAATAATTAGCCTGGCTGGCCTACTGCATTGTTGGGTACGGTTACTTGCTGCTGTTGCAATATTACAAGCATCAGCCAGGATATTTAAGAGTTTGTGTTATAGATTAGACTGCATTGGTTGTTGAGGTGCGTGGTCATATTGGCTAGTCCGGTTTATGAAGCCCTGCAGGTTGGTTATATACGCGAAGGCCTATACTGGCGCTGTATTATGAAGCGAATGCAAAGTGTTTGAAGTGAATCGATACTTGTATGTTATAATTTGTTTTTTGTTGGCTAATTGGCTGAGTTTACCGTTTGTTGTGAATAGCTTACCAGCGATGATCACTATATACGTAAGATCCGTCTGCAGTTAAATGTTTTATGCTCGAAGCAATGAGGAGCAGTGTGGAAGGCAATGTGAAATGTTTCTCTACCACTGGACTCCTGTTTGTTTTACCGCTTACCAAGACATCAACAACAACGTCAAATTTGAGCTTATTCAGAAGCATGTTAAACTTCGTCGTCGCCCTGCATGTGGCCACGCTTGTCAATTGTCAACTTCTGAACAACCAATGGCAGTCGCCGCCGAATCCAGGCGACGATTTTCGGCGGGAATTGTGCCGAGAACGGTGGCACAGACTGGACTGGCAACAAATCCTTCAACCCTGCATTGGTCAGACCGATTTCGGTAGAAACACACTACCGAGCACTCTTCGGACCAATGCAGCATTGAGTAGAATGTTATCAATGGATATCAGAAGTGCTGCAGAGTACAGTAAGATTACTATCCAAAGTGTCGATGTTTCAGGCCGGATAAAAACCCTCGGCGGTGACTCGTGGCGGATTCTTATAACCGGTCCTTCGTCGCTGCAGCCGGTCGTTTACGACATGAACAACGGACTGTACGAAATACCGTTCTTACTAATGGAACCGGGAATCTACAAAGCAGATATCTATCTAGAAGGTACTCTTTGTAATCAGTTGTACGATCCACCGAAAGATTGGTTTAGAAAAGGTAACATGTTGTTTATAGTTGTTCCCTTAACACGTGCGCCCTTGAACAGCTTGATAGTATAACATATCCCCAGGTTCAATCAAGTCTACTCTCTCCTTTATTTTCTCTCCCCCCCCCCTTTTCTTCTTTTCTTCCTTTTTCAAAGGGTCTGGCTCCGGCACCGTAGCTCTAACCATCTACAATTATTATGTGTAATGTTGGGGCCAACGCGTTGTTGTTAGTTTTCGCGTTTTCTGACCGTATTGTCAGTGCATGTTGACATTAGTCATGTAATTCGTTCTAGGCGATTATAATGGACATTTTCAAGAGGCCAACTTGTATAGCAATAATCCGGGATGGCCGAAGGAGTTGGAGGAAAGGACTTGGGACCGACTTGGAGGCAATGCTTCACTAATCCAGTTTCAGATTAATCCAACCGATCACTTCAGATTGGCTAGTGAGTAGCTATGATTCCATGTTGTTGCTTTAACAAAATCAAATTTTTATTTCTAATCTCGACTTTGCATTACTTTGTGGTAACTACAGTCAACTCTGTCTAATTCGAACACCCTGGGGAAGCGTGAAAATGCTCGAATTGCAAACAGTTCGAATTACAGAGGTTTGTTTTGTAAGAATTGGTTCATTAGTGATCCTTGAAGGGACAGAGAATTTCGTTCGAACTAGATAGAGTCCGAATTACACGAGTTCGAACTCTGCAGATTTGACTGTAACTAAACTGCATAACATGATGTGTCCTTCAACAGACCGTATCTCAAGTCGTAATTAAACCATTAAAGTAGACTTACCCGTTGCGCTTTAGACTTCATGGTCTTCTAAACCCACCCACAGTTCAATTGATACGTGTCTTTATTTCATGTGTATGTTGTATAGATAATATGGCCAAACTGGAGCAAGCTACTCAACTTTGTAACATTCCAACCAGCTGCGACTTTGTTTGGGATGGATTTGGCCGCTGGATTGGTCAAGAATGGCATCCATACAGCTCGCAAGGTAACTTCACATTTCTACACTATGTTGCATGGAATATAGGTTTATTTGTCATATAAAGTCCCGATGCTGCGAGTTTGGAAGGGGACCAAATCTTCTCATTAGCTCTCATCATACACAGAGTATCAATAAATCTCATTATCTATCTTGGATCAATAAATCTTGTTATATTTCTTGAAGCAATTCTAGCAACTCTATTTTATCGAGTAGTTCAAAGTAACCAGATGCTTCGCTCGTCACGCCGAAAAGTGTATAGAGCGTCTCTTGAAATCTGAAGTTCCACTGTACTCAACAATACGCAGTTTCTTGCAAATGTCATTAGTACATACAATCTCGTGCAAGTGTTTTATATTATTTGGAATGACTGGTGAGCATTTTTCTTTTCAGATCAAAAACAGATGCAGTTAGAACGAGGCGAATTGCAAACTGCCGAACGGAAGAAGAGAGGAATTCTTTGGTTCTATGGTGATTGTTTTGCTTTTCATTTCTATGAAATGGAACATAATCAGACACTCTGCAAGGAGGTTTTCAAGAGCTGCGGCAAGTATGTACATTATTGTTCTATATAGTTATATGCTTGGATAGTGTGTAGTGTAGCTATATTTTCCTCTTTCTACCCGTTATTGTGTGCCTTAAGATTCTGACTACACCTTTCAAGTGGCTATATTACTGTTTAGATGCGCATGTGTAGATATACTGTATCTTGTACAATATGCTATAGGCTTGAGATTACTAGCTACATCTCCAGTGTAGATTTTATCTAATGTTAAGGCTGGAGATTACTATATCTCATTCTCAATGATTGGTGAACAGATAATTTATTTCTATCAAATCTTTGTTTTGAACCGACATTTACTGAATAGACTGCAGAACACCTGATGGTAGGTAGGCCAAGGGCTCGAGACGAAAAAGCATATTTTTTCTGTAACTGAAGAGTTTAATAACTGACGGGTCGCTGTATGTTGTAAAATTTACACGAATTTACATACTGTGGACTGTGTTATATGATGCACACATTAACTAAACAAAATGATCTTAAGCAATCATAGCACTGAGTAGTTATTGTATCCTGGTAGCCTTTTGAGTAGCTTGTAGGGTAACCCATCTATGCATGTAATAACATTGGAGTATGATACGTAATGTTAAGTAATATAAAATTATAATGTTCTCGCTGCAGGTCGTACAACTGGGTGTATCCTCGTCTGCATTCAGTACCCGAACGCGACCCAACCATACACAAGAAAGATTCCAGTGACATTTCTGTTCCGAAGATCTTGCAAGTCCTGCGCAAGGTTCTGCGCAAAAGCAAAGTGAACAGCGCCGATAGCGCATTGGTGTTGAACTATGGCCTGCACATGGCACGCTCTGCCAGTTTTGATGCTTACAGAAAGCTGATTTTGGGTGTTATCAATGAGATGCAAGATTTCAAAGGCCAGTTTATTTGGAGGAGTACGACAGCCGTATGGAAACAGCACTGGAAAGTGCACAAGCGATTTCAAACTAATCAGGTATGCAACGCAATGCAGTCGTCCATTTTGATTTTTTGCGGCAATTTTTTATTAATAATTGGTGACATAAATGGATGAGATCTACTTCAGGGAGCTAAAACGATGCGCTAAAAGCAGGGGAGACTATGGGAAGGAGTCCATTATGCGAGAGTTAGGGTTAGGGTTAGGGTTAGGCTGCGGGAACTTATTATATGAAAGGCCATAGGAGGGGAACCTATTACATGAGAGACTAAAGGGTGGGAACTTATTATATTAGAGGCTATGGGACAGGAATCTATTATATGAGAGGCTTTAGGACGAGAGCCTATTATGTGAGAGGCTATAGGACATGAATCTTTTTCTGTTTTTAAATGAATCTGTTTTTGAAAATTTCTCATAAAAGTTGGTTCTTATGTACGGGCTTTTACTCCATGATGGGCCATAAAGATGAAGTGAGAATGTGATACTGTCTTGTGAGAGAATATAAAGTCTTCAATGAAAAAATAGTAATTTACACAGATCTAATCAAAATCGGTGCCTCTGCTTTTTAGCGTGTGCTGCTTTTCAATGCATTTGCTGCTTCGTCGTTTTGCAATGCAGGTTACCCTGTCCTTGATGTCTACCACATGACGGCATCGTCTTCCCATCAACCCGCCGACGGTATTCACTATAACAATTGGATAGTTAAGCCCATTGAGAACGTTCTCATCAATTATTTCAAGGACAATGAATGAACGAGCCGTAAGTGTTGTTGTCATCTTTGTTGCTCGTGTTGCTGTTGTTGTTGTTGTTATTGTTATTGTTATTGTTATTGTTGTTGTTGTTGTTATTGTTGTTGTTGTTGTTATTGTTGTTGTTGTTGTTGTTGTTGTATCATCAGGCATGATTGTGTGCGTTTATGTGCAGCAGTTGTTGCCTGCTGCAACCTTTTACGCCCCGTGTTTGTTGTACTATTTGCATTGTCGTTTCTGCATTAACTTCCTTTTGCAACAGCGTCCTTTTGTATTTATTATTCTATATGTTTTCATATTCTAAGATACGGTGAAAACTGCATTAACGGGCATCTCTATACAGAGGACACCCCTGAACAACGGACACATTTTTTTGTCAAAATTCTTGCCAAAATTGGTCATCTCTTTGCAAATGCAACCTCTTTGCAAAGGACACCGCTCTACAACGGACAAAAATGTTGGTCGCAATTGTGTCCGTTATATGGATGTTCCACTGTATAAAAAAATACATGTGTAGATAGATAGATGATTGGACCTTGAGACGCAAAAGGTTTGACCCCCTGGTTTCAGTTGTCATCTGTCAGAATCACAATACTTGGCCCGCATTCTTCAGGAGGTGACAACCATGATTTAAGTCATTACCCTTTTGAGGAACTTGCGGCTGCACCCGTATGCTAAAGTAAACGCAAGCAGTTGAGTCCCCTCGGGAAACAGGGTCTTGGTCTGGTCAAAATGTAGATTGGTTGTCGTAGACCATTTAGGGTAGATCGAGATGTAACGCAATTTTCTGCAGATGGCTGGTTCGGCAACGCACTTGTTTAGGATTATGTAGTACTTCAAGCATCAAGCATCGCCAAGGTATTTGCATTCGTATAAATTTTTTAATTATTCGATAAATTTTTAATAGATTTCGGAGATATGAAAAAGGACAGATAGCTAATGATGATTAAGACGGAAGATTTGTGTTTTTATTCTAGACTGGTGCGCAACTGTCATTACCGAATGTCTTCAGCACAATGCTTGCAATGCAGTACCTGTTTTGGTAAGTCGCTTGTTTGAACTAATTATCGCTATTTACTCATAACCACCGAACCCAGTTACGTAATTGTTATATTTAATAGTGTTGCGCTCGCAAAATTATTTGCAAACGTCGCTATGTTATTATTGCTATTTTCGCAATTTTAGATCCAGATTGGCTTTAGAGAAGGAAAGTGAAAGTCTGACGGAATATCAAGTTGTCTGTTTCTCTCGCAAATTGAGATGTGCGACCGAACGTTAGGTAGATTAACATATGTCTACATACACTATACCGGCATCTAATCTAGTATGTATCGAGTATGCTGTATGTAGTTACCAATGCATCTTATCTAATGTTTGTGGGTGAATTTTATCAAAAATGACAATGATGTTCACCATACGTCATTAATGGCGTCTTTGGTGATATATGATAAAACAGTTTGATACTCGTTATCATTTAAATGAAATGGAAGATTAAGTTAATATATTGTGACCCGTTGCTGTCAATTAAATAGCAGACTATTTTTAGATAAACGAAGAAAAATAAAAACACATGATCAGAATTGAACAATTTCGAGTGAGAGTAAAAGGAGAAAATATTTCGAAAATTGTCCACTGGCTGCATTAATCAAGAGGTTTGTTTTTAGGAAGTTACTTCTCTTGCCCACCTGATAAATTGGGTGAACCTCAAAGAGACTAGGTAACCTAAAGGGAACTTGATAAAAACATGGTTTCCATGGAAGCGATACCAAAATTCCATGAGAAGTCCAAAGGACTGGATGATACGATCAATTCAAGAAATTGTTGGTGCTTATAGTGGATATAACGAACTTTAGCTGCTTTAACGAATTGAAGGTTTCAATTCGTTAAAGCAATGTAATGTAACACATACAAATCGCAATGTAATGTAGCTCCCTTGAGCTACATTACATTGCGATTTGTATGTCTCACACTTAATGAATAATTCGAAAATATAAGCTAATGCTTCCCGATGCTAATGAAACATTCAGTTTCTTTATCTGATGGAATCTTATCCAGTCACAAAGCAAAGCTTAGGCATTTTAGGAAAACATTGAAAAACATTGAAATAGATGCTCAGGCGAATTTAATTATTCATGAATTTATTGAATTTTCATTTTAAGGTTTGTTGTTGTATTCAAGAACAAGATTCTCAATCGACAATACTTCATAAATTTTTAAAGTGCAAAAATAAGATACCACTTTTATCACGTTGCAGACAGTGAAATTGCCAGTTGCAGGCCAAATAAGGTCAACACAGCTTCGCGCTAGCATTTGCGTTTAACCCTTTCAGATTTCAAGACCATTTTAGATTTGCTGCTGTTTGGTTGGTGAATTGAATAACTTTCATAAACTATTACAATGCCGAGTAAGTTTTGAATTTTCTTTCAATTGCTTGTATTTTAATGGTATCTGAAGATTGTGTTATCATTTGTACAAGTTTGATAGATCAATTTTCTATTGGCATTTCACGTTCAAAGTATAGTGCAGCACTGAAACAAACAAGTGAATAAATTTCTGTACTATATGGTCGTGAAAACACAAATTGAATTCACCGAATTTTCACCATCATATAACACATAAAGTTATTCATTGGCTTCTTTTATCAAATTTATCAAGTTTTGCAATCTCCAGCCAACAATTTATGACAGCAAAATACTGCGTAATAAGTACTTGCTGGCGGCACGTGTATTGATATAATATTTGTTTGGATTACAGGTTCCTGCTACACAGTTGTTTTACTATCCCTGATTTGCATCACGAAACATGCTCCAGTGGATGCAGCGGTACAAAATGTCCAGTAAGAAAACAGCTCCTATACCTTTAACTCTTATGATGACTTCTTTCTTCTGCTGGCTGACCAATGGTTCAATTCCACCATGATCCAGGTTCATTGGATCTTGATGCAGCTGTTGACAACCAGATTTAGTCTCGCAGTATCAACGCGATTCAAATCAATTTGTAAGATTTGAACAAGACTCATCAAACCTGATGCTTACAGGTGGTTTGAGTTTGTTTGAATATGTTCCTTTTAGTCTTGCCGAAGAGTATGATGCTGCCGTAAAGAAGTTCTTTATGAATCGGAGCTTGCTAACACGACCTAATGTCACTGGTAAGAGGTTTCATTTTATAGTCTTATTGTTTTACCATTAAAACAACAGCCTTGTTGTCTTTTTTGATGGAGAATGCAATGGATGTCTCTCAGTTAGGGTACATACTTTAAAAGCGTCTTGTCTCCTAACTACCTTTTATCGTGACAAGACCTCTCTCTCATAATTCATCTCTTCGTTCAGCATGATACCAAATGCACGCTGATGCAACCATTTCTGCATGTCATTCATGCATTCATCAATGTCTTGTTATCGTTATTTATATTTGCATAGGACCTCCTCTTGTGGCGACTGTTAAGTTATACTTGCTTAAAATCGAAGAAATTCAAGAAGTTCAAGAGGTAATATCTTGTCTTTTGGACGTGATGTAGAGTATAATATTGACAAGCTAACCTCCTCTTCTCCTGCATAGTGTCATAGTGAGTCTCGCAATATTAGAGGCCAGATATTTTCGTTGCATTCAACCTAACAACGATAGGTTGTATGCTTATCTTTGCACATTAGATCTATCCATCTCAACTGTCGTCGCGATTGCATTGAGAACTACCTGCTGTAGCAATTACATATTTCACGCGGTACCTAGTATCCCTTTGTTTATCTGCCGTAAAGAAGTTCTTTATGAATCGGAGCTTGCTAACACGACCTAATGTCACTGGTAAGAGGTTTCATTTTATAGTCTTATTGTTTTACCATTAAAACAACAGCCTTGTTGTCTTTTTTGATGGAGAATGCAATGGATGTCTCTCAGTTAGGGTACATACTTTAAAAGCGTCTTGTCTCCTAACTACCTTTTATCGTGACAAGACCTCTCTCTCATAATTCATCTCTTCGTTCAGCATGATACCAAATGCACGCTGATGCAACCATTTCTGCATGTCATTCATGCATTCATCAATGTCTTGTTATCGTTATTTATATTTGCATAGGACCTCCTCTTGTGGCGACTGTTAAGTTATACTTGCTTAAAATCGAAGAAATTCAAGAAGTTCAAGAGGTAATATCTTGTCTTTTGGACGTGATGTAGAGTATAATATTGACAAGCTAACCTCCTCTTCTCCTGCATAGTGTCATAGTGAGTCTCGCAATATTAGAGGCCAGATATTTTCGTTGCATTCAACCTAACAACGATAGGTTGTATGCTTATCTTTGCACATTAGATCTATCCATCTCAACTGTCGTCGCGATTGCATTGAGAACTACCTGCTGTAGCAATTACATATTTCACGCGGTACCTAGTATCCCTTTGTTTATCCAGATTTACACTGTGGACTTTTACATGAAAATCTTGTGGAATGACTACAGATTGCGACACAATCTTACCAAGCAAATCAACCTTCAGGCAAACGACTGTGAAAAGATCTGGTCTCCTGATATTTTCTTTCCCAATGCATTAAAGGCTGATGCGCCAAAAGTATCAAAACCAAACCAATATGCCCGCATTAAAAACAACGGAGATGTGGAATATAGTAGAAGGTAATAATTTAGTTTCTTAATTATCAGTTTTATTCCTTGCATATACATCAATCCTTCCGTTTATCAATCCTTTCATCCATCCAGTATTTTATCCATCCATTCTTCCCCTTTTTCTGACTGTAGACTATTAGGGTGGGTGGACTAATAAACAACACGTCTTATCATGACAGTCACACTCTTCCGACTTACTATCTATATTCGCATACATGAAGTAGTTACTTAATAATCATAATCATAATCATAATCACTACACTGACTATACAATACGTTTTTTTTATTCCTATTTTTATGGTTTTATTGTTTCTTCCTATACTCACTTACTTTTCTTTCTTTATTAATATGTAATGAACGATAGTTTTCTATTCCACCCCTGCTCCCCTTCATTCCCTTTCTCCACTGCTTTCTTTCCATTGTTGTCTAATTTGCCAGTAAACGTCTTATCGTCTCTTTCATCAACAGAATCAACGTACATGCCTACTGCCATCTTCATTTATTGCCATTTCCCCTCGACAACCAGAGGTGCATACTCCATCTTGAAAGCTGTAAGTACACAGTAACTCAATCAATATTACCACCAACCCCTTGCTCGAGGAGAACATTCCCCATTGTTGAAAGTTAGTTCACAAGAACTCGGGCCCTGGAATTTTACCTCAGCAATTGAAAGTAATGGGTCGATTAGGGATAACCAAAGGTATTTTGCAATTTACCTTAAAGTTTTTTTAATGCGATATTTTTCATTGTAAATTTAGGTAGCACTATGAAAATCCATGCAAATGGATAGTGTGTATTATATGATGATGATGATGATGATGATGATGATGATGATGATGATGATGATGATGATTTCATTCTGCTTTCTTCTGCAGATGCTTATCCGAACGATGAGTTGATTCTTGAATGGGAAGTGCAGAAAGTATTGATCGAGGATAAGAACATGCCCGGATACGAAATAACGAGCATACACACAGAAGCATCCCATGTTCTATACCTTGAAGGTACAATAGTCTTCATAAGTAGTTGTAAATACCTTATTTCCTCTAATTAGCGCCCACCCTCTTTTAACCGCCCCCCTCAAATAAGCGCCCACCCTAAAATAAAAAAGTGTGAACTAATTTTTACATTTTCACTGTTTGGTGCAAATCATTTTGCAAAATATTTGTGTAATTTGCAAAATATTTAATAAGCGCGCGGGCGCTCATCAGAGGAAATACGGTATACGAAAAACGGCTGTCAACCCGTAAATTTTCATTTTGAGCGTTTTACCCAAGCCCAGTTCCCCCTAAAACAATGTTGCTTTTTCAACCATACCTAAGTGATCATCTTGCAAACGGAACTTTGTCGATATTGTAAGAGACTATCCCTGGAGGAAACATTGCTTAGGGGAGAAGAAGAATGAAGGGTGCTGCATGGAAAATTTGCGAAAGTCGTACGTGTCCCAGGATTTTTGTCGTCTTCTTGAAGGTTTTCATTCTACAATGCGTATATGGGTGATATTTTCTTTTAGGAAACTACTCTCGTCTGTCTTTGATAACAACATACAAAAGATTGCTTGGCTTCTACATGTGTCAAATCTACATACCATGTGGCCTAATTGTGATGTCTTCGTGGCTTTCACTTTGGTTAAGTATTGACGAACCTGGTAAGATCCATGTCTGGGCTATTGCTTATCGATATGCACAGTTGAATCAGGCATATAGTTAAAATATATATGTAGTTGAACCATGTATGCAGTTAAACTATATTATAGTTGGGCCATGTTTTCAGTTTAACTTTGTATATACAATTGAGTCATATACACAGTTGAATCATATATGTAGTTAAACCAAATATATTTATAATTGAGCAATAACAGTTAAGCCGCATGTACAGTTGAGCAAAATATGTTAAGCTTCAGTATAACTTCTATTGAATTATAATTCTTGTCTCTATGTACTACTGGAAAGGTTCTGAGAGGTTAATATAATTGTTTTCCAGGTGACCGTGTTGCTTTGAATATTACCACAAATCTTGCCATTGTATTCCTGCTGCAATTCGTCAGCGCATCTCTACCGAGAGTCAGCTATGCCAAAGGTATCGATTACTACATCATAGGTTGCTTTCTGCAGACGTTCCTTTGCTTAGTAGAAACAGTTGTAGCAACCAATTACGTGAGAAGACAAAAGAAGAGAATTAGGTGCAAACAGTCGAAGCTGGTCGAATCTAAAGACTCCAAGACAATCCACGAGCGTATTGCAGCGGTTACTACACAGCATCAACAAAATAATGTTCTAGATGACGAATTATCATTGGATCCAATGGCTGCCGATGACATGGCTACAGCGAAAGGCGACGAAACGAAATGCAATCTTGAAACCGAGGCTCATGATGGCGGCAACCAATCTGATCGAATTAACGTCGTCGACAGGGTATCCAGAGTTGCTTTTCCGCTCTTCTTCATTCTGTTTAATCTTGGATACTGGTTGCTGTTTCTTTATGTTATCAAGTAAGGTGTTTTGACACGATAAAGTTCTTTAACATGTCTCGTATTTTCACGATTGTTCTTTTACTTTCATCTCCGTTGCACGCAGAGACCAATCAGAATTTATCCATACACGTTTTTTATAAGAAGCCACTTATACTTTATAAGAAACTTACTGGTAGAACTTGGACTAAATTACAATAGATTCCATTGTTCTATTGTTTCTCTTAGCAATAGAAAACAATAGAAAGTTTAAGAAACGTTTACACTAGGTTTTTCATAAAATAAAAAACGTGTATCAATATTTAAAAGCAGTTGTGACATGTGAAATCACTTTCCATAGGGAAGTGATTCTTTTGGCTTGTTATGTCACGTTTTCTCTGCACTGTATATGATTCGAATTGTACACCGACGAAATATTTTTTTTCGTAGATAAATGACTTTGTTAATACATTGAATAGAAATGCTAAAGTTTCTTAATTATTCTTAAGGCTAGTACCAAAGTTTCTTAGATATTTGGCGATCTTAGTTCTTATAAACCAGCTTCTAAAAACTACTTGTTGACTGGCTCCACTTGAGATAAAAAATGAGGCCGTGTGTGGCTGCGTAGGAGCTACGTCACGTGGTCATGTTTTGAGAATTCAGAGAGAGAGAAAGAAAGAGAAAAGAAAAAACGCCCATGGCCACGAGGATATGCGAAAGTTGTTGCCTTCAAACACCCAAATTTTTGGAAACAGGGTAAATAATTTTGTACTTCTTATATCCAAATACTATTGGCATGTCGACCAATATGTGCTCTGTTGGAGAAACACTTGTTTTTTATTACTTTTAATGCAATTATTTTGGCTCTTCTTTGATTTTTTTTAGCCAGCCTTATTTGAAACGCAACATTTACGGCCTAAATGAACGTGCGAGCATGAACCAACACCATTTGCCATCAAAAATGAGAAGACGAAAGTTAACATAAAATGAATGCCGTAAAACTATCCACAGAAGAGAACAGATGCTATACGTTGAAGAGGCAAAAACGGACCGGACAGGAATGACGCACATTTCTTATCTCGGTGAGAAAAATATTACTTTCAATATTGCAAGAAAAAATAGAATTGTATTCGCCTAGCCTACTTGTATGTACATTGCATGCAATAGAACATGCTATATTATTACAGTACACAAATACTACTCAAATCAATGATTTATCGCATAGCTAATCAAAGAAAATAAGAACCTCAGTTCATAATCTAATCTAGCTTGTATGACTTGAAAAACAACTGAACAGTTTTTGATGCCATTTATAATTGTTATTATTTTCTTCATTTAGATTTAATTCCTTCGGGATTCCATCATTATCCTTGGAATCATCAATATCAAAGCAGAAGATTTCTTCCTCTTGGGGATGTTCCTTTTCATGGTTTGTAATTACAGTCCATTTATCAAATATAGAATCACAGCATACAATGCTGCATGCCACTGCTTCAAAGCGAGTATTCTTATATCCTTTAAAGTCACGAAATGCTTTTGTCACCATGTAATCTGTTGGAAAAATCATATCAGTTAAGCACATTTAGTTCAACGAATCCAGCTATGAAATTCCTAATTGTTAGCTGGTTTATTTCTCAATGCTTCATATTAATTCTATTCTTACAGATGATTAAGAACAGATGTTAGAAACGTTAGAACAGATGCAGATTTCAGCTTGAAAACAGACCAATGGTACCATAAAAATCAGAGTGAACAAAAAAGGTACATAAATGATAAAACACTTACATTCTTTGCCTGTAAATGCATTGTGACAGTTGTAACAAAACTTCAGGTCAGGGAGTGAACAGATTATATCATCTATTATGTGTTTCGGGACATCTAGGGTTGACAGATTTGAATCTTTCCTGCTGTGCATTGCAAGATGAAATAAGCTTTTATAAGCAGCCTGGTGGTACAAACTATCAGGCGATACCAGAGGTTTCTTTTTGTGGTCTTCATTGTTCCTATCATTAGTAATTTCTACACGATCTCCATTTTCAAGGATGAGGTCTATGTAAATTTCACCTCCAGCGTCTGCATTTTCAACCAGACCGTTTGTCTCGTAATGATCAACCAGTGTGTGTCTTGTTATTTTTTCCAAGTTCTTCAGGTCTCTAATGCAAGCAGGCAAACCTCTCATTCTGTTACTGCCCATGCGTAACTCAACCAACTTCGTACACAGGCATAAAATGGATGGCATATTTTTTATGTGGTTTGTTTCCACGTTTAATACTTTCAAATTGTTTAACAGTCCAATGTGATTTGGTAATATCTCAAGTTGGGAACCAGGAATGCAAAGCACCTCAATGTTTGGCAGTGTCCACAGCTGAAAGGTAATTTTTATTTCAGATCTAAAAATATTGATTCGGGCAACCAATTTAATAATGAATAAGATAACCAGAAGCTTCATATTAGGAAAACGATGTTAATAGTTTCCTATAAACGACTATATATTCGGTCGCACAAACAAGCGACCATCTTCAGAGTCAATTAAATCCAAGCTTACAAAAAGCAAACCGAATTAAATCAAGCATTTTGACATCTGTGAGTGGTTAAACCTTGACAAGCTCACCACTAATAATTGTTTACTCTTTCTAATAAACCAATATAAAGTTTTACTGTATTCAAAATTTCACACACGCCATAAGAAACTTTGAATTATCTTAAAATTGATGATATTGATAGTCAATGATTTATGTTTAATTGATATTTGTGTTCAATGTCGATGAATAACGATTCATTGAACAAAATCAAATTCAATATCAAATCACAAATATTTAAATTCAACTTACATCTTGAGGAATCTCGCCATCCAGTTTCACACCTGCCAGCCAGTAAACATGTACGAACCAATTATTTGGCCAAAAATAATGATATCTTGTGAAATTAGGATCTTTGATAAAAGAGAAATTGATTACATAAAGAGTACTTCCTCAATCAAAGTTGGGTTGCAACATAGCAAAAAATGTCTAGTATCTTGCATGTCTGGTATCTAGCATGTCTTGAACTTGTTAAATCTTCAGTTTCATTTTTGAATTTTACCTTGCATTTTGTTTCTTATAAGTTCTTCAGGCAAAGTTAACTCGAGGTTCCTCTGTTGAAGATATTCTAAAAACTTTTTCATAATTCTGAGGTGGGCAATTTTGTCAAGCTCAAACACAACCTGAAAATCAATAATAATTTATTCATGACAGGTAGTAGCAATTATTGTGATTTGTATTAATAATGACCACATTTTTATCAGGAGAGGAAAGGATTTGTAAAACTACTGACAATTACAAATCATTTTGCAAAAATTTCGCAATTTGTAAATTCAATTGCGAAACAATTAACATGTTGTGCAATTGTGGGGCACTTTCACCTAAAATTTGTTTTTATTTTTTATGTGAGCTTTTTTATACATCAGAAGGAATTTCCACCCGTAACTAGCTTCCTCAAACAATTAAAGTGTATGTAACAAAGCATTACAAGGACAGAGAATAATTTGGAGGTCAAATCGGAAATTTTTAAGAATAGATAGGATAGGGGCTCGGCAAAATTTTAGGTGTATGAAAAGTGTCAAATGAAACATTCTTTTAAAAAAGTCTGTATGTATTTATTTACCTTATCAAATTCATTTTGTTCATCTTTCAGTTTATCACATACATATTCATAGATGGTTAACTCGTACTGCATATCCCAATCAAAGCATTCTTCATACGGTCCATTTGTGCAATCAGAAAAAATTTTTCCGAAATCAACTTTTAATGTCGATTTTCCAACTTCTTCAGCCGCTCTGCCATACAGCTCCTTCATTTCTTCGTGTGAAATATAATGTTCTTCTGTTATTATTCTTTTTTGAGTGATGATGGAAATATTTTCTCTCTTGCATGCAAAGTTTTTACTTTCCTTGGCCTAAAGCTGTAAAATGGTAAAATGTCACATTTTGAAAACATTTCCTCATTCCGTCATTTATCCCATGTGAGTTATTTTTAGAACTCGGGCCCAGGCCGATGTCACATAAAACACGCTGCCGTGTCAGCAAAACCCACCACTTGTTGTTTGATTTCTTGCCTTGCAAAATGTGTTGCGAAATGTGTTGCAAAATGACACCTTTAAACTTCGAATCTTTCAAATTTATTTCAGTTTATAAACAAATATGAAATCACCATTAAGCATTTATCTGATGTTCAAATCTCTATTGTGTGTGTATCACAGAGCATTTATAAAACTCTTTGGTATGCAGATATAGCTTGTTGGCCTATAATTTTGAGGGGAAACTTGCCTGTAGTATGTATGTAACTTTTGTTATTGAAAGTAATTTAATAATTTCTTTATTTGTATTTTGTAAAACTTTTCCTCCCGATGGACGGTCAAACATTTTAATATTAGAATAGTGTGCGCTCCTCCTTAGAAAATGTTACCCATTTCCACTTTAGGCCTTTGAAATTATTTGAAAGGAAATTTTCAAAAGCAGATTTATTTTCCAGGTATTGAAGATGCAGGAAGGGCCTTCTGTTGAGGTATTCATGTGATTGTTCATTTGCCCAGGCCCAGAAAGATTGAGAAATAGTACACTTGGATCAAAGGACTATCAGCTGTCAGTCAGGTATTTAGATTCATTACTTCCTTCCTGTCTTAGGACTTGGCATTAGTATAGATGCCCTATTTCCTCTGATTTCTTCTAATAATGAAATTCAGTGTAGTTTCCGGATAGAATTTTTATAGTCGTAGTTAATATTACTGTTAGCTAGTAGTCCAGTCTAGGTTTTTGTATTTGAAGTTAAGATTTAGCATTAGCATTAATAATGCCAGTTTTAGTATCCCTCCTGGTAATTGCAGCCCAAGAGAATTGGAATTCCCAGGGGAATATAATAAATCTAACCTAACAATAAAGCTCAAACTGCAACTCCAGATTAAAATTTTAAGTGTACTGGAAAACCTAAGTAAAAACTATATACTGGAAATTTCATTATGCAATTCATAAATATGACTAAATTTGAGAAAAGAAGAAGGTAAATATATAAACCAGTAATAATTTCATTCTAAAAAAACAAAAATGTTTCTTCTTGATTATTTCTTCATTCATCATAGTTTTCTTCTTTCTTTCTGCATAGAATTAGTAAAGATAGCTAAATCTACATTTTATCCACCAAATCATAATGAACATTACTACCTAAATTAACAGAAATTCTTGAACCTCCACAACCATTTCCTGATTTTCTTTCTCTTTTTTTCAGATGCATCTTCTTAAGTTGGATGATGGTTTTATGATGATCTCATGCTACAGTAACTGAAAGGCATTCATAAAAACAATTTTATACCTACAAGAAATGAGTAATTGCAAATTTTCTGTAGTAATGGAAATTGAATTATTAAAATCATTGAAAATATATTTTTTGTACTGATGATTCGTTATATGTGAGCTGCAAATGCTGCAATTTATCACATCTGATTGACACCGTGTCACAATACCCAGCTTGAAAAAAATCAAATATATATTCTTCTTCCCAACTCCATGGAAACTACAAACTGCAACTATTATACAAAAACAAATAAATAAATTCTAACAACAAAGAAATTAAGTTTGTCAAATTTAATTACATAGGCACATAGATAATAAAATAAGAGGGGGATATTCACATAATGTAGATGGACCCGTGTAAAGCCATGGTCAACATTTTGACAATTCTTTCTGGCTGCGACATGAAATTTCTCAATATAAATGATTTTATAAACTAGGGCTTATACATACTTGATTAATTAGCATAATAAACGGTATTAGGTCTTGTGAAACTTCGCAATTTCGATTGGTAAAGCTCGCCCAAATCTTTAGACTTTTTCCCAACGATTGTCTTTGCTTTATTTGGATGTTTAGACTTTTGAGTGCCAAGGATTGTCTTGCTTTTCAACAACGAGACATTTTTTCCCTCCTTAGACTTGCTCTTTTTCTCCGTTACCACTTCGTGGAGCCTAAATAACACACATTTAAAAGCGGATAAGATATGAAACAAACAAAGGAACATCAATGAGAAATACCAAATAACCGAAGGAGAGGGCCTAGATAGGCCAATAGTGGAAATTTTAGAGCTTCAAATAGTACTTACTTCATGTGTTCCTCTAATTCCCAGTGCCACATCTGCTGCTTGCATGACTGAAATTTACACTCCCGAACACCAAGCTGATACATATTGCTAATATTATCCTCTGGAATACCAGGCTTTTCTTTCGGGAAAGCTTCGTTTTGTAAGCACACAGGACATCTTGACAAGGATGCATGTCGAACACCTGTTCCGTAGAGGCAATCTGCACAGACTTTATGCTGGCACAAACCATAAACCATCTCCAGTTTGCAACAGAAGCATATAGGACAGTTGTAGGCTTTCTCGTAGATCTCTTGATAGTTCAAATCCTTCATAAAACTTTGAGAATTCTCCATTTTATCATCTCCCTGTCAAGTGTGTTAGGCCTATTTTCCTTCGACTGATATCAAAGGAAAGAAATAAAGAACTGACCACACCACGAAACGAAAAAAAAAACAAACGACAGCGCCTTTTTTGCTAGATCAAATCTTATTGGCTGGCTTGCTGTACGGAAAGCTGCTGATTGGGTAATAAAACACAGATCAGTACAGACCGATCACAATACAAAACACTTCAACATATGGAGAAAACCTGGAATAAGAAACCTTGGTGTTCTGGATGGAATAGAGGAACAGAAAATTGTGGAATAATGGAAAATCAGGGGAGATTATTGATACCAGTAGTCAAAAGAGGTTTTTACCGTGGAAAGTCTACGATATATCGCATGCGCTCTTCAAAAACTCCCACATGCAACCCACCAAGACAATTCAACAGCTGCATTTCCATGTCCAACATGACAGATCTGTATTGACAACTGTTAAAGGCATCGAAACTTCTTCGAGAGAAGTCTTGCTGGTGAACACAAACCCACCAGTAGTCTAGACTTCTTTTAGAAGCTTCGCTTTGACTTTAACAGTGAATATTACATTGAGTTTCAAAACAAAAAATAATTATTGTAAAATATAAATAAAAAGAGGTTTGAGAAAAAACAGAGGGAAGAAAAAATTTCGCTAAAAAGCGAAACCCCCTCTTCCCAATACGGGTCAGTGCTTCCCCGTGTAAGGCTGCTACTAAACCCCCAATTTACGCATTTTGCCAAGAGCACTCTCCCAACCCTAATGCCCCAAAGAAATGGCGAGTGCTCTACCCCAAGCCGAAAGTGTTGAAAAACCCAGTAGCATTTTAACACCTAGGCCCGGCGACCGCCGACGGAAAGAACTCTGTTGCTCAATGAAGTACACATGTGCAGTTGGCAATGGATTAGACGTGGGAATACACTCCAAAACACATGCGCATATTGAATAAATATCAAACACGAGTATTGGTACAAGAGACTCAGTGGTGACCTTTCTTTGACTACTGATACAAATTATCTGCCCGAAACTCGATTGTGGAGTATGGACCAAAGTACCCAAACCAAGGCATGTTCCAATTCAACAATATTTCAAGACATTTTATCTCCCTTACCAACGGTTTCAATTAAAACGGTTGTTTTGGAGGCAAACAACAAATGCAAAAATGTCAAGAGAGAGAAAAAAAGAGAATAGATGAGAAGGGCCGAACATGTTTCGAATCTTAACCTTAATTAGCCACTTATTAATAATGGTGTTCGCTGTTAAACAATCCCTTATCAACGCAAAATCGCTAAAAACATTATTATTCTTAAACTTCAGAGCATTCTCATAAAAAAGTGTACACATTTCGTTTGCTGTTTCTCGAGACCCACTTTATTAAACACGTCATAACTAAAGAAAATCGTTTCTATTCGTAAATCGTGGCGATATTTTCACAAATCTACTAAAGATGTCTCTAATTATTTAACGTGCACTCAAAAACACCCTTCGTTTTGTAAATTCGCAACGGCTTCGCACCCTCAGCTTTGTAAATAAGGTTGCTTCTTAATTCAAAAAGCATGCAGTTGTGCAAATATGAAAAAAAAGGAAGAACAAAATAAAACAGAGATATTCGTATAAAATATCACACATAGTGTGCGCGATTACTGTCCCTCTTTCATTCGAGTGAAGAAACAAATATCGGATTATCCACTGCGGAAAAATGACTCGATTTCTGCTTCTTGCAACGGCCATTTTGGCACTTTGGAAGAACGCTGAAGGTATGGATAACATTCACGAAAACCAGCGATACAAGATGGATAACCTGTTTCATCAAGAATTTTAATACCAGGATTTAACGGTTATTTTAATTGAACAACGATGCAGTTCTTTTGTTATTCTGTCAATCTTGATGCACGAAGTATTCTTTCTTTCCTCATAGCACAGTGCGTCGACAAGGTGGACAAAAACCTGTGTTCAAGTTGGAAAAACGCAGGCTACTGTCAACACTCGTATGTCCCATACATGAAAGCAAACTGCGAAGCAACCTGTCTCTTCTGCATACCAGGTATAATAACAACCGACAATCCTTTCTTATCACTCAGAAAGATTCTTACCACTCAGCTCCTTTCAACCAAAAAGCTGCATGATAAGTTAATGATGTAATGATTATAAGCTCGTTAATACATTTCAGTGCCACCAACAGTCGATCCCTACCCAAACTGCAAGGACAAGTCCACATACTGCTCTTCCTATATCAACTATTGCAAAGACCCTGGGTACATAGCATACTTGCAAAATAACTGCAAGAAGTCTTGCAACTACTGTCGTAAGTAGCAACTCGGTGTTTTCTACCATTGTATTAACCCCCGTCTACGGGTGGATATTTATGTTTAGCAGGCAATGGCAAGTACGATGCATAACGGGGGTATCTGTATCAATGTATTTCAGATTTAACGACTCGTCCACCACCAACAACGTTGCCGACAACAGCCTACACAGTACCAGGCGGAGCGAGTAAGTGCAAAAAGATAAATGGAACCAGGCCCAATATGAAGCCTGTGTACATAGAGGTTTCGTATTGAAAGTTCAGATTTCAATGTTTGCATAAAGCAAACACATTTAAATCTCCAATTAGCACGTAAAAACTCTGTTTCTCTATGCTATGAACTATCACGTCCCTTAAACTGCTTAACAGTATAGAACTGATCGTTGGCTTAGTGACCTCCCGAATTTACACAAATGTTGCTTAGCGCATTGGGTATTTGTAATTGGGCATATAGTTAATGTTTGGTATATGGGGACTCTACTGCGTTTAGGCAATAGAGATAGGATATAAGATAATTTTAAATTCCTCTGTGGTTTAGGTAGCAGATGACGCAGACATCTACTGTCAACTCTAGCTATATCGAACACTGGTTACCCCGAACTCTCATCCCGCTAACTCGAACACGAATCACGATATATCGTTACGTCGGAGTTCGAGATAGCTAGACTATGGCCATCTCGAACTTCGAGAGTGGGTAAACTGCATATAAACATAATGTTTCATCTCTATCAAAGAATCCCTGCAGCCTGGCTGTGGCAGGAAAGGATCATCACACACGAGGATCGTCGGTGGCACAATGGCAAAACCAGGCGATTGGCCTTGGATGGTCACTTTTGACTACAAGAAGAACTATATAAATCCAGGTCACCATTGCGGAGGAGCACTAATTAGTGATGAGTGGATACTCAGTGCGGCTCACTGTTTCTACAGCGATCAAGATGCGAGCCAATACTCGCTCATACTCGGTAAGATGATCAATTGCCTTTGCGTAGCCGTGTAACTTGACTGGATTCAACCGCACGCTATTCAGACACAGATTCATTCCATAATTCGGAACCCAGGGATGTTAACCTTAAAACAATGCCGGAAATCCACGCCCTAAGTTCAGAAATGATTAACAAACGTACTTACTAATACTCAGTACAAACAAAAATAAAGAGCAGCGGATTTCTAATAAAGTTAAACCCGGCACATAGGAATGAAAGCCTATGGACGAAATAGGTTCTTACTTCAAGTTTCTAATGCAATGAAACTCTAATCAGCCATATTTGTTCTGACAATATCACTATGTACCTAGGTAACAAGGTACATAAGCGTACACAAGTATACACAGGGAAACAAACAACAGGAAAAAAGATTCAATCTACTATAACAGGCAACTGGGGCAAATATTAAGTTGCTAATGACAATCCAAAATTATCATTGCTTCTTCTGGAATAAAAACTATTTTCTTAAAACCGAACAGATTCTACAATACAAGGTGCATACAGCCAAATCTGCATAGTTCGAACTCGTGTAATTTGAACTTTGTCTAATTCGAGCGAAATTCTCTGTCCCTTCAAGGATCACCAATGAACCAACTCTTATAAACAAACCTCTATAATTCGAACTTTTTGTAATTCGAACATTTTCATGCTTCCCCAGGGTGTTCGAATTAGACAGAGTTGACTGTAAATCCAAAAAAGAGCCTTAAAGTTCTTGTTTCCTGCATCGAACCAATACATTCTTTTTGTACCTCCCATCCATAGGCGAGCACGACCTCGGTTCTAATTCAGGTTATGAACAGAAGCTACCAATAGCTGAAATCAGGCTGCACCCAAAGTACGACCATAGCATCTTCGATTACGACCTTGCATTGGTCAAACTGGCACGTAAAGCGACCATAAATGACCGCGTAAAAACGACCTGCTTACCAGATCACAACACCACATTTCCTCTTGGAACAAAATGCTACGTCACTGGATGGGGACGCCTGAGTCATGGTGGTATTGCGCCAAAGGTTTGTTGATATGCTCCCAGGAGTAAAGTTGCAATGAATAAGCTATACACAGCATTACAATTATCGGAGAAATTTGCCAATTCTTCCGATTTTCAAAGCTCTTAACCAGAAACCTCTAATCAGAAACCAATTCCTCCTTTCATGCAACCTCTAATCAGAAACCAATTCCTCCTTTCATGCAACCTCTAATCAGAAACCAATCCTCCTTTTATGCAACCTCTAATCAGGAACCACTTCTCCTTTTATGCAACCTCTAATAAGAGACCAATTCTCCTTTTATGGAACCTGTAACCAGAAACCACTTATTCATCTATGCACCCTCTAATCAGAAACCACATCTCCTTCTATCCAATCCAGATACTACGACAAGCACAGGTCCCACTGATTTCCAGACAAACCTGCCAAAATGCTAATCAGTACCACAAGGTAACAGGGAACATGCTCTGTGCTGGCTACGCCGAAGGGGGCATCGACTCATGCCAGGGCGACAGCGGTGGTCCTCTCGTCTGCAAGACCCAGGATGACACTTGGTTCCTCTGGGGTGCCGTATCGTGGGGCGCTGGTTGTGGCGCAGCAAACAAATATGGTGTCTATGCAAACACGAAAGCGCTCAGACCATGGGTTGATAGCGTTGTCTTCGCAAGTAATCAGAGTTAAAGACATTTTCACGAACGTGTACAAGACCCATTGTATATTGCAACCGTTGAAATGATACATTAACTTCTTTATCGTATTTTTCTTGTTGTCTTCCTAGCATCAATCTTTCTTATATACCTCCAATACAAAAAGAACCTTGGACCACAATCAATGAAAAAAATTCTCCAAACATTATCAAATCAATCACCGCTCAAACAAATTATAACCTCAAATTCAACTGAATAAAACTTTAATCCAAGCATCAAAACAAAAATCATATCACCAATGGATATACAAAAAAGGAATCGATTACAAAATATTAGGACTATATTCCTTCTTCTATACTTTCTATAAGCTACAGAGAACCTGTATGCTATTTCATGTCAGGAATTCATCGTTTTTCACCACACGACATGACTGCTTGGCGAAATTCGTTGATTCGATGGCGTCAACGAGGTTTGATAACTGGGTCATCGTGAACGCGTTTTTCTCCTCAAACGAGGCGGAAACATCATCATCATCATCATCACCGCCATTCTCTCCACGCAGATCCAAAGCGACGTTTATTAAGCGAACCTTCTCTGACGGATAGTACCGCCTAACTTGCCTCAGCACACCTCTATCAAAGGCCCCTTTCGTCAAGAAAACAACAATTTTTGTTGACGAGAGTGAGCCGCCCTTTTCGTTTAGTACATCGTTGTAGACTTTGCGCAAAATGCCCCGATAATCAGCTGATCTATAGTCACGCGCCATTTGATCAACAGCGGACTTGATCTGGCTTTGGGATTCGATACTAGCAAAGCCCCGGTGACTGCGCAAGTCCGCGCTGAATGTAGCCAATGATACCTTGTTGTCAGAAGTAACAGATAATTTGGATAGAAGTTCACTCACGAATTCCTTTGCCTTGTGCCACCGGTTGCTTCTCACGACTCTCGATCCCTCCACGACAATGGCGATGTCTTTCAGCCGGGAAAAACATTCTCCTGCAACAAATCAGTCGATTACAATCAAGGGCAAAGTCGATTATTCTGCCCCGAATACAAAAATCCAGTAACCCCATCATGACAAGTCTGCAGAGAACGCATATTTCAAAATATAGGAACTTCATTAAACTAAAGAAAAAATGTAGCTATTGACGCAATTGAACGAAGCGGATGTTTAATTTGCAATAGCTACTGGGAAATAGACCGTTTTCACATTCATTTTTGAAAACAAGATCCAACATCGAAACGAAGCTACGACAATAAGAAACGCAAAGTGCGATTCTTTCAGAGTGGTACCTTATCGTGCCAGTTGTATTGCCTCCCTAGTAACATCATTATTTCAAAAACGAACGTGAAAATGGTCTACATACACGTACATTAAACCTTATAGGACAAACGTTCAGATATAACGAGGCAAACACTTAGCTCCTTGAACTGCGTTTTTCAGTACAAGATACCCCCGGTCTAGCAAAATTAAGCTATAATAACAAAGCGGTAAAAGTCGAAACATTTCATCAACTAGCTGCTTCTCAGTATAGAAAGCCCTCGACTAAACAATCGTCCAGCGTATAACAAGTGCTCTATGGGTTAGTTGCAGCTAAATCGGGAAACAATTGCAAATCACGACTTACCTCTGAGAGCCGTGGCTGAAATACGCTTCGATGCAGTGACTAATCTGCGAAAGCTTCCATAGCGAATCACATTATCCTTCTTTGGATACGCTGCAATGGCCTGCAGTTCCATGGGATCCACGCTGCCACCAACACCAACCGATACAATGTGTATTCCATCATTCAACAAGGTCAGCGCAGCGCGTCTCGCCAACACAAAACCGGGCAATCCACCGATGGATGTTGACTTTCCATCCGTCATCACAAACAGGACCTGCTTTCTGCCTGCTCTTCGGGCCTGTTTGAATTGCACAGCGGCCATGCGAAGGCCTTCACTCGTACGCGTGAAACCGCCGTAATAGGGCAATCGCTTCACCTTACTTTCAAGCTGCGAAGTCGTGTAGCTGCGCAGGGGAATCCTGACGTATGCATTCGTGCCGAATGTTATGACGCCGAGTTTCAAGTCGTTGTCTGCTTTAACGAATTGCAAAGCAAACCGAGTCACGAATGATTTGACGTTTCTCCAGTTCCTCAAACCAATGCTACCAGATGAATCCAATGCGAATATGATATCAGTAGACTGGAATTCTATTCAAAAGAAACAAAATTCATTATTCATCACACAGACATATGCACGTGTCTATAGCATTTTCAGTTTGACATAATTTGACAGAAGCAACCTCATCATGGTCTCTTTTTCGCAAAAAATAACGAGAGAGAGGATAGACGCTCTCAGAATAATACCAATCTGCTACTCAGAATTTGATATCTTATTAAGCTTCGTGGATCAAACTTTTGCCATGTTAGACCCAAAACGTAAAAAATGCAAAGGTTTTCCCACCAAAGGTTTTCTTAACTGCACAGTGAGGTCATTAACAGACATTCCATTCTATGCAATATACAGCATAGGCATATTAGATTGATTGCAGCATAGGCATATTAGAGTGATTGCAGCATAAGCATATTAGAGTGATTGCAGCATAAGCATATTAGAGTGATTGCAGCATAGGCATATTAGATTGATTACAGCATAGGCATATTAGATTGATTACAGCATAGGCATATTAGAGTGATTACAGCATAGGCATATTAGAGTGATTGCAGCATAGGCATATTAGAGTGATTGCAGCATAGGCATATTCGATTGATTACAGCATAGGCATATTAGAGTGATTACAGCATAGGCATATTAGAGTGATTGCAGCATGGGCATACTAGATCGATTACAGCATAGGCATAGGCATATTAGAGTGGTTGCAGCATAGGCATATTAGATTGATTACAGCATAGGCATATTAGAGTGATTACAGCATAGGCATATTAGAGTGATTGCAGCATGGGCATACTAGATCGATTACAGCATAGGCATAGGCATATTAGAGTGGTTGCAGCATAGGTAGAGTGATTACAGGCATACTAGAGTGATTGCAACATAAAACATACCAGGGTCGATGCATTGATGTATGTTAACAGATCCAATTGATCGAGTCACTTGATTATTATTGCATTTCGTACAAGATGTCTTTCCTGGCTGTTCCTGGTAAGTTCCAATGCTGCAGTTAATGCATTGACCATTGTGTTCAAATGAACCACTCGGACATTCAACTAAAAATTAAAGGAATTATAACAAATTGCATTAAATGTTTTCTGGTCCAGAAAATGCGTAAAATACCTACAACGATCACCATTGCTCAACTGGGAAACTCTCTGGAAAAACCGCCAGCTGGTAATGCAATTGAGTCAAAGCCATTATGACATGGCTTACTCTGTAAATCGCTTTGAAGTATACCTTGCTTATTGAAGAAATGAGTAAGCAATTTCACCTCGGGATGTTACACTGACTTTGGCTCGGTTGAATTACAAGATGGCTCTTCCAGAGAGTAGCCAGCTCTCAGGAGTCTGAACAATTCTGTTGCAAAGTGAAGTATCGGCAAGAAGAAGTATCTTAGCAATGGTACGCAAGTGCTTTGTCAAGAATTCAAGCACACAAGTGAGTGCGTGCCCCCGATATCAAAATGGAATTAAAACAGAAAGACATAGGATGGTGATATTTTAAAATAAAGAGAAACAAGATGCAAGTTGAATTGATTATGAAACTTACCACACGTGAAACCGTTCGAATGTAAAAAATATCCCCGCTTGCAAAGTTCGCCATTGAACCCCAATCTCACAGATTTCTCGAAGGCTGCGTTAGCGGATCTGCCTTTGTTTTCCGTCAAACTGGTGACAATCCGTTGCATGACGCCGGAAAGACGCAGCCTCGATCTGGACACAGCGCGGAGCATTTCAACCGCCGAAACCTCCTTGTTGTCACTTCTCTTCTCCTTCTCTAGATCATCAGTAACTTGAACAGTGACGTTTACGTCACGACCACTTTTATACTCGTAGGCAACGTCAAGTTTTTGACTGGCTGCAAGTTTTCCTTTTGACTTCAGGTGCCGCTCGTAGCCAGCTTTCTCCGGCGCACCGCTCCGCCCGACCTGAACGTTGTACGACACGGTGAAGGCTTGGTTAGGCAGGCCGCTCTTCAGCACGTCAAGACGCGCGCGCCTGCTCGTTATCTTACCGAAATCGTTCTCCGCTGTGCAGTAATAAAATCCGGAATCGGAGAAACGGGGACGGTGGATCCGCAACACGGGTTTGTCATAGGCAAACTGCGTGACCTTGCTGGACTCGTACGGTTGGAAATACCAAGATATCATTGCTGGCGGATCGGCAGTCGTGTTGCATGCAAAATGTGGAACAATCTCTTTCACCATGGATAAATAATAAAGAAAATCCTGCGGCTGTTTGACCAATTGCGGAGATCTCCTGACTTCGACGTAAGTTTCTCTGGAAACCGCCTTCCCTGCCAGACTTGTGGCCATACACCGATAGGCCCCTTGTTTGCTCTCGTCATCGACGTTCAGCACGAGCGCGTTCGAATCTGCGGATAACAAGTGCACTTTATTATGCGTCCACGAGTATTTGACTGGCAGTAGACTATTCTGGACAATGCAAATCAGACTCAGAGTCGATCCAATCGTGACTGCCACACGTGTCACCGGGCGCAGAGTTACTTCGGGTTTGCTTGCACAGAAAAAAGATGCTCGCGTGATCGTTCGAAGGTGACTGCGTTGGTTCACTGCTGCTTCCAAGAGATCGTCCATCGTTCTGGCCGAGAGAACTTTGAAGAAATAAAACTCGGCATTGTCAATAAGCGAATGATACTCGCTTCGCTTCATTTTATACAAACTGGGCAACGCTTTCAGCTGTCTGCGTGCCTCCTCGATGCAATCTTCAAAATTCAGACACCGCGTGAAATTACTAACACCAGTCATTGTTTCCATACTAGCCTTCCACTCCTCGATGACATCCCATGCAGTCAGTGACTTGACATCACTCTCAAGGCTATCCTTCAACGTGGAAAGCATTCGATTTTGATCAACAACAGAATCAGCAGCCACGGGTGTTTCAAGGCTTTTCTTTATTGACACGATACTTTGCTTTATATCTCTCTCTTTCTTTGTCACTTCCTGCACTCTCTTCAACAAATCTTCGCTACTTCTCCTCAGGAATGTAAACACTGTTCTCGATACGAGGCATGCACGCTGTGCCTCGCTCGAATCATCTGGTATCGAGGTTGTACTCTGCACAAAACGTCCTTCTCCGTTCTCCGCCGCTTTACCGCCCACGGAGCGTCGACCGCGCGTCTTGGACGGACAAAATATCTCTCGGGCTAACCGCTTCGCTCCCCGGTCCAAAGAAACGTCCGGATCTCTTAAATCATACAGAAAATTCTTCTCAAATCTTTTTCCCGTGGCTGTTTGCATAACGTCAAGCTTGAAGAGGATATCTTCATTCG
Organism: Sanderia malayensis; assembly: GCA_013076295.1. Lineage (NCBI taxonomy): Eukaryota > Metazoa > Cnidaria > Scyphozoa > Semaeostomeae > Pelagiidae > Sanderia > Sanderia malayensis. The sequence continues at coordinate 4,647,742 of RQOL01000906.1, forward strand.
CCGCTGTCTCCGAATCAAAAGAAATCTGGTTGACTTTGATCAATGATGCTTTGCCTGCTGACTTCAATCGGCCTAAGCATAGCTCCAATGCAAAGTTCTGATTCGAGTTCGCAAGACTGGCATTAGCAAGCTTCACCTCCAGCTCCGCTTGACGCACCATCGCAGCGGCCCTTTCGTAGTCTCGCTTCGCAAATAAATACTTCTTTTCCGCTTGCAACGACTTCAGAAAGTTCACCCTCACTTCGCTCTGCGCTTCATCCAGTTTTTCGTAACTGTTGTTGTACACTCCCACCTCTTCCATGCTTATCCGTACAATAGCCCTTCGCTGTGCAATGCACACGGCATTGCCTTGCATGCAGCGCGTACTTTGAACAATTACACAAGTGTTGTTATTGCAGCCACACTGTTTCGGGTTGTCGTAGCCAGATAGGACGTTCTTTTTCATTGCGTAACATTTCGCCTCTTTCCAAAACGTTGTCTTCGGCCTGAAGGTCTTCCGTGTGCAGTCCACTTGCGAATTTATCACCTGCAGAAAAAAATCAAATACTCCATTCAATGTATTACACCAGTAAAATACACCATGTGTATTATGTTATTGAACGTGTGCAATGCATAGCCGGTAAATCAGGTTTGCTGAATGGACTAACATGATACATAAGAGTCTGTAGGACACTGTGAAGACTAAAGACTTCAAATTAGTCAGAGCAATAAAGTACAAAAGCCGAATAGGGCACTCGGGTGGGCAAGCAGGACAAAGCTGAACATAGAATTACATCCAAATACAATCAAATTTAAAGAGAACCAATATAACTATAAGGAAAATTCATCTTATTCTACGATTTACGCTCGGTAAGCTAAGCTGCAAAAATAAAATTGGAAGAAATATTTTAAAACAGATATGTCGACCAAATGATCGAATCATTAAACATACGACAATGCAATGAATTTGAATACAATACATACCTCTGTATGAACTGTATATGTTTCGTCACAGGACGAGAACAAGCTTGCTATACCTCCAACTATCGTGCCAATGACCGCTCCAACGACCGCACCGGGCGGCCCGGCAATCGCAGCACCCACCAAAGCGCCTGTGCCAGCACCAATACCGGTTAGAGCCGCGCCCAATTTGGCCTGCTTGCCTCTTTTGCAAGTACCGGTATATATCGGCGTGAAACGGTAATCAACAAGGGCACACTGGCTTTGTAAAGGCTGCTCCACAGTGGTAATAGCCTTCTGCGCTACCTGATTGCACTGCAGCGTGTTTGCGTCGACCATCACAGCCTCTTGGCACACATTGCAAATGGGCACGGGAATGCAGAATTGCTTGCACTGCTCAATCATGCACCTACTGTTCAACCGCTTCTCAATTTTGCGAAAAAACTCACTCACTCTATACGAACGAAAGGTCTTCAACGAGCGATACATGACTGCCAATGAAGCATTGTAGATGCCTTTGATTCGCGTGTATTCTCTCAGCTCTCTCTCGAATGCGGCTTTCTTCGGCCCCACGCTGGCTTTTTTGTCAGCGGCGCTTTTTGCTAGCGAGATGACCTTCTCAGCAGCTTTACCCAGTCGATTCTTGACACTTGAAGATGCTTCTTTCACGTACGTGGCTACCATTGCCTCTAAATCCGACTTGATTTTCGCTTTTGAAGCTGCCTTGGCAGAGATGGAGAAGAACAGGCTCTGCCATGTCGTGCTCTTGGAGTTCTTGGCAGACACCTCCAAATCAAAATCTAGGCCATCTCGTTGAGAGGATAATTCAAAATTAGCCAACTTAAAACTCGCTTTCGTTTGCGTCATTTCAAACTTCACGGCAACACGTTTACCAAACAGTTTCGTTGTTGCGGGAAGTTCAAGTGTGAAATAATCCGCGTTCCGCGCAACTTCCGCTCGCAACGCGTCATTCTTACGCACGTCCAGCAGGCCGGCGATGTTCTGATCTTCAGTAAACGCGGCAGAAATGAGAACCGCGTCCCGGCTCTTCATTCCAAGACGGTTTGGCGACTTCAAATCGTAAACACTTGTTCTCATATTATCAAAACAGATTACATGGAAGCATAACCTGCCCGTGTATTTCACAACGACGCCCGAGCTCGTCTCGACAACGGCTTTCGACCGCGGAACAGCATTCAATCCGTTCGCTCTGCTTATCAACCGCTTCATAAAACTAATTCGAGCGATGATCCTTCTTCTCAACGCAAAGCTCTTCTCCGTTATCGTAACCCGTGTCTGCAGAAGCGCCAACACATCACCGACGCCTTCAACGAGGTTCTTCAGCCTCTCTAACGCCCGTTCCACTGTTCTATACTCGACATTCGCTTGGCTAACGGTACCCTTGATCTTAGCCAGCGGAGACGCGGCATTTTTCTTGAACGCTTCAAGCATGGCGTATTCCGTGCGGTATATCGTTCGACGTTGACGGAGAACCATTAGCAATCCGGTTGCACTGGATGGTAATGACCGCGTGAACGAACGCATCATTAAGCGGATTTTAACGCCGTTCTGCACGCCGTGTACATCACCACCGGCTAATCCAGTCAGAACGGAGAACTGAACATGCGATTCGTTGCCGCTCTGACGTGGCCGAAACGTTGCCAATGTTGATTGGTGTTTGATTGCTATACTCGAAGAAGCTGTTTGGAAGTTAAAGCCCGCAACCGCATCTGAAACAGGATCCGGTTTGGCTCCGCCTGAAAGATAAACAAAAGAACATTGAATTCAATAAAGAGACCGTTGTGGGGTAGACAGTGACAATTGCTACGAAGGAGATGGCGGCTAATATAGCATTGGTATAAAATAGTCATGTCCATTTTATATACCTATAGTTCCATAGCCTTTAGTATTGTCGTCTTTCAACTGGAAATTAATTGTTTTTCCGCCAACTTTTATTCCTATTGATCCCAAGACCTCGCCATTGAAGCTATATTTGTTTTCCACAGAAAAGCGTTTGACAGCGGCCTGCAAATAAGCAAGAGCATCAATCATTAACGATCAAATGACTTGCTCACTCGAGGATTTACGGTATACGAATCAAACTAGCCTTCAAGGGGGCAGGGGGTTGAATGGGTCCACACAGATACGAGTTGTAATAGCTGTACTTACCAATTGCAAATTCGATGCAGCAACACGCACTTCACCGCTGATTGTGAGATTAACAGCTGAATCTACCAACAACTGGCCGGAAAGTTTCAAAAAGATCTTTGGCTGTATACAATCTTCAACAAATTGCTTCTTCATCGAGTCGAACGTTCTCCAACAAGCTTTCTCCATGTTGGAACTGCCACTGAAGCCAAGACCATGAATGCGAAGTTCAAGAGACTTGATGTTCATCGCCTTCAAATCACTTGTCAGGTCAATGGATTTGTCCTTTGGCAGCGAATAATAAACCAAATCTTTGCATAGACTTCTGGCAATGCATGAGGGATACGTACTCTGGCTGATGCTATTCTTGCTCAGCGCTCGCACTGCTATGGGCAGAAAAGCGACCTGCGTTGCGTAGATACCAGGCTGGAAATGTGCCGGGAAATTAAAGCACAATGGTAGGTCCTTCATACGGTAGCTTTTCAATAACATGCTTTGTATGTTGTTCACATGGAATCCAGTGTAGCCGTTCTCAATGCCAATGTTCAACCACTCGGGGAGAAGTTTTGAATTCACATCCATTACCGACCGCATAAACAAATTCTGCTGGATTAAGAACCGATGCTCTGCTTTCGTAACCGAGCTGTCTCTACATGCTGAGGATGAGCACAAACCTGGTCCACGTTTTAGCATGTTTGTGGTCTCCTTGCTGACAGTAAGTGCGCCACTCTTACGGTACACCCACGAAGATAGGCCCTCTTTGGGCAAAGATATACCGCCTAGCGAGAAAGGTATCCGGACATTGCCAGCCAAAACCGATTGATACCCGGTCGTTCCGGTTTTCGTCCACAAGCAGGAAGATACAAGTTCCACTGACTTTCCGTCCGCACATTTGTCCAGTTTCATTTTCTTGCACTGCTGTAGCGGGAATGTCTTGTCCGGTATCCTAACAACTCGTTCCGAAGCTTCAAGTGGAGACACGTAAATCAACGTATCTCTCAGTGCCTGAAATTGCAAGCGGTTCCAACCGGATAGCTGATATTTGATCCGGATAAGCCCGGAGCTTCGTGGTACAATCCTGAATTGGGCGAACGACCTTGGATACCTAAAAAAAATTAAAACACATTCATTAGTTCGTGTGACAAAAATGTTGGCTGTGGTGAAAGTTTATCCTAAGGCCATGTTATTAGCTAAACTATATTTTAATAAAACAACAAACAGTGCACAGGTCCAATATATGGACTGTAGCTCAATTTTGTCATTTGATTTCTTTTCACTATGCAATCACTTGAAAGTAAAACCATCCCGAAATGGGGTTCGATCAAACAACCTTGGATATAAAAAGGTGGTGAGAAAGGTGGTGAGTGGCAAATAGATCAGCGGCACGATTCCAGTGCTCTACTCCTAATAAAAGCTGATTACACAGGTTCGAATCCGGGTATCCTCGCAAAAAACTCAAGCCAACCAAGAATTAGATAATAAAACTTTCAAATTATTTAATAAGTAATAACTTTGACGTACTTTATTGTGATTTTCTTTGGAACGAAAACAACAACTCCACCAAAAGCTTCTGGAGTGATGATCAGTTCTTTTGATGGCTTAGCCGTGATTGTTAAGAGACTGGACATCTTTTTATTGACTAAAGGCGGATATGACGTAATAGTTATGCTTCCAAACTGACAGTGTTCTCCTGTATACCCGGTACCTGTGCAGTCGCATTCAAAGCCAGTGTCAGATTTGATTTGACATTTTCCTCCATTTTTACACGGGTTTGGCCGACAAAGCTTTATTTCTGTGAGAGAGAAAAGGGACAACATTATAAAATGATAATCAATCAATGAGACACCTCAGTCTATGGCACATCGTACTCAATGAAACATCTTTACCAATGGGACATTTTATCAATGGGACATCTTACTAAACTGCCCATCTCTGTCAACGGCATAAATAATAAGCGTAACATCTTTCTAAATGGAACATCTTTATCAATTGAACATTTTACTCAACAAGCCATCTTTATCAATTAAACACCTCAGTCTATGAGAAGTATTTATCAATGGAACACCTTTCCAGCAAGACATTTTTATCCTAGAACATCTGAAACATCCTTATCAATAAAAAACCTCCATCTATTAAACGCTTATCAATGGAACACCTCAGCCTATGGGGCATTCTTATGAACAGGACATGTTACTCAATAGCACACTTCAGTCAATTGGATACCAATAGTGTTACAAGATCAAAAACAGAGCACAGCCACAATGAAATCATTATTCACCTTCGCAGATAGTCTTTGAATTCTGCCATGCAACTTTACCATTGACAAGACCACACTTCATGGTACTACTACCTCTTAGCAGGAATCCCTTTTTACAATCAACAATACAAGTGGACTTGAATTCTTCCATACATGGCAAAAGCAAGAGACCGTTTATTGGTGGACGCGCTGGTTGACACGATTCAGCTGCAAAAAAGAATTATCAAGTATTATTATCACATACGAAGACTAAGAGACGCGCTGCACCGAAGACACTGGAATCTCAATACAATGCAGCCCTCCAAAACTATCTGGCTGCAACAAACGAAATATCTGATCGTTTGAGCTGATTCATAGAACAATTCACCCTATAGGCTTCGCCATTCTTGTGTCTGGGTATAATGAAAATATATTTTGTTCCAAATAGAGTTGTTGCAAAGAAAGAAATCGCCCTAGTCACCTTCACTGCGAGCAGACATAAGGAACTACAATAGTGGAAAAAGTTGCATGCATCCCTAACCCCCTCCCTCCCCAAACAATGTTGCCTTTAAAGACAGTTGCATGAAATCGACACAATTAATTCAAAAAGATGGTCACGAAGGTCTGATTCAAAGAACAACATTGTTTTAGAGAGATTGGGGGTTGCATAAAGCCCACAAACAAGAAATTTACGGGTTGTTAGCATTTTTTACTTCTGTTAATGTTATATACATAGTTTAAACTGGCTCTCGTGTAAACTGTAGAAATAACAAAATGTTCATTAAGTCATAATATCGGTATTCCACGTTAACTACTTACGATAGCACCTAGCAACACCACCAGACCATCTTGAAGAAAGCTGACATGTCCTTTCTTTGTTACCAACTACCTTATATCCCTTACGACAAGTGTATGTGCACTTCTGACCCAGATTCAAACCAGTGCAGCGCACAAAGCCACTGTGTGGTGGATAGAGTCTCTTGCATGGCAAGGCTATGGTGAGAGTGAGAATGAGTATCAATCGCAAAAGATTTCAATATAAACAGAAATATAAATGGGTGAATTAATAACCAAACGAGGGTGATAAATAGAAAAATCCAAATAAAAATAAAAGAAATGAATAAATGAAAATATGGAACAAAATAAAACCAAAAGTTCAAGCTCTGAAGAAGGCAAAACTTGTGTGTAAAAACTCGTATATGACAATCGTTTACACGAAAAAACAATGGTCTTTTCTAATGTTAAAAAACAATAAGCTAGTGTTCTTTCCATTATTTTAGCCATAGATGTCATCCCAAAGGTTCCAGTGGCGTAGATAGATAGGGGTCAGGGGAGCGAAAAACACCCCTGTGGAGCAAAACTGTCGTTTTGTCGGAAAATTTCTGATCTTGTCAGAAAATAAATATCTAACAAATATAAAGGGCAAATCGCTTTTGCAGATCAATGAGTCCAAAATTAAATGCTCGCTTTGGAGAAAAATAATGGTAAACAAGGTTGACATATGCATACTGTTGCAGAGCATATAATATGAGGATAATAGTGAAATTTTGATAATGACCAAAACGTTTCAAATGTCGGTATTTTGTTTATGTTTACGGAACGATGCAACAAGCCTAAATTAATCGAATAACCAAAACAGTTCTTGAATTAAAAATCTTGGATGTACTACATATAATATGTGAGCTCTAATTAAAGGTAAGTGACAGGGTTTTGATATCCCAAAAGCTTACTGAAATATTAGCAATTACAACACTTCTCCAATTCGAAAGGAAACGCAGTGGCAGATCAGATTATACCTTTTACAAGTGAATCAATGCAAAGTATTGTAGCGGCCATATATTCCGTTACATATATAAAGTCACTTGGGCTGAAAATAATTGATTTTCTTCGTTGTGGAACCTTTAACAAGCAAAACCGTGTGGTTTTACACAAGTTGAAAATGCAGATTTTAGTAAAGTTCTGGAATACTTCAGTAAAATCCCGCGTCTCATCAGCTAATATTTCAGTAAGCTTGTGGGATGTCAAAACCATGTCACTTACCTTTAAATTGAGAATACATATTGTCCAGTGTATCCAAAAGTATTAATTTTTACAACGTTTTTTGTAATTCAATAAATTTAGGCCGAGTTCTTCGTTCTGAAATAAATCATCAACCAGCATCACGTCACATATGCTCCTGCACAGTACCTATATATATGCTACTGCGCATACTGACCACCTTTCTCCTCCGCATGCCGTAGCCCTAAGCCTAACCATAAGGCCAATGTCTCAACCATTATGGACACATGTACGTCATATACGCTCCTGCGCAGCACCAATAACTAAGCTACTACGCATTATGACCACCTTTCTCCTCCGCATACCCTAACCCTAACACTAAGCCTAACCCTAAGGCCAATGTCTCAACCATTATGGACACATGTACATCATATACGCTCCTGCGCAGTACCAATAACTAGGATACTACGCATTCTGACCACCTTTCTCCTCCGCATACCCTAACCGTAACCCTAAGGCCAATGTCTCAACCATTATGGACACATGTACGTCATATACGCTCCTAAGGCCAATGTCTCAACCATTATGGACACATGTACGTCATATACGCTCCTGCGCAGTACCAATAATTAGAATACTACGCATTCTGACCACCTTTCTCCTCCGCATACCCTAACCCTAACCCTAACCCTAACCATAAGGACAATGCCCCGACCATTATGGACACATGTACATCATATACGCTCCTGCGCAGTACCAATAACTAAGCTACTACACATTCCGACCACCTTTCTCCTCCGCATACCCTAACACTAACCCTAACCCTAAGCATAACCCTAAGGCCTCAACCATTATGGACACATTTACGTCATATACGCTCCTGCGCAGTACCAACAACTGGGCTACTACGCATTCTGACCACCTTTCTCCTCCGCATACCCTAACCGTAACCCTAACCCTAAGCACAACCCTAAGGCTAATGCCTCAACCATTATGGATACAATTACGTCATATACGCTCCTGCGCAATACCAATAACTAGGCTACTACGCATTCTGACCACCTTTCTCCTCCGCATACCCTAACCGTAACCCTAACCCTAACCCTAACCCTAAGGCTTACCCTAAGGCCAATGTCTCAACCATTATGGACACATGTACGTCATATACGCTCCTGCGCAATACCAATAACTAGGCTACTACGCATTCTGACCACCTTTCTCCTCCGCATACCCTAACCGTAACCCCAACCCTAACCCTAACCCTAAGGCTTACCCTAAGGCCAATGCTTCAACCATTATGAACACATGTACGTCATATACGCTCCTGCGCAGTACAAATGACTAAGCTACTACGCATTCCGACCACCTTTCTCCTCCGCATACCCTAACCGTAACCCTAACCCTAAGCATAACCCTAAGGCCAATGCCCCAACCATTATGGACACAATTACGTCATATACGCTCCTGCGCAGTACCAATAACTAGGCTAGTACGCATTCTGACCACCTTTCTCCTCCGCATACCCTAACCGTAACCCTAACCCTAACCCTAACCCTAAGGCTTACCCTAAGGCCAATGCTTCAACCATTATGAACACATGTACGTCATATACGCTCCTGCGCAGTACAAATGACTAAGCTACTACGCATTCCGACCACCTTTCTCTTCCGCATACCCTAACCGTAACCCTAACCCTAAGCATAACCCTAAGGCCAATGCCCCAACCATTATGGACACATGTACATCATATACGCTCCTGCGCAGTACCAATAACTAAGCTACTACACATTCCGACCACCTTTCTCCTCCGCATACCCTAACCCTAACCCTAACCCTAAGCATAACCCTAAGGCCTCAACCATTATGGACACATGTACGTCATATACACGTACCTCTGCACGTCTTTTTGTTGGCTTGCAGAACATAGCCACGTTTGCATTGACATCGATACGATCCAATGTTATTCAGACACACCTGATCACAATCGTGTAGACCCTTGCTGCACTCGTTGACATCTGAAGCAAAATCAAGGAGGTACAAATCAAACTTTACCAGCAATTGTTCAACAGCCCATTAAAGCGTTAATACAGTAAAAACCCGCATATAAGAACCTGTAAATTTCCATCCAGCTTATTGTTCCAAGACAATAGGCTATTGTTTCTTCTATTGTTTTGAGCAGAAATATCACCCTGAAGGTTCTTAATCCATTGGTTCTTATATGCGGGTCTTTACTGTACATGATAAGCCACTGGTGTAATGATAAGCGATAAGAAATGGTCTACAAAATCAATTAAGACATTACCAACGCAAGATTTTCGATCGGCCGCCAAGCTGAATCCCTTTCGACAGCTACAGAAATATGACCCCTCGGAGTTATGACAATTCTGCTGACATTGGTTGGCTCCCTGGCACTCGTTCACATCTGAAACAAACAAACCATGTATAATGATTTGTTTAACATAATTAATTAACATAACGTTTAAAATAACATAACATTAACATCAAGGATAATTAACATAATTTATGCCCTTCGGTAGCTAATAATTAAAGACATGTGCGTTTGAGAATCAGCTAGTTTTCGATTGGGAAAATATTCTCTAATTCATAATAAATAGATAATAATAAATGTCTAATCGTTGAATCACATCAACTAAAAAGATATTATACAATGGTAACTGGTAAAGAATACTACAGCAATCAGCAATATAAAACCGCGGCAACGCAAATAAGCTACGAGCTATTGCTACCACATCATAGCCAGAAACTGTAATGGTAATGTGGTCTTGCACGTGAAGAAAAGCCCTTAGATAACAGCTCACCTGAGCATGTTTTGCCATCACGTTGCAGCTGATATCCCTTCCTGCATAAACATTTGAAGCTTCCGTACGTGTTTTGACACACACCGTTATTTCTATCACACGGGCGCGATCTCAAGCATTCATCTATATCTAGTAAGACAAAAAGAAAAACACGTTAATGCACGCTATCGAACACGATAAACACGCACATAAAAAATACAATAATGATAAACACGAGTAAATCAAATGACAAAGCATCGCAAGGAAATAAGCGTTTTCTTGTGCAATTTTCGATCGCATAGTAATACAGTCAAAAAATGCTCTGCTTTATACCAAAAGATTTTTAATTTTAATTTGGCAAAAACTATACACATTTGGTGTATAAACAGTGAGCCTCGACTGGAGAGTTTACAGTTCTCAGTCTCCTACGGTTTGATTCTCCCTTAATAACATAGCATGTTTCATGTGCGACTTGCGTGTGCGAATTTCAGGTTGCTTGATCAATTGAAGCTCAACCATAGTTAGTAACTACACAATTGAGCTCCCAATATAAATATTGCATATGGTAATACCTTGACATCTTGTCTTGTCGTACATGAGTTTGAATCCCCTTCGACAGCTGCACCTGAAACTACCAACTGTATTCGTGCAGACCTGCTCACATCCACCATTTGTCCTTCTGCATTCATTGATATCTGAAGAACGACAAAACATTCAATGATGTTACTTCTGACAAGATTCTCAACTGAATTCAATGCATGTTAGCTAATTGATCACACTGATGTACAGGTGTAGAGTGTAATCTAAATATAATTAACATCCACGTATAATGAATCAAACATCTGGTTTCTTAAGCTGCTTCTTGTACAACTTAAGCTAGATTCAAGAAACTCATGCTGTGACAAAATATCTTTGGTTTCCCAGAAAGTTGAATATACTTTGCTTCATAGCTTTACTTTTATACACATACTCTGTCTGAAAAGAGCTCTGGGACAAAACTCAGAGTTACAGAGAATCAATCTCCTCTTTCCTGAGAATCAATCTCCTCTTTTCTGTAAATCAATCTCCTCTTTCCTGAGAATCAATCTACTTCTGCTACTATACACACTATAACTATACATTATAAAATATATATTTCATATGACCATCAATAAGCTAACATGCATTATTATTATTATTAATGGGAAAGCATTACAGTTTAACAAGCATATTTACCATAGCAGGACTTCTTGTCACTACTCAGCCAATAGCCTGTACGGCAAGCACATTTGTATCCACCATGCAAATTCAAACAAATTTGCCGACATCCATGACTTCCAGTTTGGCATTCATTCACGTCTGCAATTCCAAGGATTAGCAACAATCTTAGCACACAATATTATGACCTGATCAATCCAGATCAATCTTAACACACAATATTATCACCTGACCAATCCAGATCAATCTTAACACACAATATTATGACCTGATCAATTCAGATCAGTCTTAGCACACTATATTATGACCTGATCAATCCAGATCAATCTTAACACACAATATTATGACCTGATCAATCCAGATTAATCTTAACACACAATATTATGACCGGATCAATCCAGATCAATCTTAACACACAATATTATGACCTGATCAATCCAGATAAATCTTAACACACAATATTATGACCTGATCAATCCAGATCAATCTTAAAACACAATATTATGACCTGATCAATCAAGGCTCTATGATCAGGTACCATAGCTCTCTGGTCCTCCAAACAAACACCAAATGTTAAATCTTCAATTAAATACCTGCTGCATTTATTAATTCCGGCACCTTTTAAAGAGAGAGGGTTTATTCAGAGAAATGCGATCACCAAGCAAAAAAACTTACCTGTGCATATTTTGTTGCTGATCAAGCGATAACCACTGCTACACTGGCATCGATAGCTTCCAATTGTATCAACACAACTTGCTCTACAACCTTTCTTGTCCACAGCACACATGCACAGCCGATTGCTTGCCAGGCATTCATTTACATCTATGATAAAGATCAAACTTCAAATGTTAGAACACATACAACTACATATATGTGTGACTAGTTAGCTTAGTCAGCTAAGTGTCTGCATGGTAGGCCACGGGTTTGAACCCTGCACCAGTCATACCCTGGTCAGCATGTTGTGGTAACAGCTCAGCATGTTGTGGTAACAGCTCAGCATGTTGTCATTGGTGGTGGCAGTCCAACTTTCAGGCAATCATAGACAACAATGACTTCATTATGTGTATGGTTTGTTACATTTAAAATACATATGTTACTTTATTACTTATTAAAAATGAAAATACACATCAAGAAAACCTACTATGGCAGCCCTTGTCTTTTGGCCCACTTCCAATCTTTCTGTAACCACGCCGACATGAGCAAGCATATGAGCCCCGTAGATTTTTACAGATCTGTTGACACGGAATTGGTGATGCTTTACACTCATTAATTTCTAGGAAATATAATTTACAAGTTATCATATATTTTACAACTAGGTAAGTATGCATACTCATTCATTCATAGGTGGCTGATCATGGGCGGTCCGGCCCGGGTGGCAAAGCGGCGATCACCACCAGGGCCTTCTGATTTTTAACGTAAACTACAACTACGGGCCCAAGAATTGGACCACCCTAAACCGGGCCCCTTTGGTTTGCCAGCCACCCTGCAATTGTGATCCCAGACCGCCCCTGTGGCTGATAACTACAAACCATTAAACTCAAGTTTACCTTGCTCACAATATTTTCCTTTAAAACCAGGTTTGCATCTGCAGACGTTTGGAGCAATGCAGTTGCCATTTTGACAGGAAGGTCTACAAATAGCTGTAAAGACATAAAAAAGCAGAGATTTGGATCTAACTTCAGCTTCTTATAGAAACAGGCAGACAATCATGTGAATAATCTAGAACCTTTTTGAAAAGTAACTCACCATTTGGACATTCATTGCCAGACCTTGCCCAACCTGGACAGCAGTAATAGGATGTACTGCTCTTCACTTTCAGTTTATTTACAGTATAATACACAATCCTTGTGCTGCAATGCAATTGAAAATATAAATCTATTATTCGAATGCCTCCACCAGAGTGAAAAAAGAAAATAATTCTTAAAACACAAAATCTGATTACTTGTCATATAAAAGAATATATATAACTATACATTAGGAAAATTTGACCAACTTAGATAGGGTGACTTTAAAGTGAAACGTCTCTGTTATGAATTGGGTTACACTAAATATTACTGGGGGGTTTTCCTGTGGTTTGGTTATCAGTTGGGTTACACCAAATAAAAAATATTAAATCCATTCGAATAAAAATATCTAGCAAATGTGCATGAATAGCTAAATAACTAGCCCAAAATCTCCTATAAATCCAACGATATGTTGGAGTTAAGATTAGATTTAATCAGTTGCAAAGTTCTCTTACCGAGATCTTGTACATCTGCTGGTACAAACGAACCATAATTTCTTGCAGCAAGTTCGATAGTTTACATAGCCAATTCGCGTCCTTCTCATTTTGTAATAAGTGTTGTACGTGTACCTCCGACTGCACACATTTAACCTACGAGAAAGACATGAATATTTCCAGAATGCTTTTAGATATAATAATATTCTCGCATGAAGAGGAAAAATTGGAGAAATTATACCTCACAAAATGAAGGAGACACTGAATTCAAAATACGTGCAGCGTGCATTGCAAAGGACAAGAGACAAGGACGACAAATAACTGTAACATGCACCGAAGTGTGCAGGGCAAACGACAAAAGTTTTCAAACAAAGTTTTCAAACTACGAGTTTGTCTGTAATCCAAAAAGCTAGTTGATACAAACACCAATAAGGCCGTGAACACATACACAAAACGTGACTTACCCTCCGGGTCTCAGAGACACACCAACGGCTCCAAATGAAAAGAACAAGATGCAAGCCAATGCAAAAAACAACAATCGTAAGAACATTTCTGATAAACTTCTTACACAGCCACCTTAACAAGCATTCATTCTCAAACTTGTAACAATACTGATAAAACGATAATCAACAACTATTGCAGTTGCTTTGCTTTGCTTCAGCATCAGGAACAAAACTCAGGTAGGAAGCAAATTTCAACTTATGTTCCGCTTCCGGTTTTTGGGACATTATTACGTCATAGTCAACAGGAAAAATTAATCACTGTTATCAGGTTATCAGAAGGAACGAACTCTGCTTCTTTATAATGAATTTGGAAAACGCAGCTTTGTTATAAATCACAGAGCTTCGTCCACAAGCCACGACCACCTCCAATACATAGAACCACTTCTTAAGATTAATCAATTGTATACCTACATGTTTTTTAAATAACCCCATCATAAAAATCCTACGGAGGGCCCAACAATCTGAAACACTCACTATAAACAAAATTGAATAAATTTCACTGATAATCACACATATTTGCGCTATTTACATCAGACATCAGAAATTTTTTATTAAACCTTTTTGTTGCTTTCGAGTTGGGCCTTGTTTTTGGCCCGTATTTTAAGAGCCTGTGCGCCAGACTAAAAGGGTCAGGCTGGGGAAAGTTCAAATTTCTAAGCTTTTTGCGGCTCTTCTGTCTTTTTTCACTCGGTGTAAAGCTAAAATTAAGGAACTTTTTATTGTTACAATTTGGTCAAAACAACAGCTTTAAAATGAGAAACTTTATGAAGTGGGCCTTGAGGTAGGTTCTTTGTAAAACAGTGTAACTTTTTACTCAAAAAATATGGAAGCAGGTTGTAAAAGGCTCAGAAAAGACGTCAAAGAAAGGTTGTTTGCAGTTCAAAACATAATTCATGTTATGAAGACATTTTACCTACATACCAACATTATACACTGACAGTTTTGCTAAATACTATATCGACATTTGCCTTATCTATCTGTCAGCAATAGTTAAATGCCTTTTCATAAGAAGTTGAACATTGGTCTATAGGCAACTTTAAAAACGCTCAAAAATATATTCCACCATATGTACATAAAATTACTTGAGGTAGAAAATACCTCATACGGAATCGTTCTAGACCGTCAATGCTTCTTAAATTGCAAAGTTTGTTAACTAAGATATACAAAGATACAAAGTCGAACGCATCTTCTTATCAACACATGTTTATTTAAAAAAATAAATGCAAGACGTAACGTTAAGATTCACGACTTTGAATGAACATAAGACGGCAATCCCCCCTCCAGAGGGTGAATTCAAATTGATAATTACCATAACGCCTCGAATAAACGCCCCGTTCCATTAGATGCTTCCTCAAATAGACGCCCACTACGCCCCTTCTAAACATCAAACAATTAATAAAGGCCTCCAGCGTTTATTCGAAGCATTGTAGTATGCTCGTGAAATGGAATACTGACAAGATAAAGGCGTCAATTTGGTTCAAGGTTGAAACACATTGAACGTTTTTAAGAGGGAGTAAAAGCCCGCATGTAAGAATCTTCTTTCATATAAACCAGCAGGCTAAACATTCTTCTCAGAACAATGGAAGAAATAAGAGCCTATTCTTTAACAACAGGCTAAATTCAAGGTTCTTATATGCGGGGTTTTACCATAATGTTTTATTCGTGAATGCATCAACTGAAAATGAAAATCCTACAAAAATAAACCTGCCGTTGTGGTTCCTTATAAAAATATCAATTTATCAAATATATGCATTCTGTTCTGGTAATTATATAATCTATTTGAATGCTCCAAAAATGCATGCATCTCTCTAAAATATGGCAGACATCGTATATGCATGACATAAAAAATTAAAAGCACGCAATGTAGTACATACAAGTATGATCATATGAACGTCAGCCACTAAAACGTATAGTGATGACTGTTATTTGACTTTTCAAAACAGGAATGCCAATAATGAGATCCAGCACGAAACATACCTAATAGATTTAGGTCTTGGATGTTGACTAGATTTGATTTTTGAGGCCAAAAATGTCGAGTTCACGTTGCAAACACCTCATCTTATATCTATACCTTCATTCCAGTGAAAATATGTTCTGTTTAAAACAAATTCACAACTAAAGAAAATAACTTAGCTGGTCACTGTATCACATCTGGCTGATCCGAGCTTCCATGATTCCAAATCTTCCAAAAATATCATAGAAATTGCTTCTCTCTACCTTTCAACTTCAGACCGGTATACTATATCTATTTCCAGTGGATTCCATCGTGTAAATAATTCTTATGAAAGGACTGTACATCAGCAACATTAGTTTTCATTGCTGCTACTGATATTTGTCGATAGGGGGGAGTGTGTATTTTTCATATTCAATTCGCTTCGACTGTTTGCCGCTAACCTGGAAAGAAAATGTATCATTCAAAACAAGTCAGAACAAGTAGCCAAACCCAGCCTCGGCTCCGTGCCGACAGCCGTAAAGGAACAAGGTTCTCTGAGCTCCAAAACAACAGCTGGTGCGAAAAAAATTTGATAAGCGCCACGGGCGGATAGCAGCCCTGCGCAGTAAATGCCCTTAGGTCAGGGTTCGAAATATAGCAAAAGTCCCTAAGCCAGGATTAAAAAGCCCCGTACAAATCCATCGGATTGATAAGTGAGATTGATAGTGGGTTGGTTGGATTGGTAATCCATTTCATGATAGTGCTAATCGAATTGATCTGCATGACATACTCTCACGAAGATCGATAAACCCAATACAAGCTACGTTCGATAGCTTGATTTTACAATTTTTTTTTATTTTTTTTTTATTAAATTCATAATAACGATATCCCTTCAGCTTTAGATATAAGATACATAATAATAACATAATATAGTATAATATAAGTGATTGCTTAAGTCATTAAATAAGTTAAAATAAGGGTAAATACAAATGTGAAATAAAGCGATACTGTTCTTCCAGGGAGTCGTTTTGGTCATTCTGAGTTATCATTGCTCAGTAAATGTCTTTTTAATGTTTTTTTAAAGACGGGTAGCGATGACAGCTCTCTGATCTCAATTGGAATACTATTCCAATTTTTGATGCTAGAGTACTGAAAGCCTCTCTTTGTGTTTTCTAGATTTATTTTTGGGATATGAAGGTCTCTACTATTCCTTGTTTCATAATTTGAGAGATTGCATCTATGCTCAAACATATCCCATAGGCTTTCGGGGCAAGCTTTATTCAAGATTTTATAAACCATCACAGAACGATCAAGCTGAATTAAACTCCTGATATTCAAAATATTATTATGCCAGTTGTCTTTTATTCTTGCTCTTTCAATGATGTCTATGGCCCTCTTTTGCATACGTTGTAGGGAACCTATCTGGGTAGCAGAAAGGCTCCCCCATATGACATCGCCATATCTTAAATGGCTTTCAAAAAGAGCGCGATAGACATCACATAGTTTTGATTGAGGGAGGATATGCTTGAGCTTCTTTAGAGACGATAAGCCACCCGCTAATTTGCCTAAAAGTGCTTTATACTGGTCATTCCAGCGGAGGCCATCATCTACAATCATTCCGAGAGATTTAGTTTTCATCACACGCTTTATTTCACATTTGTTTAGCTCTAGCGGTGGGAAGACTTCTAACTTGTTGAGCCTACGTGGGTGCCCTATCAACATGTATTCAGTCTTGGATAGATTAGGACTAAGCTTGTTTATTCGTAGCCAATCACTTATACTAAGGAGTTCTTCTTTTGTCATTCTTATAAGCTCCTCTACGTTTCCCGAAGCAATCGTTGTATGCGTATCATCTGCATACATGCTAGCGCTTGAGAAATTTAAGCATCCCTCAAAATCGTTAAGGTACAGTATGAAAAGCAAAGGACCTAGACAGGATCCCTGAGGAATCCCACACGTTACTTCTTTTGCTGCAGATTTCTGGCTGTTGAGCGAGCAGTATTGTTTTCTTTCTGTCAAATAAGACTTAAACCACTCTATTTCAGTTCTTTTGATACCATACTTGATCAATTTATCAATGATTATTTTATGATTAACAGTGTCAAAAGCTTTTTTCAAATCCAGGAATATCGTTAGGTTAAGTTTACGGTTATCGATATTATTTAGCCAAGTTTCAGTACTATTTATGAGGGACGTAACTGTGGAACAAAGTTTTTGAAATGCATTTTGATTTGCTGTAAGAGTCTTGTTTGCCTTCAAAAAGCATTGTAGTTGATCGTGGACTATTTTGTCAAAAATTCTGGAAAAAACCGAGAGAATAGAAATAGGCCTATAATTGTTGGTATCATCCCTTTTCCCAGACTTGAAGATCGGAGCTACTCTAGCTATTTTCCAAATATCAGGGAATATCCCATTTTTCATTGATGAGTTTTAAATCAATGAGAGAGGGTAAGAGATGAACTCAGACGCATCTTTGACAAGAGTCACGGGTATCTTATCGGGCCCACTAGCTTTCCCATTCTTTTGACTTTGCAGGACATTAAATACCTGATACGGACTGACCAGATTAAAACTAAAGCTCGTCTGTGGTTCTTTTGTTATATATAGAAGGGGATCATCGTCCGGCTTGTTTTCTATTTTATCCGCCAGTTTTTGTCCAATTGTAACAAAGTGTTGGTTTAGTGCCTCCGCAACTTCTCTCTCTCCTGTCACTATCTTACCATCTATGTTTAGACTAGAGATAGATGTGGCAGAGGCATTTCTGTCAAGCACTCTATTAATGGTTTTCCACATACTCTTGGCAAAGGAGATGGAGATGGAGATGGAGATGGAGATGGAGACAATGGAGATTCAGATTATCTAAATTGACAATCCAGTTCCAGATTAATGCGATTAGATCGACCTCTTACCTTCGACTTCGTTTGATCTTGCTGTATAATCGATGGGAATTTCGATCCAAACGAAAGATTGTTATTCTTCGATGTCGCAATTGGAATCTTAGGAAGAGCGTAGCTTCCAACTGGTGGGAGATGTTTCGGTTTCGAAGGCATATCTAGCATTGAATCGCCGATGTCTTTTCGTGCAATTGTCTTGGGCATCAAAATCTGTGAAAATAAATCAGCATCATTTCAATGAGTAGAATTAGCCTAATTCCAGGCTCGAATTTCACGTTACAAATACAGTGAAAATCCATTGGTCCGGATATGGTTCTAGATATGGTTCAAAGCTGCTACACGTGTCTCTGATTAGAGTCTGACTTCGAATATGGTACATAATTACAAATAGGTGGTCAAAGGTTCTATTTTCAATCCACATAAAGGAAAACTTCTAGTAGGCACTCAATTCCGAGTTTAAATATAGTAAAAAAGCTAACAAATCTCATTCCACTCCCGATTCAGATACGAGACAAGAAAAGTAATAATACTTGGGTTCGAGTTCTAGTGAGACATGGTGGAAGACTGTTGGAAAGTCTGTGGTTTCGAAGCCAGTTCAGGTTTGGCGAAAAACAATTGTTGCTATTATGGAGTTGAATGGCGCAAAACTGTCGTGGCTTGGATTACTAATATAAGGTATGAAAGTTGGAATAAGAAGAGCATTGTGAAGAAATATACCTTCTCTTCTTCCGCTGGATGTCTTGGCCTCCATGTTTTCTAGAATTAAAAAGAGAATTATGACATTTCGAGCTGCTAGCAAAAGTGCTTCAAACACTGTAGTTAGAGGGAAGGATTAGAGCATTAGAAGGTTTAAAAGAAATTCTAACATAAATAAAATAAATAAAGCAAATAAAGTAAGAACAACAAGGAATTTAATTGAGTTGAACATTGATACCAAAGCAAATCACAAAAAGATTGAACAGAAAACAAGAAGGGATGAGGATCATTCCACGCCGTACCTTTCTTTCCTTTATCGGCAGTGAAACAGGCATTGCAGACGAAGTGTGATCCTCGGAAACTTGCGATGCACGCGCGATAGCGGCTGCACGTTTATCTGCATCTCTGTAAACAGAAAAAAACATGGCTCATCAAGAAATAAACGAACATAGAAAAGCTAGACTCCCAGTTGCAGTTGGATTTGATTCTGCTAATCGATTTCCCACCACGAAAAAGTCAAGGTGATGAATCTGATAATCGGAATGGAAACAAATAAGGCGGGATAATATGCTCGCATACGCATGAAACACAAACAAACGGTTTTGTAAGCAAAGTAACAGCTAATTACCAAATGAATATTTAATGACGGGCAATTTGTATTGTATGTACATAATATATACATAAGCAAAGCTTGGCTATTCGTTTGCAAGGACAGCTCCCGGACTACAAGAATTGCACTGTAATGTCAATACGATTTCTGGCGTTGGTTTCCTCTGGCAAAATGAATCTTGTCCCGTTCCCCATTATTTAATTTCAAATATTTACCTTAGATGTTTGAAGTAGTGTTGCCTCAATATCTGTTTTGCCGACGGCCTGCACAAGAGAAATTAATTAAACATTAAACGTCTACAACAAAAAAAATAGTGCTATGAGCGACGCATATTTCATTGGAGGTCTTATCTAGCCAAGTCATGACATGTACCTGACACTTTAGACCAACCAATCACAAAGCTGGACTCAAATCACGTGCTGAACTACTCAAAATATGATTTGACAACTTGGAGCAATGGATAAGCGGATTGGTGTACCGATTAGAGACTCATAAAATTTTCCTGAATGGTTTTAGTGTATCACGAACAATAAGTTACTTCGGGAAGATCGTTATATGAGATGTTGTAAACTTATATTCGACTGCAATAAATTCACGAATAAACGAAATTTTAACTTGACTTTTATATCTCTAATGTTAGCTTCATAAAAGCTATAGCATGCAGAGGCTTAATACAACTCTTCGCTCGAGCTCACTGTTATTTTTGCAATAAATTCAGTGCATGACTTAAATGTCTTGATATTTGGGCTTAATACCCCCGCAAATGATCATCAGGGTTGATTCGATGGGGGCTTATTTGTGGGTGATGGGGGCTTAGAGTTTTGTTCTTACCTTTCTTCGGGATCATACGTGCACATCAGTTCAATCGTCTGGATACATTCCCTTGTTCCATGTGTCATGACTTTGGTTATACCGACGCCCTCTTTGTAAGGAAAATTAAAGTTCATATGTCGAGATCTGAAAAAATTAGAGGAACAATTAAAATGAGTATATGCATTGCTAGACTCCATATCAAGTTGGTTGTGCGAGGGTAGAACTCGTATAAACCTTTCATATATACAGAGAATAGCCATTTACGTAGTTGATAATTTATCGTTAAAATACTGAGCATTGAATGAGTGGTACTAGAATATTGCATTTCTCTCAAATGCAAGCATGTCTAAAAATGATAGTTATTGGAATAGCAATCATCATTGCTGTTGTAAAATTTGATTGCCTACTTAGAAAATAGCTGTTAGTAACTGGTTAGTTTTCAGTAACAACAGAGCAGAAAAGGACAAGTAAACAGTGTGCAATATTATCGTGTGGATGAAAGAAATTTGAAAGGAGTCAAGGCCACAGTTGGCTAAACTGAAAAGAGTCGTTATGCCGTTCATTCAAACTTGGCATGGAGACAGGTTTTTCAGCTGATAAAACATGAACAAAAATGAAAGTTAGTGTGTTTACTTGGCAAGAAAAAGCTGTATACACATCGGAATAACAATACATGCTGATGGATTTGTGAATTTAAACAGAGGATGGAAAAGCTAAAACAACATTAATGATAGGTATAATTTGCTGAAGAATTTCTTGCATGAAGTGGTTACGATAAGGCGAGAAGCAAGTAGAGGATAACATAAACACAAATGACTCCCCAAATAAATATGTGCAGAAAAAGTAAATTCGTAATCCGATTCTAAAGTTCCATAATCATTATACGTTATTGTCACATGACTTGAAAGGCTTAAATAGTGGATAACTCAAAAATGAAAAACCAATGAATGACATTTTCATTGTTGCTGATCGAAGAGTTACCAATAAGACTAAATCCATTCTCTCAAACTTATGTTACCGTATTTATGTTACATCAATAGAGAAGGGAGGGAGAGAGAAAAGGTGGGGGAGATTAGGTTGATTCCGTATGCTTTTGATTTACCGTAATGCTTGGGTTAAACGCCCAATTCTTTTAAACGCCCCCCTCGAATAAAGGCCCCCTATCTTAAATTTTTTCAATAAAAGCACCCCTCTATTAAACGCCCCCTCAAAAACCTATTTGAAACACAGAGATCCGAAGCTGGTCTTTCTTTTAACATCATCGAGGAAGACGATGTTAATGATAACTTAGAACAAGGTATTTAGAGGTTTACTTCTAGAACCAGATTTTTTTAGTTGTTACTCAGAGTTTCACGCTAAGTGCGATCATCATTAGATGTTTATTGATACACGCCCCCTCTTTTAAACGCCCCCTCGAATAGAAGCCCCCCTAAAATATCAAAAAATTTAATAAACGCTCCGGGCGTTTAATCGAAGCACTACGTTATTATTATCGTTGACTTTGGATTGACGAACGTAAATTCTAGACTTGGATTTTTCAGATTGATTTCTGATATTCTAAATTTAAGATGCTTCTTTTCTGTACCTTGTCAAATAAAGTTTTATTGAGATAGAACATGAACTTACTTATTTAATCTATTAAGAAGCAATTGCGATGGCGTTCCTAATACATCGTGGATCTTTGCTATCTGATCGACTTCGTTGGCTCCAGGAAACAACGGACGCAACCTGGAAATGAGCAATAAAGAGACGCTAAAAAACGTATTCCTAAAACATAAGTGTTAAACATAAACAGTTGGTATTAAAAGGAAAGCAGAGCATTTAAATGTTAAGGAGTATAAGTGATAAGTGACATATAGGTCCATATCTGAATATATGGACATGAACATGGTACAGTCAACTCTGTCTAATTCGAACACCCTGAATTATAGAGGTTTGCTTTATGAGAATCGGTTCATTAGTGGTCCTTCAAGGGACAGAGAATTTCATTCGAATGAGATAGAGTTCGAATTACACGACTGTAAATGGCAAATAAGAACAAAAATGATATAATTATGGATATTGCGGTGACGGTTAAAGTAAGATAAGAAGCGAAGTATTATAAGACTACTTACGACATAATTTCGTAAAAGACGCATCCTAAGCCCCATATGTCCATTTTATAAGTGTAGTAACCATCGGTTAGAAGACATTCTGGGGCACGGTACCTGAACAAAGAATGATAAACAATGATAAACAAAGAATGATAGACAATGATAAACAAAGAATGATAGACAATGATAAACAAAGAATGATAGACAATGATAAACAAAGAATGATAGACAAGGACAGACAAAAAAAGATAGCCAAAATAAATCAACAAAGAGCAATATGAAAATATGTATGAAATATGCAAAAATATGTTAGGTGAATCTTGGAAATGAAGGTGCAATGGGGAACAAAAGTCCCGGGACACTAAGGATTATAGTGAATTTTCCACGCATCCCTCTTCTCCCAAGCAATGTTGTTTCCGGAAACCATCACATACAATATTGCTACAATTCTTATTACATGGCAATCAGAAAAAACTGGTGGTTAAGACAAAATTTTTTTCGGGGGAGTGTGGGATGGAATAGCGTGCACAAGGAATTAAGTTTGAAAGAAGATAGGATTTTCATTGCGCCTTTTCAAGTGTCTCAAAGACTTTTGTCATCC
Source organism: Sanderia malayensis (assembly GCA_013076295.1). NCBI lineage: Eukaryota > Metazoa > Cnidaria > Scyphozoa > Semaeostomeae > Pelagiidae > Sanderia > Sanderia malayensis. The sequence continues at coordinate 4,671,419 of RQOL01000906.1, forward strand.
ATTTTGTAGTTAAAGAAGCTATAAATGGTAAGGTAGATATGACGGGTTTATGTGGATTACCATCTGGTGGATATGTATTCTGTGTAGGGCTGTTTCGAGTATACACTTCTGCATGAACCAAGGTCTGCCAACTTCACATGCTCATCCTAAAAGAAGAATGTTGTAAACCTCCTTGTATATTAACATTTCGTAATTTCAATTATCCGGAAAGGAAACAAAAAAGTTTTATTTTCAACAAATATAACACTTTTGTACCTTTATCAAAATATTCTCTGGCTTGATATCCCTATGAAAAATTCCATTTCTGCAATAAAAAGAAACCCATTCAACAACATTAAACAATAAAAAATATTCAATAGCACATACATATTTAGAAAAGAAAACAACAATTATTTAAATAAATAACAGGTGACTATTTCCCAGAAAAGCATGAATTATGAATGCTTGCGGAGAAAAATAGCATTGTTAACAACATTTAAGATAGCGTGATACAACTGTGAGATAAAATATTTTCCAACTCCCTCTGACATGTTAATTAAAAACTGCAAAAATTACCTGTGCATATGATCTAGACCTCGCAAAGCTTGGTAGATGTAACTTTTGCATTTCTGTTCTGGCAGGGGGTGCTTTCTGCCTTTGATCATTTCATAGAGGTTCATGTCAAGGAGTTCACAGATCAAAGCAACAACACCAGTCTTCTTATCACTAAAATATGATTATAAATATAGCTGCATTAGCTACATGTACCCATATATATACACTGCACATATATAGATACATTTACATGAAGTAAGCTGTCCAGACTTTAGTTTGTAGTTCAGCATCATTCAAACTTCAACAAAAATTCAAATACCATAACAGCTCTATTATGCCCTGGGGGGCTTATTTGAGAGGGGGGCTTACTAAAGAATGAATGTTCAACAAAATTCTTAAATAAACTTCAAAAAATGTCGTGTAAAATAACTGGAAAGTAACTTTTATGAGTTGTTATGGTGCAATCAACAACAACTTCTCATTGTTCTCGATATCAAAAACAAGGAGGGGCTTAATAAAGCTTTTACGGTACTATTTTTCCAGAGTAGAAAATTAGACAAGAAAACATATCATTCCATAAAAAGATTGTTAAAAAAGGATAAACTATATCAAGAAGCAGTTTATGGGAGCAGATGCCAAATTTGCTAGCCAATGGAAACTTGGCTGTGTGGTATAAATGTCTTTTAAAATCCCACTGTACTTACAATATGACCTCTTTCAGGTCAACAACATTTGAATGGGGACTAAGTCGTCTCATTGCTTGAATCTCCCTCAAATTATTAACACTCTGTATCCTGCAAAGAAAGGTTTGGATATATAGATGTTATAATCTACTGAACAGGTATAAATTGCTAATAGCAATATATTGTTTCAAAGGCCACAGCCTTGACTGCTTGGCAGCGTCAGATTGTTGAATCAGAGGATCAGTATGAATCAGAGGAAAGCTAAGATTAGAAAAAATGGATTCTTACGAATCGTAATGCTGCTTCATTCTCTTGCATGCATAGTATTGTCGATTTTCCACATTTTGACATTTCAAGACTTCTGAAAACGTGCCTTCTCCTTTCTTACCAAGAATCCTATATTCTGTAAAAACAAAAACATGGCTAAGAAATCATGAAAATGTTCAAACTACAAAACATTTCAATTCCGGAAGCTTGTTTATTAGGAAGTGTGAAAACTCGTTCGAGTTTTAACCACTCAACATTAATCATAAATGAGATAGCACCCTCGATACTACAGTAATAGTAATACCAGGCATTTCATTCAGGAAGAAAAAAATAACAATATAAATGTTGGATGGATTTCTTATCCCAGTCATTAACAAATTAAACTCGCATCTAATACGCAAATATAGATTATAGAGATATACTTATTAGCATGGGATGAGGGAAAATTCAAAGTATTGACAGAAGATAAATAAAGATGACATTACAGCTGCCGATGGTGGTTCTTGTAAAGGTATCCATGGTCATACCATCCTATAAATGGCCTAACTTCGGCAGCATTTTAAACATGTAATAAACACAGGAATTGCCAAAAATAGTAATCATATACTTACTTTGCATGTTGAATATCTTGATTACCAATAAATACTGTGCCGATACCGTTTTGAAAAGTGCATAAAATTAAAAGATAGATTGTAAGGAAAATTCCGACATGTTGACAATCAATGTGATTCGGGTTCGCTTTGTTTGAAGTCGAGGCTAGTTTTGTCAGGTCGCGTCTTGTTGCTACGAAACCTTGTCAATAAAACAATAACCATACCCAATACAAACTGAAACCAAGGATTATAATTTGCATTTGTAAACAAACAAAGCAAGTCAAACAAGACCAAACAAAACCAACAATCGTTCAACAAAGCTTTTTCTGGTGGTTGCGATTTGCTCTGTAATGTATGTAATACGACCGACACTTTGGAAAGCCGAAAGCAAAATCAACTATTGTTCCAGCATCCTAAAAGTACAGCTTATTCTTCCTCCCACTTTTGTAAATTTAAGTTGCTGTTGCAGTAAATACCAAACCAAGTGTGATTATTGCGTTTTTTGCTAACTTCTTGTCCGAATTTGGAATGGATAGAAGACGCATAACTGCTTTAGGCGTAGGAATAGGTATCGTGTTCGGTGGATATGCAATTATGAAGCTTACTGTCCCCACAAAAGAGGATTTAATGCAGGTGGAACTGAAATTAATAACATCTTCAACGAGTTTAGTTTAGGCCACCTCTAAAGGCCTAACAAATTTATTTCTTTAGTTGCTAAAAAACAGCGGGCCAAAAAAACGCCAATTATTCTTCTGAGCATCCAAGGGTATTTCTAATCTCGATTTTCGATTTGTTCCACAGAAAATGGCAAGTGATTTGACAAATTCCTCGAGACTGAACAAGACAGAAAAGCGCAACCAACAACTTATGCAAGTTATTCAAAAAAATATCGATTCTAGTGACCCTGCATGGAAGCTTAAAAGTCTCGAAGACACAAAAGCCGAATAAGGAATGCTTTCCGTCATCATGTGATATCAGAAATGGCTGGACTGAAATGAGAAAATAAACATTGCTCTCCCAGCTTGGTGTGCTTAGATCTTTGCTATGTTGTGCATACTATCATTACGTGTCGCTTTATTAAATCAAGCATTGTAAATTGACTTTTTACATGAGTACATTGTCACGTGTTATGTTATCAAATAAAAGCAAAAATTGTTAAAATCAAACAGAAAAACTGTCTTAAAACCGGAGAAATATTAAATGATTAGCTTAAGAAGAAGGAAAGTGTATTTGTTCTTTGTATCTTCTCGCATTTTTCAATTATACTAGAAGCTCAACCCACAAAATTGAGGAATCAGTTCTACATTGTGACCAGCATGGAAAGAGCAAACTGAAATCACAATATTCCCAACCGACCTTGACTTGCGAACTTCGAGAATGTTTGAATAATTAATGACCATTACCAACAGACTAAAGCACGAGAGATAAGCTGCGGAATTTCACCTGTGCTTTTTAGTCTCTGGTGAAAAAAGCCAGCATGTTTGAATATTTTATTCAGAGAGCGGCGTCTTCCGAAAGAAGGCCTTGGGATCGATGTACAATAGACTTTGGGTAAAATTATATTGATCTTTTCAAGCGGCCCAGTAGCGAAAAACACGTGCCTGTTAAGAAAGTCATGTATCATGTTGTGAATTCATTTGTTCTGTGCGGATAGGCTCATCTTTAAGTGAAATTTTACTTCTATTGAGCACACGTCGAGAGTCAAACAAAGAACCTCATAAATAGCTAATTTGGTTGCAATCAAATATCGGTCGTGAATTTTGCTCCTGGGGTCCGATGATTGCTCACTTTGAAATTCTCATACTCTAAATTAAAGAACATAGATTTGAACATTCCATCCATCTTTGCCTTCTTCTTCGCCATTGTGTAAAAAAAACAATTTGGCTGATGATCGCAATAGCGCGAACCTAGAAATAGTGTTAGCTTTATTATTGCCTTACACGTTTTTTAATAAGAAACTGGTTTATAAGAAGCTAGTATGTACTATGATGATCAAAAATTTAAGAAACTCTAGTACTAGGCTCAAGAAAAGTTAAGAAACTTGTGGTACTAAAACACCAAGATTAGATTTTCATGCCAAATTAAGAAACTTTTAGTACTAGGCACCCGACCCAAGTTTCTTATAAAAATTGTATTTCTGCGTTATTGTTCCTATCCTCATAACCTTGCTCAACCTACCATGGATGGTGAGCAGTATACATGCTGAAAGAGACACTTCACGGAGTTCTTAAATTAATAAGCAATATAAGAACGTAAGAATTCAATTATCAAGAAATTTGTTAAAGTTAAAAAAAGTTAAAGCTTCGTGATTAAATAATAAAAAGATTTGTTATCTTAGTTTAACGAAATCTTGATAAAGAAAGAAGTAGCTATGTACTTTAATTCCTTTCAGCACTAATTTCTTCCATAAACAAAGAATAATTTCTTTAAGAAACTAAGACTCAAAATTCCCGAAAAATAATGCAAAATTAAGAATTAACAATTGAAATATCAAAGCTTGCAAAAACTTAAAATATTTTTATCCAGGTTTGCCTTATTTCACCTCATCATTAGGAAACTTTCAAAATTTTAGCACTCGGGTTTAGTTTTCAAAAATTGCTATCTTATCTAGTTCGTGTTTGTTAAATGAAAGCAAGTTATTTGTCAAGTTCTCAGTCTGCTTTTCACGTCACTATAGTAACATTAGAAAAATAATGGACTTTTTCCTGTCCTGTTGTTGAGGAGTTTGGGAATTCGACAGCACACGGCTTTGAAAGTTAGAAAAAACAAAATACAATAGAAGTTGTAAAGATAGGGCTACAATAAAAGAGCCGATAAAACATGGTAGAATCTCAACAACGTAGATAGCAAGCTATAACAGTCTCCTTCAACATTTACCGTATCCAGGCTCATGCTCTGGATAACAAAGCAAAGCATAACCTCGTTTTGAATCAATAACACATTCTTGATCTCGCTCTGACTCTAGTAAAACGCTGATAACAACTTTAAGTGGTTATGTGAGCGTTTGATGTTTAAAGGTTTAATAAGCCTAACTTGTGGGTTAAGCCTGATATTGGGATAAAAAGATTAACAAATGAGCAGCAGCCAGCGTTATTTCTATTCCAACACTGTTGACCGAGTCTGAATCTCATTGCTTACTGATGCATTTTAGATTGGGCGCTACCGAATTCTCAAAGAAAACTAAAACGCAATTGTTCAAATACAGGTGCTAAGTCTGGATTCAAAGAAAGACGGTCGCCTATAAATCACGTTCGCTGCAAATGCAAAAAGCTTCAATCAAAGCCATTGTGACTGCTTTCATTCTATCCTTGTTTGAAGGACATTGAAAACACATTTCGAAATAACATTGTACGTTAAACAAGTCCGGTAAATAATTACTTTTACAGGAGCAAGTGATTTGAATTGAGGTAAAATGAAAACACGAGTTCCTTTCATTTGGACTTGTCCATTCGTAATTAGCACTTGATGGTCCATTCTACAAGAAAAGCTATCAACATTATCGTCGTCATAAGTTGTAATCGTAATCAAATTCACCAGTAAATCTATATCAATGTCCCTGGTGTGACCAACCACAACAAAGTACTCAGACAATGTAAATTAAAATTAGACAATGTAAAATTTGCTTCAAAGGAAAATTCACCGAGAGCTCGAGACAGATTGAAGTTGTAACTGTTGGTTCGATTTGGGCTCATTGCTACGAAGATTCCTAGGCACATACATACACGCATTTTTTTTATAAGCAACTGGTTTATAAGCAAGGCAGTACTCGGCAAGGCAAAAATTTAAGCAATTTTAGTACTGGATTGAAGACTGCTAAGCAATTTGAAAAATTGTATTTTCAGTATTGAACAGGAAATGTGAACTGACACCATATTTACCTCTTTCTAATCTATTTTAAAAAAACACGAACAAAAATTTAAGCAATTGCTAAGCAATTTTGAGTATACTCAAATTTGCCTTCCAGCTAAGCAATTTTTAGTACTGAGCCCGAGTTGAAATTGCTTATAAAAAAATGCGTGTAGTACATAAATGCCGGGGAGAGGGAGATATGATTTTAAATACATAGAACAACAGTGTTTTGTTCTGATCCTTCGCTTTCTGTAGATAACGTGTTCAACGCTGGAAATTATTAGTATTTAGACCATATTAAGAAGATTACCAGTAGAACGTAACGTGGTTTGGTTGATTGGCACTGACTGGTAAAAACTAAAGGCAAATTTGTCAGTCGTAGAGCTGGCTACCAGACACACAGGTCAATCAAATCATCATCAAACTAACATTACAACAAAGCAGTCCAACCCGCAATAATACAAAAGCAACATGAGCACGCACATTCATGATGAGCTGTAGTGAAAATTAATCAAACATGAAGCTCTACGGTATATTTAGACAGCACAGCATAGAAATCACAATAATGTCGTAATGTGTAGACTGAAGGCTGTTCGTTTATCATTGTATGGGTATGAGGCGTGTGCTCAGCTGCCGTACCCTGATGAATTCTACTTACACACTTATACACAGGCACAATGAGCGGATGGATGTCGCATGCACTATGCTAACTACAGCTAGTCGAAACGAACTTGGCCTTAATTAGAGTATAACAATGATGGAAATGCTCAGTGAAACAGCGTGTTAATAATTAATGAGCCGCAAATTTCTCAGCTTTCCTTCCAGTGTACACTTTCTCGCTCTAGCTCGCTTCTTTGTTTGAGGAGAAGAAGAGTGGAAAGGAAATGGCAAAGAGACAAACATCGATTTCGCTCAGGAATCGTTGAAACATTTCCTCTCGTTAGCATACATTACATTACAGCTCGATGTTAGAGCCGTGTGGCCACCTCGAGCAAAGGAACCCTTTGCTATCGTGGAGTTGAAATAACGGTACACGGGTTGTGATATTATCCGAGGTGTTTGCTGATATGTTTGCAATGCTTTTTAAAACAATCTTTCCCCACACTCCCATATCAAAGCACAATTATCTAGCAAAGCAAAGCAAGAAACCCCCTCGACAACTTGGCTGACGAATAATAACATGAATTTGAAATGCTTCAGTTTTAACGATACCCCTTCGCTATATCATTCCCAATACAGCAGACACGCTACGATATCCATAAATATCGACACGCATAGCTCTGTAATAACTAAAAAGTCGTGTTAAAGAACCTGCAAACGTAATAATAACAAGGTGTGTATATTGTCGAAGATAGGAAAAGCGAACGACACACAGCAAGCATGGTCTCGAGGGCTCTTTTGATTTTTTGTTAACACAGCTTCATTTATTATTAAAGACGTATTATGTTCACTAAAAGCTATGCATCGAAAATTACTAGAATAATAATGATTTCTTGAAAGGGCAGGGGAATGACTGTTTTTGAAGCTGTTTTCAATTAAAAATGAGCATTAGACAATTCTCCAAGCGTGATTCAGTAACCAAGTCCGCTGGAATTTCAAAGGTGTGCTCTCTGAAAAACCGCTGACAAAAAATTCGGTCCGTTGAATTTCTTCTTCATACGCAGCCCACGATATTGTCAACACAAATTCGAAATCTCGCGTAACTGAATATGAGGTCATTCGGGAGACGAGACATATGTAACGTAACTCATCCAATGCGAAACGCGGTGATTCGTGTATAATATGTAGAGAACTTGATATCACCAAGGCACCCAACATCACCACCAACTAAACTAACCATAGCACGTTTGACAACAAATGTATAAGCATGCTCTCATTGTCTCAAATTGGTTCGTTGTGTTGTTCGCGAAAACAGATACGCGATAAACGAGCAACACCCAACGACAATACGAACGTGAATAATTAATAACAGTAAATTGAAATAATTCTTATTAAATAGCCGTACGAAAGAGGGATCGAGAGGAAAAGAACGTGGCGATGTGCTAAACGTGCGAGAAAGCAATGTGACACGCTATAGTTACTTGCAATAACGTGAAAGTATGCGACCTAATGGTACACTTAACAGCACAATACACATTCCAACCAAGTAGCAAATGTGGCATAGCAATATAGCCGAGATTCAACACGATAACCAACCAACCCCTGTTGATAATGTAGATGACAGGCTTACGTCTATAGCAGCTTCACCTGCTTCGTAGTATGTAATGTATTCTCAGTTCGAGGAACACTTGCGATAAGTTGGTTTCTCTTCGTTTTGAACCCTGAATTCATTTGATGTGTTTCCCGAAATACCTTCTCCCCAAAACTAAATTGTACCTTGATAACTCAACTATACTCAAATTCCCTCAATGCATCTCAAACATATTTCTTTCTCTTTGCTTAGTGCATGCTAGAACAGGTTTGATATTCACATAACTCGAAACCTGGATAAATATAATACTTTATCGCCTTCTAGATGGATAAACCGTAATTCAACATGTATATTTGAAACCTGCATAGAAACACACGAGAAAATCCAATGAACTTTGAACAGGACGCGTGCGAAAACATAGAAGGCACATCTCAAACATCGTGGATTTTCGTTCTCATCAAACCTAACTGAACCAATAAGTTCACCTGAAAAAACAAAGAAATGGTGTTTGCAATCCCTTATAGACATTTGACTTTAGAATTCGAAGATTTTGACTCCCACCAAATTTCTTCAGAAACAAATCGAAGTACAGAAAACAACACATTTGATAGCAACAATAATAGTTATTGTTCACATGACGCAATTACACCTGAATACTTTAATTATATCAACATCAAACATATTAACCAAGGATAATTTCGTAAATTTAACATAACATCGATCCATACTCCCAAGCTATAGAGACCTGATATATTGGTATTTAGCAGCTAATTCTGCAAGGAAAATGTTCAACATCTGAGTAACCTTCTTATAAAACAAGACTTGAGCAATACACCAATCCTCATCTTATCCTAATAACTTTGAATGTTACGAAAGAGAGAAATATCTGAATACGAGGGCATACGATCAATTAATGAACTTTCGAGATGTGTTTTTGTAAACTAGGCATTGTGTAGAAAGCATCAGAGCACTTGTGACAGCTAAATACGTCCACACTGTGAGTCTTGGTGTGTTTATCTAGGCCAGATTTCGATGCAAAGCGGTTGCCACATACGACACACGAGAAGGTTTTACTTACAGATGAGCAATTAACATTGTTACTACTAACGTTATTACCACCAACACCAACAGCATGTTCCAAAACGTGCTTCGCTCGGTTCGTCAAGCTTCGAAAGGCCTTGCCGCAGTACTGGCATGGGTAGGGTTTTGAATTGCTATGATAGTTCATGTGTTTTCGAAGATATGTTGGACGTTTAAAGACCTTACCACACTGCTCGCACATGTGTTTGCCGCTGGGTGTTGTTAACCGCGTTCCAGACATTTTCTCATCTTCTCCTCTCATCTCGTTGTTATTCGGATCCAGCGAACTATTGGATGTTTCACTGCTTTCGTCCTCTCCTCCCCTTTCTTCCTCTCCTCGTTCTTCATCACCTTCCTCATCTTTATCATCTTTTACTTCTCCATCCTCTACATCCTTAACCAACTTGGTTGCATTGCCATTTTTCTCTTTATTACTTGACGTGTGCTGCGTTCGTTTCTTCTTCGCCTGGTTGCTGCAATTCTCAAGCGACGTCTCCTTGTCCTTTTGCGCTGCTTGACTTTCTGTTGACGATGTCGATGCCCTCTTCTGCACCTTCTGCGGCCTGTTCGAACCTGGCGAACGCGGTCTGTGCCATCGTCTGTGTGAAGCAAGGTTCGCCGGACAGCTAAATACCTTGTCGCACTCCGGGCATCTGTGTTCAACGTGCTTTATTCCCGAGCACTTGTGTTGTGCCAAAGAGAAGGCGGCCTGAAACACTTTCTTACAGAGCTGGCACACAAACGTGCTCTGCGACAACGGGCCTCTCACTGGTGGTGGTGTCACAGAAGATGAAGATGGCGACAGCACAGCTTCGTCATCGGTCTGATTCGCTTCATAACTGTTCTCCTTTCCGATAACACTGCTTGGCGATGATGATGAAGAGCGTTGCTTTGTCGACGGCTCTTTGTAGATGACTGAAATTGGTTCGATCTGCGGAGTGCGTACAGCCAGAGAACTGAATCGAAGCAACGGCATTGATGATGGAATGAGCAAACTGCTGGAACTCTTCTTGTTAATACCCTTTGTCAACGTTACCCCAGCGTTTTCATCGATTTTTCTGTAGTCGCTGTTGCAATTGCTTGCCAAAGACACAAAGGCACTCTGGTTGTTTCTGTATAGAGTGTTCTCTCTGTCGCCTTTATTACTAATAAGAGAAGACGTAGTAGTGATGATGTGGCCTTTATTGATCATTTGTTGATATGATTTTCGCGGAGAGGCCGTCGCGGTGGAGTCAAATGGCGATGCACGCTTGCATTTCTTAACGAGAAATGAACGAGGCATATTTTCTACTTTATTTCTGTATATTAATCTCTTCTCTCGACGATGCGAGCTTCAAATATGCAACCCCGACCGAAATGCCAACAAAATCAACTGAGCAGTCAAATACAACAGCAGCAAAAACAATCACGGAGTTAAAAACACACTGTAAGCAGCAGATGAGCAATGTCCAAAGAAGAATCTCTGCTCATGTACCTGTTGCAGACGCGAATAGTCGTTCGCTCGACGACAATTAATTATCCGCCTTTTTATCGTGGATGCAATTACGAATGAAGGTTGAGCGATATTTGTGTAAAATAATTTGCTCTATACAGTGTGCGTTTCGATCGACGGCTGTTTGGCAATCACGTAAACATTTCGTCTTAACGAGACTGTGACAGCCTGAGAAGTGATGTGAGAAGGCGAATGCGTATTCTCTTAGCTATAAGCGAGAACGGCTTTCTGCTGATATCGAAATTCAGCCTCAGACTCCATGTACGCGCAGCTGTCGCCAGGTCTCAAGTACGCACAAATAACACAACAGAACACACACAGGTATGCATAAAACACGGTTGTTGTTAAGAGATGCGCTCGTTCAATCAACGGAATTATACAAGCCACACTCGCCATTGTTTAAATGTCATTGTATTCGATCATGCAAACCACGTGTTTCGGGCTAAAGACGAGGGGGTCGCGTCGTCATCTGATCGAGTCACATTGCGCAACACAACAACAGCAGTGTACAACGATGGTTTCGGCCAGCGGAATGCTAGATTTGAGCTGGCGTACGTGTCGGAACGACAGGCCTTTTACTGCCACGTGAATGAGTAACGTGATAATAACGTAGCACATTATAATGCATAGCAAAGCTTACAGAATATACCGAGGTACTGATCCTTCTCAGTAGAATATTATTACATACAGTCAACTCTGTCTAATTCGAACACCCTGGGAAAGCGTGAAAATGCTCGAATTACAAAAGGTTCGAATTATAGAGGCTTATTTATAAGGATTGGTTCTTTGGTGATCCTTGAAGGGACAGAGAATTTTGTTCGAGTTAGATAGAGTTCAAGCTACACGAGCTCGAACTATGCAGATTTGACTGTATTCAGTGTAGCCTTGTCGTATTTAGAGGGAGATTCCAGGTTTGCCGAAATTCGCAATTCAACAGACAAAACACTGAAATCTAGATATGATATAACTTTGAAGATAACCATTGTTTTACACTATATCAGGTTGCATGGTATATCAGGAGTTTCGAAAATCGAGGCTAGATTCTGCATACGAGCCAATGCAGAAGATGAGGAGGCTTGGTCCACGAAACCAGAAAATTTTATGCGTAGAGACTGGCAATAGATTGCACTGCTTAATATTCTGTTGCTCCATCGGGCAAACAGGGCTCTGAATGTAGACAGCAGAAGAACCATCTACTGACCCGTGCTCTGAATGGGTGGAGAGCAGCTGAAGGAATTACGCAAATTGTCATTCAATCCTGGATGCCAAGTGCCAACGCGCGTCTGTACAAAGAACACGCGGAGGCGGGATAGTAAGCAGTGAGATCTCGAACACCGGGAAGGGAAGAGAAAAGTAAATATTGGTGAATCGGTCAAGAATTCCGTCATGTGCATAACGCATTGATTTGCAAACCTATTCAAAGTTGATCTTATGTTTGCGCAAAAGATTGTTCGATCCAGAGGCCTGCGTATAGCCCCACAATTGTGGTTTTATCTCTAGTGTGCTTGTAGTAAGCCGACCCAGCCTGCTCCGAGCAGCCCGTCATTGTATACATACCAAAAATTTCGCGTCTACTTTGCCTCGCGAGTGGCGGAGGTCTCTCTTCCCTTAATATGAACAACATGTTCTTGTTCTGTTCTGTTCTGTTTTGATCAACATGATTCTTTTCTATTCTTTTCAATATCAGTCTAGAATTCCGACACAATAAAGCGTGCAGCTGACGATTCACAGGAAAGTGCCTTACGACTGACAGTTGAGTCGAGATATGCATTGAAAGACACGTACACCCATTCAGAATTCTATTTACACACGTTTATCTCCGGCGAAAATACATTATTAATAATAACGATGATGATAATAGAAATCATGCACGCTGTCCACCCATCTTCCTTTGCAATCACATGCAACAAAGAGCAAAACAATGACTACAATCGTGGGATAAATACACACCGTGTCACATGCTTCAACAGCGGTGCTTTGCTTTATTCCCCATTTCCTTCGCCAGATTAAAACACGGACTAACGAATGACGAAGTCACGTGAATAGTGCCTATTCTCAATCACCATCATCATCATTATTATCGTTAACTTTAATCATTATCCATCAAGCGTTATATTCAAACTAGGCCTAGACTTCACTCCCGCTGCTAGAGAAAAATCATACATGAAGCAATAACGCCACATTGCAGATAGAAATTTAAGCCACTCTAAAGGGGGCTGCCAGAACAGTATTCGCAGTAATACCCCAGTAATTGCCCCAAGCTTCTTTGGCCAACCCCTTTGCCCCATCATTGCTTCTGCCCCATCTTCAATTGAAGTTCATAAAAGGACATTGCAATCTAGACTCGTTACATTACGTCCCAATGCCTCGCTCGTAACTCGCTCAACACAAGGGAGTGAGCAAAAACGAGCGAGGCACAGGGACGCAATGTAGTGAGTCTAATCGCAATCCTGAACACAAACCGTAACTGAAACTACAAAATGGATTTTGCTATATGTTTTGCGAGATCTGAAAATTAAGAGTAGATTCCACTATGAAGCAGTTGATTGAAGCAGATGTTGATTGAAGCAGATGTTTTCGCCATGCCGGGAAGCTCGTCAACTTCACCCCTCGCTATATCGACATTCCACTGTTTAACTAGACAGTAAATACAGTTTTAATGACTGCTACCTCGAATAATGAGGTACAACGATGAAATTTCAATTTGATTTTAAGCTGAAAAGAGTTTTGTTTGATTAACGCACAGTACGGCCACCGGTACTCAGTACACAGAACATAAGACAACCCAACTATAACATCCGCAAAAATTCCTCAGAAAACTAGCTGGCTTTATGACACACAAATGTATTATATGTGCCTTTGTGTCAGCTGGTAACTGAGATAACAGTCAAATAGAAGCAAAAAAGCAGATCGCACAACAGTAAATTCTCCTTAAAGCCCCCTTTTCCACAAAGCTCCCCCCTCAAAATGTGAACAGAGCGAAAGTTGAGTGCGCTTGATAAAAATCAGAAAATTTGCGCGATTGATGATGTTCAATAATTCTCAGCGCATCAAAATTTAAACTGCTGATAACGTCTTTCGAATTCGGTTGTTTTACTGTTATCTTCACTTGCACAACACTTGCCACATTTTTTCTATTCCCTGTGCAATACTGTGATTATTCGTTTGTTTTTTGAATAAGCAATACATCTACCCCGAGTCTTCTTCAAAAAATGTTTCATATTTAAAAAAATTATTAAGTCGCCCTATCTTATTTGCCCCCTTCAAAGTGCTTGATATGAAAAAGCAACCCCTACGGGGGGGGTGGTCTTCGAACGTTCTTCATTCTTCTTTGCAAAAATTTTCAGCTCTTCCAACATGAAATGAGTTACATATTGCATATATTCGAAATCAGCATTCTATTCTCATCATGAAGGCACGTCTCCCCTTAACCCGACTCGGCACTTGTTTGCTTACAAAGACAATGGCAGCTGTGTTCCGAAATATAACCTCCTCCACAGTGGCTTCCACGTTTGCTGCGAAAAAAGAGTTGAATAGTACTAATTCTAGCCTCCTGATCACGTTGAAGCAAATTTCACCTTTCTATCATAGATGGTTCAAAATTTAATGTCGAGCAGTTGCTGCAACACGTGATTTAGTTTTTGTATCATCCATGAAAGCCATGGAAGCAAATTTCAAATTTTGAAATATGGAAAAATATGGCAAACAAAGAGTCAAACAGTACTAATTCTAGCCTCCTGATCACGTTGAAACAAATTTCGGCTTTCTATGATATATAGTTCAAAGTTAATGTCAGGCAGTTGCTACAACACGTGATTTAGTTTATGTATCATCCATGAAAGCCATGGAAGCAAATTTCCAATTTTGAAATATGAAAAAATATGGCAAAGAAAGAGTCGAATAGTACAGCCTCCTGATCACGTTGAAACAAGTTTCAGCTTTCTATGATAGATGGTTCAAAAGTTAATGTCGGGCAGTTGCTGCAACACGTGACTAGTTTATGAATCGTTTCGTCATTCAAAGTCTGATTGCGTGGGTTGTTTTTTATTACGTTGGTTTGCGTGCGCTCTGCTTTCCTGGAAACATGGTTTCACCCACGCACTCATTCATTTCTAATCTATTTTTGAATATTCTATATTGAAATATATACATCCAAATTTGTTAATTGTTTTCATTCGATCGCAGGTCATGCTTGGTGGCAGTAAGTTCCAAGAGTTGTTTGGAAACCCAGACAATGCCCACGAAGACCATATCAAGCAAGTTGCCTTGAATGGAATCAAAGAAACCCTTGGCATTGCAACGAAACCCATGAAATGCTTGGTGTTTGTACAGAAGAACTGTATTCCTCGATAAATGGTTGGACATTTAGGAAAGATCGATCAAATAATACACTATGTTAATAAATCTAAGATTCCATTGACATTAGTTGGGTCATCGTATAATGGAGTTGGTATCAATAATTGTATTTACAATGCTAAAATAGCAGTTGAACTGATGTTAAAATCGAAATGTTATTCTAAATAATATATATGAGTTAATTTGTTGTGCCTTATTATATATTTCTTGGAGCATCATAAAAGTGCCTCGTAAATACGATGGAGGTTCGCAAAATGAAGGAACCTACGTGCAGAAGGTCCAAACATTTAAAGAACTCATAATAAAAACAATGTCCTCAAGGAACTTGTTTACTTTGAATATTGTTATCACTGCAAATAACTGAGAATTGGCAAGCCTATTCCATTCATTTGCTATCAAAACTGGCATGAATTGTACGCTGCAGATAGTTATAATACCACATGCATGGAAAGAGATGATTACATAGTACATCGAACATGCAATTAAAATAAGGACTGTTAAGAAACCTTTAGAACTACAATTTGGCAAAACGAAGTTTAAAAATGAGGAGTTTTTAGAACTAGGACTGGAAGCAGATTCCTTACAAAAAATGCGAGTATTAGATTGAATGAAATCATGAACCATTGAATGAACCATATTTTCTTAAAAAAAAACACAAACGTGTTCACTAGCATGAGAAGGTAATTAGAAAGTTTATTTATAAAGTAATTTTATTGATGTAAACAAAACACCTTCATACAGAATGTGGCACAAACACTTATATTGTTGTTCTTCTAATAACGTAAGAAGCTAGTTTCCAGACGTAATAAATAAGCAAAAAATATGACTTGATGCAATTTAGCACAACCGAGTAAAAATATTGCTACCTTTGAAAGTTAATTTCCTTTTACGTCAATCTAATTGTACGTCAAAGTTGAAGCTTGTTAACATGTATAAATAGAACAGAAGCGATCGTGTTTGACCATGTTTGACCCAGTTGCAAATGCACATCGTGAAAAGAAGTTGAAGAAGAAAATATACGAGACGACAGTAATCAGAACTAAGAGAAACTCTGGTAAAATATTAGCCATGAAATATTCCTGCGTTACAATTTTGGCATACATTGTTGCTGCGTTCACTGCAGATGCATACAAAGGTAATAATTATCCGGTATAATTTCTATAATAAGGTTTATTGTTGCATAGTTCAAGAAAATTGAGAATATTATTGATGGAGTGTTGTTTTTATTTAATAATAATTTCGCATTGTGAATTGCTTAGAATGGAAAAAAGTGGACATTTCAATGGTGGAACGTTATCATCACAAAGGGGTTAGTTGCAGTTTGACTAATGACAAAACCAAGGGATTGTATGTTTCTGCAAAGGTGACGGATCATGGATGCAGAAAGACCCCTGGTGGCTCCAGTTCTATCATTATCATAAAAGGAAAATGGACGCAAATCATGTACACGCAAGTTTTCGAAGGATTTTCCAGCTGTTGGGCGATATTTGGAGACAAGTAAGCATCGACCGTCTGAAAAGAATTTCTTAATTAAGAAATAGATAACATGGCAGTGTTTAGACGGGGGTCTAAAAACTGCTGTGCTAAATTTTCCTTGATATGCTAAAGGTAAACAACGGAATTCTTATGATATTTTTCAATAAGGAAGCATGTGTTTAACCAATAGTATGAAAAATCTTTCTTAGAAGAAGAACTCAACTGCTGTCAATTGACGCTGGCTTGGATAAATTCAATCCTCTTTACGGAGATATCATTTTTGGACAAGTAAAGATGTCCAGCAAGACAAGTACGTAAATAAAATTTTTAAAAGCATTATCTGAACTGTGATAAGTTTTTTGCCACCGATATTCGATCTATAAAGTATAGTCATTAAAACTTTTATAATTCGATGGCCTCGACCACGTAAAATAACTCAGCTAAAGCTTTGTAAGTGTAAATAAATCAACCTCTGACCTCAATCTCCAGATTTTCCACTGTCTTTCTTATTCCAGATGATATATTCGATGGCCAAACCTTTCGTTGTGATAACGACAACAATAATTTTTGGCAAACAAGAAATGGTCCAGGCAAACGTCAAGCGACTGTGATGTTGAGAAGAAAACGCGGAGCAAAAAAAGCTGGCATACAGACAGATACTTCATGTGGAAAACCCTCTTACATCATTAAAGACATTTTTGTTGCATAAATGCCACTTTTCCTTTACAAACAATTCCAAAATTGCATTTTTACAAAAATACTAATCTCTAGACAGCTTTTAGCGCTCAGGCATTTTTGTTTTTGCTCTGATTTATTCGCACTTTGTTCAAATATTTAATTTTTATATGCGAAAAATAGAGTTATGAAAGTATTTTGGTTTTCTTGTTATGTTATTTGGTTTCTGTTTCCCAAATGAATCAGGCCGTGACAAACAATTTGTGAAAAACAAAGAAGATGTAATCGATTTCTCGACTTATATTTTGAAACAAATTTATAATACCGAGTTCATGTCAAAGTTGTGCTGTTTTTAAAAAACGTTGAAGGAGATGTTACTCCCAAATGGGGCGCATCGTTTCGGATTGAAATGTCTTGATGAATTCATTTTCTCATCCAATTCATTTTCAACTGGTATAAACATAATCATAACCATTTGAAAATGTAGTTTTTTGTGAACGGAAACATCAAGTAAATTGTACAACGTACTAGCCAAGCCATTGTCTCACTAATTAATCTCCAAATCAATATTATGATTGAATTAAAGTCAGTGATATGAGGATTCAGTAAGAAGAAGAAATTGGAGAAAACATGAATTTTAACACCATAATTGGAACAAATCTTCAAAAATTCTAATCCTCCTAGCTACAAAGTTACGATACGAGAAGAAAACAAATTTCAATTTTAAAACATAAACCCAATAATGATGCAGCGAAAATGAAGTTAAAGCAACGGTTTCACCACAAAGCCAGATCGAATTCGAATGCACCGATGATGATTGACAACACAGCTCCTACTGTAATACCGCTTGTATAACATAAGGGTAACAGGATATCAATACACTATTTATAGGACAGTCTCATCATTTCTCAAGTTTATCAAATGTATTATGACGTCACAATTTTACGATGCTATGAACTAACGCGAGGCTTACATATAGCCTCACTGAGCACGAATGTTGGATGCAAGGTTAATAATCAATAACAACCCCCGTGCAAACTGGACATCGTAAAAACAAAGGGAAGTATTAGTCGCATAAGCAGGGGGTTTGCCTGCGTTTAAAAAGTGGCATGAAAGTACAGTATATAAAGAATAGACCGACTAAAACTGCAATTCGAAAGTTACAACACAGAAACGAATGTAAACCACGCAAAGCATAGACAGACAATGAATACAGTTCACAATTGATCTAATGAACCTTGTAATGTTCAAGTTTTCGATTTAAAACAACTCTTTGAGATACAGTCTCGCGAAGCAGGCGCCAAAAAGTCCCAACTCCACATTGTGGCGGCTGGCGGTTGCGTGAAGATGATTTAGTAGTAGCTCATGTGGTACAAATAAACAGAATAGAACGTCCGGTCCGGAGATTATGAAGGATAGGCTCGTTGGATGTGCGGCCGGTAATAAACATATTGGAATTCTGGGGAAAACAGCAACCAACGGCACACGTGAGATGTAAACAAACGTAGATATGCGTGAAGTTGGTCGTTACGATCGAATAATCATCTATAGAGACAAGAGAAGTAGTTTTATGGGATATTGAACAGAAAAGGTTTGATGAAGTAGTCAAATAAATATAAGCATGGCACCGAGTATCAAGGAACACTGCATATCAAACTAAACAGCACGGCAAGGGTCAACAGCGTTATAAATAAGACCAGCTGAAATAGGAACACTAGCAAAGAGATTACTACTGTAAAGGGCTCCAGCATAGGCGCTATGATTCGGTCAATGATGCGTGATAGTTGTTTGTAGTTAAACAAACGATAACTAAAATTCAATGGTATGATTCCACCTAATATGAATCCAATCAAACGACCGCGCAAGGCTCCCAAATGACCTTATGAATATAATATAATGACTCCACAATGGCACTCTGTGAAAACTCAACTACGCATCTCAGCAAGACTATTGCTAAAGCAACTTACTCTTGCGTGAAAGGACGGTAAACGACAAAAGCACGCTCAAAACCGAGTACTTACCTGGTCAGCTTACTCTTTCAGCGTCAGCTTGATCGAGTTCTTCGCCAGATTGTTATCGGGGGCCGCAAAAGCAAGTTGTTCGTCATTAAGCTCACCGCTTGCTTCCTGGACAAAGATTCGATAAAGAACAAATTTAGAGAAGTCAAACAACAAATCAAATGCGATAAAACTGTCGATTAACCAAAGAGATGAACAAATGAGTAAATAAAGAAATAAAGGCATAACAACTTGGTAGACATAGAGGTTAAATTATAAAACAAAAAAATTAAAAAATTAAAGAATAAAAGAACAGACAGGTACTTACTTTGAAATTACTTTTATCATTGGAACTTTCTAAATTATCTTGCTGCACACCCTGAAAAAAACATTATGGGTAAAAACGTCAATGATTGATAATCAATGATCAATGATCAATGATTAATGATTAATGATTAATGATTAATGACGATGATTAATGATCAACGATAATGATGATGATCAACGATTAATGATTAATGATGTTGATTGACAATCATGATTGGTGATTTATGATGCTTGACGGTGATAGGGTTACAAGGTTCATACCGCTTGTTCTCGTATCTTTTTAACAGGACTTGAGTCTTCTTCGAGTGGAGAGCTCGGCCTCTTTACTCCACGTCGTTTAACACCGACTTGAACATCAGACTCAAGACGACTCTACAGCAAGACACAATAAGCAATAAATCAACAGAATACAATGTGGCCAGACTATCTTTAGAAAATAATAAAAGATGTTCGATATTCTACAATTCAAGCGACCTTCCCCTGCATGATAAGCTATACGCCACATCTCCCAGCTCTCAGTAATATGAGGTCTCTTATATATTAAATTATGTAAAGAAGATAATTAACCAAACCTCTTTCTCTTCACATATGTCAGTGTTCTCTATACCATCATTACTTGTTGCTGTAAATAAAAAACAAAAAACCATATACACGTAATAACCAGTACACAGTATATAAATAACTGGAAAGTATTTAGTATATTGCGCAATTAAAATTTGAGAAGGTGGGACATAGTAGATAAAGGTGGGAGTTAGCATATGGCATTGTAAATAAACGACAATGAAGAACTAACCTGAGAACTTTTCAATTTGCTGCTGACTTTCAGGTACGCTATCGTCAAGATCAACTGAACTTTCATCCAACGACCTTAAAGCTGTGTCTGACATTTGTCTTTTCATTGAACCAGCCTGAGACAACAGGAATAGAAATAATCAAATGAACAATATAAAATGCAATATATTGCATTACAATTACATAAAACAATAAAATCTATTGCATAACTATATAATGAGCTACACTAAGAAGAAAGAGACTCAAAAGACAAAACTCTCCATCTCGATAGAGAGTTGAAGAGTTGGAGAGATAGCTCTACTCTATGTATTGAGCAATCTAACGGGAAACCGATACACAGACTTTGTAATGAGCTAATTAGAATAGAATCTATTCAATAAAGACAAACAAGATATGCTGTTACTCAGAGTTTCATGCTTTTTATGCAATCGTCAGACAGCAAAGTATAATATCTAATGGTATACAATACTAAAATAAACCGTATCGAGCGTCGAGTTCTACAAATTACATATCGAATGTCGATGGAGTCCTACTCGTCTCTTGTGACTAATGCATATGCTAATGAGCTAATTATACAATAACAAGACATGATTATCCAGCCAGAAATTCAAATAGATACAATAATTCACCTTGACATAAACTCGTCCAACCCGACATAAGTTACATTTTCAAGTTTGCAAAAGTAATTCGATTGTCTCACCGAAACTGTCGAGCTTTTCTTCTTTATTCGAACAACGGAATTCGGAAGATACTGACTAAGTTGCTTTCTGTAAAACATAAAAACAAATGAAGACATTTTTTCTATTCCCTGTGCAATACTGTGATTATTCGTTTGTTTTTTGAATAAGCAATACATCTACCCCGAGTCTTCTTCAAAAAATGTTTCATATTTAAAAAAATTATTAAGTCGCCCTATCTTATTTGCCCCCTTCAAAGTGCTTGATATGAAAAAGCAACCCCTACGGGGGGGGTGGTCTTCGAACGTTCTTCATTCTTCTTTGCAAAAATTTTCAGCTCTTCCAACATGAAATGAGTTACATATTGCATATATTCGAAATCAGCATTCTATTCTCATCATGAAGGCACGTCTCCCCTTAACCCGACTCGGCACTTGTTTGCTTACAAAGACAATGGCAGCTGTGTTCCGAAATATAACCTCCTCCACAGTGGCTTCCACGTTTGCTGCGAAAAAAGAGTTGAATAGTACTAATTCTAGCCTCCTGATCACGTTGAAGCAAATTTCACCTTTCTATCATAGATGGTTCAAAATTTAATGTCGAGCAGTTGCTGCAACACGTGATTTAGTTTTTGTATCATCCATGAAAGCCATGGAAGCAAATTTCAAATTTTGAAATATGGAAAAATATGGCAAACAAAGAGTCAAACAGTACTAATTCTAGCCTCCTGATCACGTTGAAACAAATTTCGGCTTTCTATGATATATAGTTCAAAGTTAATGTCGGGCAGTTGCTACAACACGTGATTTAGTTTATGTATCATCCATGAAAGCCATGGAAGCAAATTTCCAATTTTGAAATATGAAAAAATATGGCAAAGAAAGAGTCGAATAGTACAGCCTCCTGATCACGTTGAAACAAGTTTCAGCTTTCTATGATAGATGGTTCAAAAGTTAATGTCGGGCAGTTGCTGCAACACGTGACTAGTTTATGAATCGTTTCGTCATTCAAAGTCTGATTGCGTGGGTTGTTTTTTATTACGTTGGTTTGCGTGCGCTCTGCTTTCCTGGAAACATGGTTTCACCCACGCACTCATTCATTTCTAATCTATTTTTGAATATTCTATATTGAAATATATACATCCAAATTTGTTAATTGTTTTCATTCGATCGCAGGTCATGCTTGGTGGCAGTAAGTTCCAAGAGTTGTTTGGAAACCCAGACAATGCCCACGAAGACCATATCAAGCAAGTTGCCTTGAATGGAATCAAAGAAACCCTTGGCATTGCAACGAAACCCATGAAATGCTTGGTGTTTGTACAGAAGAACTGTATTCCTCGATAAATGGTTGGACATTTAGGAAAGATCGATCAAATAATACACTATGTTAATAAATCTAAGATTCCATTGACATTAGTTGGGTCATCGTATAATGGAGTTGGTATCAATAATTGTATTTACAATGCTAAAATAGCAGTTGAACTGATGTTAAAATCGAAATGTTATTCTAAATAATATATATGAGTTAATTTGTTGTGCCTTATTATATATTTCTTGGAGCATCATAAAAGTGCCTCGTAAATACGATGGAGGTTCGCAAAATGAAGGAACCTACGTGCAGAAGGTCCAAACATTTAAAGAACTCATAATAAAAACAATGTCCTCAAGGAACTTGTTTACTTTGAATATTGTTATCACTGCAAATAACTGAGAATTGGCAAGCCTATTCCATTCATTTGCTATCAAAACTGGCATGAATTGTACGCTGCAGATAGTTATAATACCACATGCATGGAAAGAGATGATTACATAGTACATCGAACATGCAATTAAAATAAGGACTGTTAAGAAACCTTTAGAACTACAATTTGGCAAAACGAAGTTTAAAAATGAGGAGTTTTTAGAACTAGGACTGGAAGCAGATTCCTTACAAAAAATGCGAGTATTAGATTGAATGAAATCATGAACCATTGAATGAACCATATTTTCTTAAAAAAAAACACAAACGTGTTCACTAGCATGAGAAGGTAATTAGAAAGTTTATTTATAAAGTAATTTTATTGATGTAAACAAAACACCTTCATACAGAATGTGGCACAAACACTTATATTGTTGTTCTTCTAATAACGTAAGAAGCTAGTTTCCAGACGTAATAAATAAGCAAAAAATATGACTTGATGCAATTTAGCACAACCGAGTAAAAATATTGCTACCTTTGAAAGTTAATTTCCTTTTACGTCAATCTAATTGTACGTCAAAGTTGAAGCTTGTTAACATGTATAAATAGAACAGAAGCGATCGTGTTTGACCATGTTTGACCCAGTTGCAAATGCACATCGTGAAAAGAAGTTGAAGAAGAAAATATACGAGACGACAGTAATCAGAACTAAGAGAAACTCTGGTAAAATATTAGCCATGAAATATTCCTGCGTTACAATTTTGGCATACATTGTTGCTGCGTTCACTGCAGATGCATACAAAGGTAATAATTATCCGGTATAATTTCTATAATAAGGTTTATTGTTGCATAGTTCAAGAAAATTGAGAATATTATTGATGGAGTGTTGTTTTTATTTAATAATAATTTCGCATTGTGAATTGCTTAGAATGGAAAAAAGTGGACATTTCAATGGTGGAACGTTATCATCACAAAGGGGTTAGTTGCAGTTTGACTAATGACAAAACCAAGGGATTGTATGTTTCTGCAAAGGTGACGGATCATGGATGCAGAAAGACCCCTGGTGGCTCCAGTTCTATCATTATCATAAAAGGAAAATGGACGCAAATCATGTACACGCAAGTTTTCGAAGGATTTTCCAGCTGTTGGGCGATATTTGGAGACAAGTAAGCATCGACCGTCTGAAAAGAATTTCTTAATTAAGAAATAGATAACATGGCAGTGTTTAGACGGGGGTCTAAAAACTGCTGTGCTAAATTTTCCTTGATATGCTAAAGGTAAACAACGGAATTCTTATGATATTTTTCAATAAGGAAGCATGTGTTTAACCAATAGTATGAAAAATCTTTCTTAGAAGAAGAACTCAACTGCTGTCAATTGACGCTGGCTTGGATAAATTCAATCCTCTTTACGGAGATATCATTTTTGGACAAGTAAAGATGTCCAGCAAGACAAGTACGTAAATAAAATTTTTAAAAGCATTATCTGAACTGTGATAAGTTTTTTGCCACCGATATTCGATCTATAAAGTATAGTCATTAAAACTTTTATAATTCGATGGCCTCGACCACGTAAAATAACTCAGCTAAAGCTTTGTAAGTGTAAATAAATCAACCTCTGACCTCAATCTCCAGATTTTCCACTGTCTTTCTTATTCCAGATGATATATTCGATGGCCAAACCTTTCGTTGTGATAACGACAACAATAATTTTTGGCAAACAAGAAATGGTCCAGGCAAACGTCAAGCGACTGTGATGTTGAGAAGAAAACGCGGAGCAAAAAAAGCTGGCATACAGACAGATACTTCATGTGGAAAACCCTCTTACATCATTAAAGACATTTTTGTTGCATAAATGCCACTTTTCCTTTACAAACAATTCCAAAATTGCATTTTTACAAAAATACTAATCTCTAGACAGCTTTTAGCGCTCAGGCATTTTTGTTTTTGCTCTGATTTATTCGCACTTTGTTCAAATATTTAATTTTTATATGCGAAAAATAGAGTTATGAAAGTATTTTGGTTTTCTTGTTATGTTATTTGGTTTCTGTTTCCCAAATGAATCAGGCCGTGACAAACAATTTGTGAAAAACAAAGAAGATGTAATCGATTTCTCGACTTATATTTTGAAACAAATTTATAATACCGAGTTCATGTCAAAGTTGTGCTGTTTTTAAAAAACGTTGAAGGAGATGTTACTCCCAAATGGGGCGCATCGTTTCGGATTGAAATGTCTTGATGAATTCATTTTCTCATCCAATTCATTTTCAACTGGTATAAACATAATCATAACCATTTGAAAATGTAGTTTTTTGTGAACGGAAACATCAAGTAAATTGTACAACGTACTAGCCAAGCCATTGTCTCACTAATTAATCTCCAAATCAATATTATGATTGAATTAAAGTCAGTGATATGAGGATTCAGTAAGAAGAAGAAATTGGAGAAAACATGAATTTTAACACCATAATTGGAACAAATCTTCAAAAATTCTAATCCTCCTAGCTACAAAGTTACGATACGAGAAGAAAACAAATTTCAATTTTAAAACATAAACCCAATAATGATGCAGCGAAAATGAAGTTAAAGCAACGGTTTCACCACAAAGCCAGATCGAATTCGAATGCACCGATGATGATTGACAACACAGCTCCTACTGTAATACCGCTTGTATAACATAAGGGTAACAGGATATCAATACACTATTTATAGGACAGTCTCATCATTTCTCAAGTTTATCAAATGTATTATGACGTCACAATTTTACGATGCTATGAACTAACGCGAGGCTTACATATAGCCTCACTGAGCACGAATGTTGGATGCAAGGTTAATAATCAATAACAACCCCCGTGCAAACTGGACATCGTAAAAACAAAGGGAAGTATTAGTCGCATAAGCAGGGGGTTTGCCTGCGTTTAAAAAGTGGCATGAAAGTACAGTATATAAAGAATAGACCGACTAAAACTGCAATTCGAAAGTTACAACACAGAAACGAATGTAAACCACGCAAAGCATAGACAGACAATGAATACAGTTCACAATTGATCTAATGAACCTTGTAATGTTCAAGTTTTCGATTTAAAACAACTCTTTGAGATACAGTCTCGCGAAGCAGGCGCCAAAAAGTCCCAACTCCACATTGTGGCGGCTGGCGGTTGCGTGAAGATGATTTAGTAGTAGCTCATGTGGTACAAATAAACAGAATAGAACGTCCGGTCCGGAGATTATGAAGGATAGGCTCGTTGGATGTGCGGCCGGTAATAAACATATTGGAATTCTGGGGAAAACAGCAACCAACGGCACACGTGAGATGTAAACAAACGTAGATATGCGTGAAGTTGGTCGTTACGATCGAATAATCATCTATAGAGACAAGAGAAGTAGTTTTATGGGATATTGAACAGAAAAGGTTTGATGAAGTAGTCAAATAAATATAAGCATGGCACCGAGTATCAAGGAACACTGCATATCAAACTAAACAGCACGGCAAGGGTCAACAGCGTTATAAATAAGACCAGCTGAAATAGGAACACTAGCAAAGAGATTACTACTGTAAAGGGCTCCAGCATAGGCGCTATGATTCGGTCAATGATGCGTGATAGTTGTTTGTAGTTAAACAAACGATAACTAAAATTCAATGGTATGATTCCACCTAATATGAATCCAATCAAACGACCGCGCAAGGCTCCCAAATGACCTTATGAATATAATATAATGACTCCACAATGGCACTCTGTGAAAACTCAACTACGCATCTCAGCAAGACTATTGCTAAAGCAACTTACTCTTGCGTGAAAGGACGGTAAACGACAAAAGCACGCTCAAAACCGAGTACTTACCTGGTCAGCTTACTCTTTCAGCGTCAGCTTGATCGAGTTCTTCGCCAGATTGTTATCGGGGGCCGCAAAAGCAAGTTGTTCGTCATTAAGCTCACCGCTTGCTTCCTGGACAAAGATTCGATAAAGAACAAATTTAGAGAAGTCAAACAACAAATCAAATGCGATAAAACTGTCGATTAACCAAAGAGATGAACAAATGAGTAAATAAAGAAATAAAGGCATAACAACTTGGTAGACATAGAGGTTAAATTATAAAACAAAAAAATTAAAAAATTAAAGAATAAAAGAACAGACAGGTACTTACTTTGAAATTACTTTTATCATTGGAACTTTCTAAATTATCTTGCTGCACACCCTGAAAAAAACATTATGGGTAAAAACGTCAATGATTGATAATCAATGATCAATGATCAATGATTAATGATTAATGATTAATGATTAATGACGATGATTAATGATCAACGATAATGATGATGATCAACGATTAATGATTAATGATGTTGATTGACAATCATGATTGGTGATTTATGATGCTTGACGGTGATAGGGTTACAAGGTTCATACCGCTTGTTCTCGTATCTTTTTAACAGGACTTGAGTCTTCTTCGAGTGGAGAGCTCGGCCTCTTTACTCCACGTCGTTTAACACCGACTTGAACATCAGACTCAAGACGACTCTACAGCAAGACACAATAAGCAATAAATCAACAGAATACAATGTGGCCAGACTATCTTTAGAAAATAATAAAAGATGTTCGATATTCTACAATTCAAGCGACCTTCCCCTGCATGATAAGCTATACGCCACATCTCCCAGCTCTCAGTAATATGAGGTCTCTTATATATTAAATTATGTAAAGAAGATAATTAACCAAACCTCTTTCTCTTCACATATGTCAGTGTTCTCTATACCATCATTACTTGTTGCTGTAAATAAAAAACAAAAAACCATATACACGTAATAACCAGTACACAGTATATAAATAACTGGAAAGTATTTAGTATATTGCGCAATTAAAATTTGAGAAGGTGGGACATAGTAGATAAAGGTGGGAGTTAGCATATGGCATTGTAAATAAACGACAATGAAGAACTAACCTGAGAACTTTTCAATTTGCTGCTGACTTTCAGGTACGCTATCGTCAAGATCAACTGAACTTTCATCCAACGACCTTAAAGCTGTGTCTGACATTTGTCTTTTCATTGAACCAGCCTGAGACAACAGGAATAGAAATAATCAAATGAACAATATAAAATGCAATATATTGCATTACAATTACATAAAACAATAAAATCTATTGCATAACTATATAATGAGCTACACTAAGAAGAAAGAGACTCAAAAGACAAAACTCTCCATCTCGATAGAGAGTTGAAGAGTTGGAGAGATAGCTCTACTCTATGTATTGAGCAATCTAACGGGAAACCGATACACAGACTTTGTAATGAGCTAATTAGAATAGAATCTATTCAATAAAGACAAACAAGATATGCTGTTACTCAGAGTTTCATGCTTTTTATGCAATCGTCAGACAGCAAAGTATAATATCTAATGGTATACAATACTAAAATAAACCGTATCGAGCGTCGAGTTCTACAAATTACATATCGAATGTCGATGGAGTCCTACTCGTCTCTTGTGACTAATGCATATGCTAATGAGCTAATTATACAATAACAAGACATGATTATCCAGCCAGAAATTCAAATAGATACAATAATTCACCTTGACATAAACTCGTCCAACCCGACATAAGTTACATTTTCAAGTTTGCAAAAGTAATTCGATTGTCTCACCGAAACTGTCGAGCTTTTCTTCTTTATTCGAACAACGGAATTCGGAAGATACTGACTAAGTTGCTTTCTGTAAAACATAAAAACAAATGAAGACAAATTTAAAAAAAAAATTCAATCCTCAAATGTACTTTATTCTTACATTTATTTTTTTTCATTTTCTTATAAAAAATCACAATGTGTATCGCTAAACTTTAGAAAGTGATCACATGCACAGTTTTTGATCACGTGAAATGTTTCCTGACCATCACACAAACGCATTTGATTAGATAAAATCATCATACAAACACATTTGATTGGATAAAATCATGCATCTGTTTATAAGTCGCGCATATGCATGTTGTTACCTCCTTTGCATACTTTTAAACTACAAGCGGATATAAAACATCAAAATATACAAACCACATACCGTTTAACGTGTTTTGCTTCTGTTTTCATGCCTTCTTTAAATGTGGCAATTTGATAAGCCTGCTTCTCAACTGGAAACAAACAAAGGATTAAACATCAGTTGGCTATCCTGACATCACACACAAAACAGCACCATTATCTACTTAGTCCCACTTTTTCAATCCAGGATACATAATACTAACCGTTATGATAGCCTCTCTCTAAAAAGGCATTTAATTTACCGAATCATCGAATAATGTTCATTAATACCTGTGTTTCTGAAGTATTGAATTTCCGGAGTGAGGTCGACGTTAATAGTTTGATCTAAGAAATGTCAGAAAACATATTTAGAATACACATGAAGTGTTCGTATGTATAAGCTAGCAAATGTTGGTACAGTCACTTCTGTCTAATTCGAACACCCCGGGGAAGCGTGAAAATGTTCGAATTCCAAAAAGTTTGAATTATAGAGGCTTATTTTATAAGAATTGGTTCAATGCTGATCCTTGAAGGGACAGAGAAGTTCGTTCGGAAAATAGAGTTCGAATTACACGAGTTCGAGCCATGCAGATTTGACTGTATGTATATTTTAGAAAAGTACAAGCGAAAGATACCAAATTATGATATGATTGAAAAGGCTTCCTCACCTACTTTACCAAACTCAAGTCCTATAAACCATCTTCTCACAAATACTTTTCTATGTTGAAAGAAAAAAGTGCTGGCTTAAAAACATGCAACTCATAAAGCTTTTGCGTTCTGTTTTTACCATTAACATAACGAGGAAGGCTTTCTTATCGCAGGACAATTAATGCTTGCTTATAGTAACTTCTAGTAACTATCTAAATTGCTTGTAGTAATTATCTAAGCTTGCAGTAATTATCTATACTGCTTGTACGAGGATATTGTAGCACGCGTGAGGGCTGATCAAAATAGCATATCAATTTGTAAATAGAGGAAATTATCAAGGCAAAAGTAGGCGCATGCGCGAGTACACTTACTCCTCGTCTTCGGATGCCTCAAGTGGTCCATACGAACACGTATTTACATGAGCCATTTTGACAAATTGATTCTTCTCCAGCATACTGACCAGAATTCGAACTTTCGATTCAACAAGACCGGCCCTGGCAAAGAAAGACAAGAAACGACATCGTTTATCATACATCATCATCAATATCCTATCAGCAAAAAACTTCCTTCGAATCCCGCGAGCACTGATTGCATATCTGTTGGAATAGTTTTAATCTGAAAGAATAATTTTCGAGATATTATATACGTTATTGGGTTATTAGGTCGAGTCATGACACAATATCTGAAATAGTAACCTTTTACATACCCTGGAAGTATGAAAGTCAAACGGGGCGATTGAAGAATCTCAAGAGTATATTCGACCTTATCCATTCTACCGAGTGAAAGAGAGCGAGAAAATTGAGAATATTTTACTCACCATTCAAGAAGATGTTCATCTGATTCAGAGTACGCACTTAACACGATGTAATGCCTGCAACAGAGAAAAATGAATATATAAACAAAAAAGAAACATATATGTATAAGAGAATACTTTCTTCGTTTCGACCTATATATATATATAGAAAACAAAAAAATCTGAATAAATTATGAATCATATTTCATATGAAATATGATTCGTTCATTGTTTGACCGAAGAGTGTTCTAAATTCTGTTCTTCTTGAACCTCGATAAGTCGAACTCCCAAAGGCAAGAAAAATTTGTTCGACTTATCGAAGTTTCGATTTACCGAGGTTCAACTATATAGCTATATATTTATTTATATATACATACATGCATATAAACATGTATGGGTAATCAAAATATAATGTCTACAAATTGTTACTGATGTCACAATAGAAATTGATGAATAATAAAAAACCTTACTTGTATTTATGAAAGAAATTGGGTGTTGCAAAGAGAGATTTCCATTCTGCCCTTTCTGCGTAAACATCTTCCATTATCTTCAATCCTGAATGGAGAATACCCACACAAGTTACGGAGGACACAACAAGGTAGGATTGGCCTGTTAATGTTCACTTGTTCCCCTGTGCACGGCACTGAATCCGATGCAATTTTGATAACAAAAATAGCAGAGATAGAAACCAAGAAAAATTGGACAACACACAAAAACAGCAAGAAAGAGAGACGAAATACAGCAAACAAGTAAGCACATGAGAAGCAAATAAAAAAATACCAAGATAAAGAAAAGAAATGAGAAGCCAAGAGCTTTAGTAAATAAAAGTTAAATAGAATAAAACTGAAAATTGACAGAAACCTGAAATGAACTCTTCCTCCATGATGCTTCTTGTTGATATTGAAACATTGTACGTTGAATTCTGTTGTGGATATGCGGGTGTTATGATTGGCATTAAATGGTATCGGTCTGTTGGATTAGTCTGCAACGAAATAAAAATCCATCACAACTAAATGACGTAACAACAGAAAAAGTAGTTGTTCTAAGCATGGGAAAAAATGTTAGCAAGCTGACAAAATCACAGAAACGCAATCAGCTAGTACGAGCTCATAATTTACTTTCAAACTTCCACCGAATCTTCAAAATGCCAAGCATTTATTTACACATGCAGTGCACATATACACTTTGTTCTATGCTGCTGGTGTTCTAAAAAGTCTCGCGCATTCCATTACATTCAGTAGTTGACTATCATATACATACCCTTGGGTCCCATACAGAAAAACCAAGGTTGTTTTCCTTTGAGATCTCCTTGAGAAGAACGGGCTGGGGCCACTTCCTACAATAAAAAATTATTGATTCATACACGTTCTTGTGTCAAATACATCTCAGCTCTTGCTAAGTTACCTTGGGCATCGACCAGAATCGCTTCAGGTATGTCACTTAAGGAAATAACCAGTAATGCAAAGCATACATTTAAGCTATACCCCACACTCGTATCTGAACGCTATTTGCTACAGCTTATTGGCATCCAAAGTTCGCCTTGTGTATCTTAGTAATTTTCCGATTATCAATAGCTCGGGTTCATCCAACAAACTTCGAAAGCATTCGGTATAAATTTAATAGGTAAAGATTGACTGAAAATAGCTGGGTATAAAATGCGACGGACACACTGCTCACCATTTTGAAAAGATGAGAAAGAACTTCCAGACCAGCGTGCCAGCCACTGCATTTGGATAAAGTTGGCAAACTCTTGCCACCAACATTGCCCACGATACACCGCCAAGAAAGCCCATGACGTTTGAATAAATTCCATGATCTGAGAACACAAATAACCATGCTTGAAAGTTAGACGAAAATGACAGCCTCATCTAGTAATTTTGCAGTCATTTTGGACGAAAATGTAATTTTGCTACTCATCTAGCATATAGCAGATGAGTAGCAAAGCATCATATTAATTTATTTCACATAGCAATTCGTAATTGAAACATGTGCTTACTCTTTGCCCACAGCTTGATGGCTCGAAGGGTCATTCTAAATTGTTCTCTATTCGGTACAAGGTTGAGAATTTCATCTGTGACACGACAGCCTTCAAAACAAAAGATATTTATCTCAATAACATGACACATCGTGATTGCAGTGGGGATACAAATAACGAGCTTCAAAAACTATTGAAGAAGAGTGATGATCGAGCAAGCCTACAAACCGTTTAAACTACGAACACATTTCTGATCTAGGTTCTTCAGCAGACCTTCGTCAAGAAGATTAAGATCGTCTGGTATGGTGGACAGAGCCAATCTTGCAAACAGAAGATCAATCTGAAGCCAAAACAGACCAGACTCTCATATCGGTAGCACTCTATCAGTTGCTTTGATAGTAAGCTACTGAAGCAACATTTGGTTACATCGTTTAGTTACGTTGTTTCAGTAGCAAGCTAACCAAAACAACGTAACTAAACGAAGGGGATAGTCAGCAACTTCCCTGCTTCTTACGACATTGCAAATTTCAAAATACGACACGTGTAAACCAGGCTTATGCAACAGTGAATTTCGAGTCATAGACAGAATCACGCATTACTGAAGTGTATAAGTAAAACATGGAACAATATGGAATGGAAAG
The DNA here is from genome assembly GCA_013076295.1 of Sanderia malayensis. Lineage (NCBI taxonomy): Eukaryota > Metazoa > Cnidaria > Scyphozoa > Semaeostomeae > Pelagiidae > Sanderia > Sanderia malayensis. The sequence continues at coordinate 4,704,141 of RQOL01000906.1, forward strand.
TAAAAATATATATTGGAATGGATTGCAAACGAATTGCAAGCCCTTGTATCATCATACGTTTTCAGTGTTTTGAGATGTGTTAAGAAATGTTTACTGTACCTCTATTCCGTCGAATTTCATTTTCATGACAGGAACAAAAGCTTCTTCTACAGCCTGAAAACAAAATAGCGAGTGATGAAAGTGCGTTCAATTAAAAGGGTTAGCAGTAAAGCATGGACTAGGAAACCTTGGAACGGACAACTGGAAGAGAACATTGGAAAAATGATAAAGTCAACTCTGTTTAATTCGAACACCCTGAAGAAGCATGAAAATGTTCAAATTACAAAAAGTTCGAATTATAGAGGTTTGTTTCATAAGAATTGGTTCATCAGTGATCCTTGAAGGGACAGAGAAGAATAGAGATATGTCAAAGAAGATCTAAAATAAGCACATGTAACTCTGACGTCTGACATGTAAAAGCCCACGGGGAGGAAATTTAAATAAACACAAGGCATGATTTAGACAAAACTGCATGAATGGAAGGCATATAGGCATACATACACGTAGATCTTTCACTTCTTCTCTGTCTTTTAGAAATTCGTAGAATGAACTGAAGAAATCAGACCGATCAATGTGTCTAGGTGCAACTAGAAGGGTGTCAATATCTGCACCTGTAATGCGAAATCAATGATACATGTTTAAACATTGGCATACGGTTGCTTTAAAATTCCTTTACTTCTTTGCCTCTTTTCAACTGAAATTTACTGCTGAAATAAAAACTTGCCTTTTGTGTGTACACCTAAACGAAAGGAGCCAAATGTGAAGATTTTTCCACCAACATTTTTGGCAATATTTTCTGGCATATTCTGCAAGGACAAAATAACATTTCTTTACCTCAAAATATGTTCAAGAGAAGAGGAAATGTTAATCTGCAACTGTAGAATGTGTATTGAGCAAAATGCTTTAAGCGATGCTCAGTAATGGTGTTCAAGTTAAAGTATATAATTTGGTAAAAAGGACTTTACTTTTGTGATAGAGACATCAATGATCCATTGTTTTGCCAACTCGTGAAGTCTTCCAAGCACAACCATTCTAAGTATAAAAGAGAAAAATTTATTCTATTGAATCTTGCATAATTGATTTCAATTTACCAATGTAAACTTACAGTTTCTATCCCGACAAGCAACACAGAATCCAAATCTGTCTCGCTTAGTGAGCTGGCTCGGGAAATGAGATCATATGAAAAGGGCCTTATCAAAACAATTGAACTTCAAATGGTCAAACACCGATGGGAAATAAAAAAGCGAGTAAAAATCATGGGAAAATGGTCAATTAATTTTATTTGATAGTGGTTCATTCAATTTAACAAGTTTTAGCAGTAGTTAGGAGGGTGAGAAAGTATAAATAAATTACCGATGTTGAATCTCCTCTTGTGTTTCAAATATTCCGAACCCCTTCAACGCTTCCTCAAGCTGTGCATTCAGAGTTATATCCTAAAAAATGAAAACCAACTTTTAAACGCCAAATAAAAATGGCAAAAGGTTTACACTAATAAAGCCAAAAATATACCCCAAAAAACATAAGATATAATGCATAGGATTTGTTAAGGTACTTAAATTTACTTAATAAATTTACTTTATTAAAAAAGTAACTTCGATATTACTTTAATATTACTTTACTGGTACTTTATTAAGCATTCATGAAAAATCAAACAATGAAAATTTACCACTGGTTTTGGCCCAGCCAAGCTTATAGGAGATGTTATGCCATATTGCTTCTCAGATGAAGAAAATGCCTCTGTTGATACATTGCTAAAGAAATAAACAAAGCATATTTATCAAATCAATAAAAATGATAAACGATATCTATCAATGTTGTGTTATTTTTGTGAGCAAATCACGAGTTGTTTGGTATAAACAAATAAGGTCTTTCTCGAGGTATTTTAGGTCAAGTAAATTGGGAAACGCCCCCTTTTTAATTCTATCGTTAATATTTTAACTGATAATAATAAATTAACTTTCTATCTTGTTAAAGATATTAGTCTTTATTCTTGGGCATTTATGAAGCAATGCCTTTTGCCTCAACCAAATATCAAATTCTCTGATAGCCATACCCCGAAATTTTACGAAACAATTTAGCTAACATTTACATTCAACGTTCCTCGTTGTTCAATAAATCAAGCTCTAATTTTGCAGGAATGCGTTCACTAAAAAATGTTACACCTACCCCGACATTTCAAGGCATGAGCATGAAAAAAGAAACTTTGAATTTTGTATTGTGGCAATCGACTTCTTGAACGTTGACGGTTTATACAATAGGCCGGCTTTGATTATCAGCCTTGAATTCCATGATTAACAGCTGAGAAATAGCCAGCAACCAGTTATTAGAAAAGCCGGGATGTTTCTTTTTTAAAGCTGTTCTTTTACTTGAATTGAGAAAGTAATACAACACAAAATATTAACAAACAATTATTAACACGCGTTTTACAAATCTGGCTCCTCCAGCGTGGCCTCCTGCTCCTCGTTGTTCAAGCCAATGCCACTTGGTTAAGTCCTTAATGTATGGAGGACGTCCTAAGTCCCGAAACATAATTGTGGCAGCCATGCTCATATATATGGAGTCCCTATGTCAAGTGTAAATGATGGCAAATTTTTAGCTTTGAAATGATGTATTTTTGAGATTGCAATGTAAAACAAAATTCTTTTAAAGTTTTATCGGTTATCTATAGCTATCTAGCTACTATAAACACGCCGTTCACATAGAATATCTTGTGGAGTATAGTTCCATACATGTATACATGTCTGCACACTTATACACATTATAATTCACGGCTATCTACAGCTATCCACTTGGATTGCCGGCTTAAATAGAATGCCCTTGAGGAGTATACTCTATATGTTATGGGTAGAGAACTTACCTACAATGCCAATTGGTATTAAAATGTGACTGCGCGTGCGTGAACGAACATGCAATTCCTTATTCAATTCAATAAGCAACTTGGGAAATGATACAAATGATAATGATGACAGTGTGATAACAAGATCACAAAGAAATTAACACTCAAAAATTAATTCATTTTATTTTACTAACCAAGCATATCAATGGACATGCAATGTATTGCAATCTTTGCATCAATTCTAATAACTATTATACAAATTCATTTGAATAACGCATAAATATAAACTGCTATTTGCTATCATAATATCTTTGCAAACAATGTAGAAGTTCATTCGTACTCTTCCTGAGTATATCAATGAGAACAGGATGCATGCTCTTTGAACTTTTCAAGTTCTCCTGATTCGAGCTCCTGCTATCTTTCTCATTTTCCTTCATTCCAAACTTTTGCTTGCTGCTACCTTCAATATTTCCTTCTTCTTCGCTATTATCAATCCTTTTCTTCTCAACAACACCTTCTCCACGCTTTTCTTTGTCAGATAACTTCGACGAATCCGCGTCAGTATTCCCTTGAATTTTACTGTCAGTCTCCTTTATTCCAGCCGTATCTCTACCACCCCCTATTTCACCCCCGTCGACTTCACCCCCCTCGTCATTAATATCTTCGTGTTTCGGTTTCTTAGACGGGGGTTCCTTGGGTGTTTCATCGTCTGCAGTTGCAGTGTCTTTAACATCAGCTTCAGATTTGCTCTGTTCAGTTATCTCATTCGACTTTTTCTCAGTCTTTTCATCTGCAACAAACGATTTAACATCAATTACTGCATACATTTAGTAATAGTAATAGTAAATACAGTAATAGTAATATATGGTTCAACGTTCAACAATATATTACTATTACTGTATACATTTAAACAAATCACGAATTGCAAAATATTATAACACAAAACAGGAACGTATCTATAAAAAGACTCTATTGTAGAAAGCCTCTCAAACTTACCCTTGTCATTGCCTTTGCTGCCAGATTCAGTGTTCTTATCCTCGCGCGTTTCCGCCATCTTCTCCTTCATTATCCGATGCTTAACTTGGTTGCATCGTTCCAGTAACTTCTGAAGACTGCCTTGAAGTAAACTGCCGACTGTCAGCTCATTCGGCGAAGAAACGACGAAAAGCAAAGTTAGAGATCTTATATCCTGCAACGAGGAAAGGAAATAAACATCACACATATGAATGGAAGTAGAAATCGTTAGGGGTTATTTGGGGAGAAATCACGCTGCTAATTAAAAAAAACACGGAAAGTGACCCAGAAAGTGGCCCAGAAATCAATAAATGCATATCGAGTATGATCAAAGTGTCCTTGACAGGGCGTGACCTAGACCCACTGCATTGCGTCCCTGTGCCTCACTCGTAACTCGCTCACAAAAACCGAGCGAGCGAAAACGAGTGAGGCACAGAGACGCAATGTAGTGAGTCTAGGCGTTACCCATCTCTCCAAAGCAGAAAGGAATGAAGATAATGTACTTATAGAGGGGAAAAGTAAGATAAGCAAGCATATGGCCGCGGGCCAAAAACAGTGCTCGTCGTCTCTCTAATTTAAGCCCCAAAACTTGATAAAGCGATAAAGACTCTGGCTCGAGTCCGGATCGAGTTCGAGTAAAACTAACTCAAACAGATATGATATGCCAAAGTCAATATTCATCAATACTCTTCCGATGGTAGCAATATCTTGTATGTAGTTACATTAAAATACCTATTATACATGGGTCCTCTATATTAATGTAATGGGAATAGGTTATTAAATCTTTACTGCCGCATCTACATCTAAAAACACACCAGACATGTGTTTTTAAACATACTGCACGTAGGATACCTCGCAAAGCCATATGGAACATGGTTTAAATAAATCATGCATGGAAAACATACCCCGTTCAGTCTGTGTATTGATTTTTGGAAACCTTCATCTGATTCATCCTTCAACATTGTGCAGTCTGCAATCAGTTTGCTTACGACTGTGTTGACGAGAGGCTGTTTCTGTGCACCCAGGATCTTTTGATGAACCTTTGATGAGAGCAAAAAATGTAATAAGATTGATAAGAATCGCGAATCAATTAAAATGCTGCGATTCAAATAATATATGTAGAAGAAGGTACACTGGAAAAGAGGTATAAAGTACACAAATACGCTTTGTTACATTGCTACTTAAGGTAAACGATAGAGATCCAATTACCTTTGGCAGAAATTGCAACATAAAGCTATACACGTCTTGGCTTGATAAACACTCTCTGTGATCAGCAAATACAACATCAATGTACTGAAAGAATACAAATAGCATTGGTAAAATAAAGATTATACATGTCCCTTCCATCCTGGATGTACAGTGTATACAAGGGAATGTGAAGGCAAGCTGTAAGTTATACACGGAGTTAGAAATTTAGGATAGAATTTGAAGTAGTCTTACCTCTATAAATGGTTCACACTGAATCAACTTTTCTATACAATTCTTGAATCTTAGATTCTACAGAAATACAAATATGGAATATCAAAGCTGCACCACACTGATATGTTTCATTCTAGTTATTAAACCCAAGAAGATGAAAATGAACAGTTCGGACATGTTTACTACCTCGTGAGATTTATTCTTGACTTCTAGCCAAAGCTTTGGGAACAGGTTGAAGCGAAGTGGTATAGCTTCAACGCCAAGAATACAGCCTGCAAAACATCGAGCTCAAATTATAAATCAAGTACAACTGAATTACTCCCAATAGTTCTATATTGTATAGTTTGACATTGCATTGTATTGTATTGCATTGTATTGTATTGTATTGTATTGTATTGTATTTTATTGTAGAAGTGTCTATTCCAGTCTTGAAGACCAAGAGCGGGTGATAAGTGATACAATACAAAAATGATGCAACAAAAGACCGTACTAATTTCTATGATGACCAGTGGAACTTGATCAGCGTTCAAAGCAAATCTGCAAAGTTTGTCGACGAACTGATGGTACTCCTGATAATATTCTGTCAACGCTTGGTCATAAGCACTATCCACACCCTAAAAAGCACAAAAGTATTCGAGTTTGCAAGAGATGCCGTGTCTAGATTAAACAATGTAATCGAAAAATAGATCATTTAGCTAATCAAATCTATTTGGGTCTATAATATATAATCTATTATCAACTCTATGAGAAACCTATTGTTTCTTCTATATATAGAGAATTTTAGGTATTATGTACACCCATAAAAACACTTGCAAAAGAAGGACTATTTAGTCCTGCTACTGATAGGAAGTCTTTAATCTTCCACTGCAGAGCCCTTAAGTTATTTCACGATATGATTCCTTGTATAAGAGGGTTCTTTCAGAAGATGAATTCTTCCACAAGCCAATGCATGGCGTAAAAGTATACATTTATTAGAGTTGCATGGCGCGAATAGGTCACGAAATATAATTACAAGCTCTCACCCTCTGTGTCTCAATGTACCCAGGATGCACAACCATGTTAAGCTCAGGAATCCTTGGTGCAAGCGAAAGCTTTCTTGGCAGCGGCTTGTTACTTCGTCGTGGGAAATGTAGGCCACACACAGCTGTATACAAAACAAATCAGAGGTAGGGTACAGTTAGAAACCCGTAAGCTGGGAAGCAAAAGGCTGTACAATAATATTGGAAAAAGAGAGTTTTGTGAAAATGTAAGGCAAGGTAATGCAAAGTAAACAAACTGTGCACTGCAGAAGGGAAAGTAAAAGCGGTTGTGAAAAAATATATAGCAGAAATAGATGAGTGATTATACAGATTAAACATTAGATTAAAGTTGTATGAAAATAGAGACTAGAAACACATTGTGATACATGGTGAAGACATATGTAGCACAATACAGGGTACAGACAGATGTGACGTGATACAGGGTGGAGACAGATGTACAATGATACAGATTAGGGACAGATGTACAAAGATACGAGCTCAAATTTCAGGTTAGAAACAAATGCGAAATGACATAGGGTAGACACAGAGTAACAATATAGTAAGTGTCATGAATTGCTCAAGGAGGCAGAAGAATTGATAGCAAGCGTGTGAACTTACGTGGAGTTTGTTGACTGGCAATAGAAACGTGAGATTGGTAGATGATCGGAGCCATTGTATCAACTGCATCTTCATTGTAAATAACTAGCATGATGGTCAAGAGATCTGCAAAGACAACCATTTTAATGATCAGTATTAAACCATAATAAAATCAGTATTAATATTCAATAACCTCAAGTCTCAGCGAAGTTCCAAGATCCACTGCTGACATTTTTATCAATTGGCATCTTCTAATGTACCTTCTCTTCGATTGGTATTCTACATTGTACGATATCAACTGACATCTTGCACTGTAACTTCCCATCAGCTGGTATCTTGTACCATACATTCCATAGCATTTTTTGAAAATTTTTCCCTGGGCGACAAATTCCGCTGCAGATTTGGTTTTTGTTTAAATATTCTCCATTATCTACTATACTGCCACTCCTTGCTAAATATAAATGAGATCTTACCCTTCTTCTACATCAATAGCAACTGAATCAAGGCCCCGAATACACATTGTGAAACATTTCCCTGATACACCAAAACGGTGGTTCAAAACAACACGACCCTGTGCACATGCTAGTAATAAAAATTAGCCACGACACTACAAACAACCTTGATTAAGACTCACCTAATCCATATTGTCTGATCTTTTTCGTGGAATACGAATTCAGCATTGAGCCAAGTTTCTGCATTACGTCACGTCTTTCTTTCCAGCTAAGAAGTCCACGTTTCACCTCTGTAAAACAAAAAGGGGCATAGAATGACAACACAACACACACATCACCTATCAATGCCAATGAAATACTTACAACACAATACACTTACAATATAGAAAGCAATGCCTGATATTGATACCAGCACAAAGGGACACTTTTATCATGCCGGCATAAAGACAAGCTACTGGAACATAAGGTCTGCCTCAGCCTACCCTGTCTGCTCCCTGACTTTTCTAAGCCTTCTTCGCTAGTCTCTATACTTAACCAAACCCTCTCTGTCTTGATCTGGACAGGTCTTGGCACTTTCCGTCTCTAAACAGGTATTGCTGCTATGCTCCAATCTCTAAACGCATCCAAACCTAATTTATCTATCTCTATACCCATGCTTTCCTACTCTGTCTGTCTCCACACGGGTCTTGGCACTACATTCCCGTTTCTAAATAGTTCTCACTGCTGTGTTGCTGTCTTTAAACGTGCCTGAAGCTATACCGATCTGCTTCTAAAGATGCTTTACCTAATCTTGTCTCTGTATTAATTTATGTTACCTTGCCTCCAAACTTTATCTTAATCGACCTCATTTGTTTCTGACTACAATTGGTTCTTATCTATGCCTCACCTTTAAACCTTTCTTGACTTACCTTGCCTGTCTCTGAACTTTGAGCAACAATTCAAGACAGTGAATAATATCTGGAGAATCTCGGCAATATCATCTTCAACATTACACGCAGTTGCTTCGTAGTACATCACAAACAGCGTCACAAAAGCCTGCAAAGGAAAATCGAATATTTCATTGTTTGTGCATACAGGATAAGTGTGAAAAAAGATTCTATAAAGAGGCACTGCTGAAACAAAAGTTTAAAACTGATTACCTCAGATAGAGTGTGCAGTCCTTTGTTCGTTGCTACGACAAGCAAATCTTCCTCAGATTGCAGTAATATCTTGTATGTGCTAATGTAAAAAGAATAAGCATGCTCTATAGGATCTTTCAATAGAAAGTGTAAATTGATACCGGAGTACTTTGCTATAGCTAAGTCGATAGATTATTACATAAAAAATGTAAAACATTTCAAATCAAGACAATGCCAATGGAAAATTATGGAGTGAATGCAAGACAATGAAATGAATGTTCAAGACTATGGGATGAATGCTTGAAGCTATAAACTATGGAACGAATGTTTCGGGGCGAATGTAAGATTGTAGGGGGGGGGGTGCTTAGGACTGTTGGTGCTCAAAACGATTGGGTGAATGTAAAACTACGGAGTGAATAGACAATAGCAAAACAAACAAATACCTGAAAACATAAAGTAAATTTATTTATACACATAAGATCATAGATTTCATATAAAAGATTATTGAGAAAACATAAATACATATTCTGTGACATCATCGGCTTAATTTAAAGATATCAAAGAATTTAGAAAGAAGAAAAAAGAAAATTTAAAGACGTAGTGCAATGATATGAAATATACCTTATCAGAGTAGTCCAGGCCGATTGTCCGTCAATGCAGGTGCTAAACAAAGCAACGGCCTTAGCTCTGAATTCATTCACAATGGCTTGGTTCTCTTCTGACTGGGAACGGTTTGCAAACAAATTGAGTAAACTGAACAGCTCTTCAACAGCCTGTAGGCAGGAGAAAAAATTACAATTAATACATCTCTCCAGACTCATCTTGTGTAAAGAAGTGCAAATGAATAATTCTGGTGTAAAGAGCTATGTACCTGAGGATATTGATTGACGCGTGGTGCCAAGTGCTTGAATGCCCAAGTCATGTTACGATGATTAGAGAGTGTCTGGCAGAATTGCGGTGAGTATTGACAGGCCAAGCGAAGGAGACCGTAGTAGACAGGTAAACAGTTTCTATTGTATGATATCACATCTGCTTCATCATTGGAGCTGCACGAAAACGAGACTCAAATCATCTAGCGTCGACTAGCAAGTACTATCGAATAATGTATAAAACATGAACATAATGCCGATCATAGAGAGATGGTAAATTGATATATTATCAGATGCTAAGCTTGCGTTAGGAAAGAAGATACTAAGTTCTGGTTAATGAGGTGGATACTGAGCTCATGATGGCAAGGTAGACATTACATTGGCGAACAATTTAGCTTAAATAGGAGTAGTTGGACTTACAGAATATAGTTGTAAGCTATGTTGGAAGAGACCTCAGATGTGTCAGTGAGAAATTTGATGTTGTCTTCGCAATTGATGCATACGTGAAACCAAAATGTCAAGAGTGCCTAAAAACAAAAGAATATTGTTCATGCAGTAGTAGTAGTAGTTGTTGCAGTCTATATATCCATCAAATAATGCAGGGATTCAACAAATTGAAGGCAATTGCATATAACAAAACAAAGATCTTTGGTCTAAATAGGCAAACAGTGATATGATATACCCTTTCAGTAAAAGACTTCTTGGAGAGTATTAATAGTAGTAGTAGTAGTACTAGTAAAAGTAGCAGTGGTAGTAGTAGTGGTATAAATGGTAGTAGTAAAAGCAGTACTAGTAGTAGCCATAAATGTAGTAGTGGTAGCAGTCATAGTAGTAGTAGTATAAGTGATAGTAGTAGAAGTAAAAGTAGTAATATTCGTAGTAGACGTAGTAGTAGAAGTAGTAGCCACAAAAGTAGTAGTAGTAGTAGCCAGAGGCGGACATTGGCCATATTTGGTGGTGGGGCGAATAGTGACAATTTGCCGACAAAATTCTAAACCTAGCAAGCGAAGGTTAGAGCTCTGGTTGGGGTCAAGGGACATAGCCCCTATCAAGGTTTTGGGGCTTTGCTACTTTTTTACCTCTCGAGATTCTTAAAATGTGAACAATTTAGAATATAAATTCGAGAAAGAGTTCAGTTACAATTACAAGATCTTTGAACTTTGTGCCTTTCGTTTGGAAGAAAACGTCACACTTGAAGGCCTTTTTCTCGCTCTTCGGCTTGCAAAATCATATTCTGTTCCCGACTTTTCTGCGGTTTCTTTCACTTGAGCAATAAACTCGTCAAACTTAACATCATTTCTTAATGCTTGGAATTTCCTCAATGCATGTGTCGATAAAGAAAAGCTTCTGCCAAGTCAATCTCCCTGCCTTGTAGTGTTTTGCTCAGGATGTTTGTCGTTTGCATTATTTGATCAAATATGACCACCATGGGCGTAAATTCGAACTTTGATTATAAGTAAGGACTCCATTAGCCTTTGTTATGATGTCAGGCACCATTTCGTCGTTTACGTCGCTTGTAAGTTAAGAAACTTTCAAGAATACATAGTAAAAATCTGTCTAAGTAAATACCGACAAAATGCCGAAAAAAATTAACATTCACCGACAAATAATTTTTTGGGGGGTCGTTCGCCCCGCCAAACCCCCCATAATATCCGCCTCTGGTAGTAGCAGTCATAGTAGTAGTACTAACAGTATAAGTGGTTGTAGTAGAAGTAAAAGTAGTAATAGTCGTAGTAGAAGCAGTAGTAGAAGAACTGGCCATAAAAGTAGTAGCAGCAGTAGTAGTTATTGTGTTAACAGCAATAGTAGTGGTAGAGATATACCTGTTTATTGAAGTGTATAGGAATATCGGGCTCTGTCATTGCAGGGTGAAATAATTTCCATAAATCCATGCTGTAAGGTGTGAACTAGAACAAATTACAAATAATACGGTCAGAAAACAATGATAAAAAGCAGATTACAAACCATACATAGTTGTTTGATGCAGCTTTAAAATGCTCAGATATGCAGGGTTCTTAATCAAAAGTTTATGTAGTAAACACCCACGTATTGGAAGCTAAAAATTTGCATCCACATTATTGTTTAGACACAATATTCTATTGTTTATTCTATTGTTTTGAATAGAAGGATCATTCTGGATAGTTCTATATCCACTGGTTCCTTTATGCGGGTGTTTACTGTATAAGAAAGATGAAGTAGCAATCTGGTACTACCATCAATTTTTCCTCCTGCGACACAAGACAGTAATTCAAAATGGAGAAGAAGGAGACGAGCTTGGTTGTGCCGTTCTGACTTGCATCTACAAAAACAAAATAAAATCCACGATGCTTAACACCAACATCAATAAATCTAATCATTAATTGTCTCTACCCCTCAGACAGCCGAGTATCCGACCTGAATAGGTCGTCTGCATAGGTCGAACTCGTGTAATTCGAACCCTATCTAATTCGAACGAAATTTTCCGTCCCTTCAAGGATCACTAATGGACCAATTCTTATAAAACAAACCTCTATAATTCGAACTGTTTGTAATTCGAGCATTTTCACGCTTCCCCAGGGTGCTCGAATTAGACAGAGTTGATGATATTCTAGTGAGCTTATGAAACGTTACGATAAATCTCACCGCAATACTTTCTCAGACCCTTAAGCAGCTCCAACAGGTAGACGTAAATCTTGTGGAGAACAACTTTTGTTTCCTGTGACATCTATGAAATAGATCAAAATGAACTAAAGTTATCGATAAAATAAGTCAGAAGACATTAAACAGCTGATAGAAATAAAGAACCAACCATCGTAATATTAAGATAAATCCAAAACATTCGTAAATATAAAAACAAAATATAGAGAGGGTGAAACTTTGCAACGTACTTTCCATTCCTTTTGAGGTTGTGCAAAGCCTCTTGCTCTGAAGAAACAAACGGAAAAAACATTTGTATGCAGAGTATTCCAGGCAAGCACAAGGATAAGCGTATGGTTAATTGTAAAGGCTTGGTAATGATTTAGCAGCGTACAAGGCGGCTCAGTTCTCACCTGAATGCTTGAGGAAAATGCGGATTTGGAACCAGAGAAACAAGTAAGAAGGCAGCCCCTAGAATCGAAATTCAAAATTCGAAATTTTAAAAGGTGTAATCAAAGGCTTCCAGTTCCATATCTGACTTCTAAAAAACAAATTCTGATGCTATCTCTGGCTTCTAACAGCAAGGTTTTTCTACCATCCATTTTATTACCTCTTTCGACTACAAAATGAAAGAGTCTGACAAAATGACAAATGCAGCATACCATTTCGAATTCTCGGGTTGCTATCTGCAATAAGATACTTCTCAACCCAATGCGACATATTGTGCAGAACCCAACGATGTGCCTGTAGAAAAATCGAAGTGGTATCATGTTCAGATATAGGTAGGATAAGATTGCTTAGTTGTTTTCAGAGCTGGTTTGGCGGACAAAGCTCTAACCAAGCTATACAACATCAGAACATCACAAGAAATCCAACTTACGATCTTATTCCGTGGCACTTGTGACGTAAGCCAGTCTATGTAGAGCCCAGGACTATTTTCAGCAACCTATTAAAACAAAATAAACGCATTACATCTACAACCTGTCAACATTATTGCCAGTAACTCAAAAATAATTTTAGCATAGACGTTTTTCAGCAGTAGATAGCAGTAGCAATAGAATCATTCCACTGGCTGGTAATACAGTCTGTGATCAAACGATGAAAGGCAATAGCCTCTATACCTCATCTATGTCTCATTTATACGTTTACTCCCCCGTCTTACCTGTGCCATTTTCGGTAATATCAAATTGGTGAATGATAGAAGACCGGGTGTTGAAGGTGTATCGTGTTCCGTGAGAAGCGACAGCAGGCGAAAGAAATGCTGCGATTGTTGCTGCGAAAAAATTAGCCCTGACTATTAGCATGCATTCTTCAAACATAAACACTTAAAAATCGAGAAATGCTAAAATTCGTTCACTTAATTCGCATCTACCACATCTCATATTGTTATATTACTTCTAATCTTCGTTTAGGACCTCTTATATGGTCCTACCAAGTCTAGGACCTCTTATATGATCCCACCAGGTCTAGGACTTTTTGTATGGTCCTACCAAGTCCAGGACCTCTTATATGACCCTACCAGGTCTAAGACCTCTTATATAATGCTACCAGGTCTAGGACCTCTTATATGATCCTAGCAGCTCTCATCCTCTTGTAAGAACCCTCTCAAACTTTTCTATGACATCTCATATCCTTCTACCACCTTTCTCCTGTCTCCCGCGACATTCTCACAACCCTACCTTCTTGCTCTATCTCGCACATCTATTCACGACATTTCGAATCTGAAGCAAATTCACACAAACACACCTCAGTCTGAAGTTTCTGAATGGACAAAATGATCATCTCAAGAATCTAAAAGAAAAACATGAATGTTGTAACACTTGAATACAATAATAATAATACTGACCATTACAATACTTTCAACCAGTGCAGTCTAGCAAAGAACGTTCAGATCAGCAATGGAAAAGATTTACATAAAAAATAAACAGTTCACCTTTTCTGCCATTCCTTGGTTGAACAAACAGAGACTGGATATAATATTAGCAGTCTGCTTGAGATTGATAGCATCTTTGGTTATTTGATACAAGAAAGGAAAACCCTGTTGGAGAGAACAAGTAAAAGTGTCATACTACCATGTTTTGCTATATACATATGCATATGAAAACATGCTATGGATTGCTTTTAAATGCATGAACTTTTATAAGTTTGATTTGAAGCATACCCTTTCACCCGTTAAAGCGGTGTAATCATTTTGAGAGAGCTGCAACTGCCTGTAATTGAATATAAATAACAAAGAAACAAATATACAACAATGCCTTATTTACTTATTAAATAATAATACACAACATTATTCAATAAGTAAATAATGACAGTAAATAAACAAGTAAATAAGTAAAAGAATTGAATAAAGTAGACGACGAAAGAAAAAAGACAGACAGACAGGTAGCTAAAGAACTAAGCAACTAAACAAGTAGTACTCGTTGATATCTGTACCACATTGCAACCCAATAAAACAAAAAAGTACCTGTCCTCCCGAGCTTCGTCTAAAAGAACAGCTAAAGTTGATATCATCTTTTCTAAGGCACTCGGGTTGTACCTTTCCTCGGGGAAAATTGACAGAATATCCTCATCATCGATATCCATATCGTCATCATCATCACAGGTCATATCCGCCTTTGGAAAGATAAAACATTGCAGTTAGAATAGAATTGTGATACAAAGAGCTGAAGAAACTAATTGAAGATTGCAATGCATAAGAGGAAACAACGGTGTTTCATACAGGAGAGGTCACACATACCACTTCAGAAGCCTTCAGTCCCATGTAGAAATTGACCATTGTCGTGATTGCATCGATATTCAACATGAAATTACACTGTAAAAAACAAAAAAATCCAAGAATAGAACAGGCAATAAATCATCGGAGTTTGAAAAAGATGGATTTGAACTTAATAGGTCGCACGAACCTCTTCTTGTCCAAGGGAGACAAACTGGTAAATGAAATGAAACAATTCACCAAGATTCTTGCAATGAGATCTTATGTTTTCTTCAAGCTGAAAAGGGAAAGATAACACAATATGGATGTATATGTAACATATGTCAAATAACATACATGGAAGCTTGATGATAAACTCGAATTACGTGCATACAGTTCAAAAGCTTAAAAATACGGTAATCAGACCAAACTACTCTCTATAATGTGGACACAGTATGGATATCTGCACAAAGGTGCTTCTAAAGCATCCGTGTTAAAATAACTTGTAAAACATATATAAACATCTCATGTTTGAGAAATTAAAGAGTTAAAAGCAAGTTATAGTAATAATAATAACGTATAACAGCGTAAGAGGAGAGAAGACAGGGTAGTGTAGGAGATATTGAAGTAAAAATTGTCTTGGTACAGAGACACCAATATACATAAGCAAATAAAGGTCACAAAAGAAGTAAAGATAAAAACAGAAGTTCATCAATGAATGGGAGTTTTTACGGGTGTGACGTTTCGAGAGATACTTCTCTCATCGTCGGGCAGGTGAGTTAATATAATGACAATCAATGAACAGACAAATAAAATTATATTCACAAAGAAAAAGATCTTCCAGATGGTGAAGATTGCCAGGGAAAATACAAAGACACAAAGAAACAAAAAATAAAAGAAGCCAAATGGTCAACTGAAATATTTTGATACTTACAAGTGCAAGGGCTGTCTTGATGAATCTGGTTGTTGGGGAAGCAGAACCAATTCCATCTTCATCATCTTCGTCGTTGTCACTATCACTAAAATAAACATAAATAAACAGATAAGATAGAGTATCATGGCAAAGAGTCAAGTGGTATACTATCCGTTAACTTTATGAAGATTAACATGTGAAATGACAATTGGATGGGTATAAATTACAACTGGATGGGCATAAATTACAATTGAATGAGCATAAATTACCACTGGATGGGCATAAATTACAATTCGATGGGCATAGATTACACTTGAATGGGTATAAATTACAGCTGGATGGGTATAAATTACAACTGGATGGGCATAAATTACCACTGGATAGGCATAAATTACATACTCATCGGAGGCTTGGGAGTATTTGTCAACTTGCGAAGGTCGCAGGATTTTTATTGCATGAAGACAAATCTGTCCAAACATCTGAAAATGAAAAGAAGCAATAAAAAAAGAGAAAGAATAGAAGGACATAAATAA
Organism: Sanderia malayensis; assembly: GCA_013076295.1. Lineage (NCBI taxonomy): Eukaryota > Metazoa > Cnidaria > Scyphozoa > Semaeostomeae > Pelagiidae > Sanderia > Sanderia malayensis. The sequence goes on from RQOL01000906.1 coordinate 4,720,258, forward strand.
AAATGAAAGCAACTGGTCTTAGTTTAGCTTAACGCAAAATCGCTGTTTTCGCGTCATTGGTGTATGGGCAGAAAAATAATTTTGGCGTATAGAAACATATTGCACTGCAGTAGAGTCGAGTGAATCGTGGAGCTTTATTGCAAGTTCAAAACAGTGAAATAATATATAATTCAAAAGTGGGGTGAAAATATAGCGGAGCAAAGTAGTGGAAGAAGAGAGTGAAGTGATAAAGTAAAGGAATAAAGTGAGAAAATACAGTTTGAGAAAAACAATAATGGAAACAAAACATAGAGATAGTGTGTGAAATAACATCAAAGTGATAGACATTATTATCAAAATTAATATTTACCTGTCTCAGTGGTTGAGCTGGACATTTGACAAACATTTGCTGCAGCCACCAGTCATCTGCAGCCATGGTCTCTAACAGCCATTCGCACGCCGGCTGGCACCTATCTAGGCCATTTAAAAGGAACTCCATCCAGCCCTTCATGTGTGGCTTCTCTCGTGAGTGAACCAACGTCTCTAGCAGAAACGATGCTCCAAGCTTGATGCTAAAATACCCCACCGACAGACTGTTGTCAATCGAGCTGGGAAGCACGTTGCAGAACTGCCACATAAAATTGAAGTAGCTGACGTCGAAGACGAGTTTGTCGCGTAAAAATTGCACGTTGTCGTGCCAAATCCATTCTTGCAAGTCCTGACACAGACGAACTGTTCTCTCCGGTTGTTTCTCTACATCCATTGATACGTGTTCGTAAAATAGCATGTACGCACTGTGTGTCTTCTCAAACGATACATCCATGTATTTCTCTGTTACAGCGTCGTACGTTTTGGTCTGTGGAGTATGAAACATAGAGATCGTGAATAGGTATTGCATGGCCCAAGCAATGCTACATGAAATTTCTGTACAGTATAAATTCCATATAGCGGATAATCAAAGAAACAGTGCTGTCGTTGGTTTTAAAGGTGTACATTGCAAAATTGCAGTTCTTGAAAGGAGATGACCATTCTTGAGACATTATGTGACAAGAATAAAAACACCATACATTATTTGTGATGATTGAAAACATTGCTCCCTTAGTTTTTCAAAAATTTCCACATATAAATACCTAACGAGGTATCCACATTAGGAAATCGTTGTATAGAGGTTGCACTTCACAAATACTCAACCTTGACTCCAGGCTCCCTATCGCTTTGCTAAAAGTGCTCGTTCAAAGTACTTGAAATACCCAGGATTACTAATTTATGCAAGTTCCTATTGTTATTGAGTAGCCAATCACAATCCATTATTCCTAGGTATGTGCAAGGGCCACAACTGATTACATTGTTGCTCTTGGTTCACGGTTTTACTAACACCAAGAGCCTCAAGCCCTGAAGCAGGCCTAAAACAAGTTAAATAAATAAATACATACATCCACTCTGTACAATCAATGCAAGAGTAAGTATCATACCATCATTTCGCCTCCAAAACATTCAGCTGCAATTTGCGAAGGATCAAACGGTTTGACCTCAGCATCGTTAAACAGATACCAATTGCCCGACTTTGAATGTCTGTCGCGGATAAAACTGTAGTAGTGCCCCCCGTCTGCAGTTCCAGTGTGAACGACAACGCCTGCAAGATTGTACCAATAGCGGGGGTCATCATCGGGGTCTTGATCCTTGTTTTGCATGAGATACTCCTCCGTGTACGGTGCCATGTTCAAACGCATTGGGAAGGAGAAGTGTGTGTTCACTTTCTCTTTCATCATTGTCACCATGTTAAACGTGTATCGCATTGTGTTGAAGCAGAGAACTTTGGGAAGTTTCTTGAAGCACGCCCTGGGGAAGTAATCAATGCGTATACATGCCAGGATATGTGGAATACCGTTGTGTCATATTCCTCAATGTGTCAGACATCTTTCTGTTCCGGATATTATATTATATCACATGGCATTACCTTGCCATATGGCATGTCATGGGTTCGATCCCAGATAACTCGAGCTCTCCTTAACTCAAGCGAATTCACCGTTCCCCATGGATATTCAACTTATCGAGTTTCAACCGAAAGGGATTTTTAAATATGGGAAATTTCAGATAATCGTGTACAGGAATGAGATGAATAAATCCCGACTCATAGTGAAAATAAACAGTGAACTGAAGAAAATCATGAAATAATACCTCTTCTCTGCTCTGACCTTCTCCTGGCATTGCGAACACGTGTACTTGTTATCTCCTTCCAAAACATCTTTAACTGTTTCTTCATCAAGTGATTCCTGAAAGTAACATAAAGCACAATATGGATCAGCACTGTAGAATACATCACTACAGAATCCACATACAAACACACAGCAACAGACAAAACAGATAGATTTATTGCAAAGTATTCCTATGGTAATGACCAGATACTCAACTTGCCATTAACTAATTGGGATTTTTACCAGTAGGATAACAGTTAGTTCAAACAGCATCATACCAATGCAGACATAGTTTCTCTAGCAGTATATAGTTTCTTGAAAGGTAACATTATATTTTCTAATCACCAACATTTTATCATCTAATCACTAACAAAATTGTGCGTAATATACCCAATTTTGGGGTTTTGTACATCATTTGATAGATAGATAGATAGATAGACAGATAGATAGATAGACATGTTTCAAAGTGCATAAGCAATGGTATATGTGATAGACGACTATTTATATCACATACACCATTGGATACATGGTTATCTCTGACACATATATCTATATTAGATATGTGTCAGATATCTACATCACGGAAGATCAACGTTGGTGCTTACATATAGATTCCTCATATCTGCAACGGTGCATCTGACTGAATAGAATTCCTCTTCGGTCTTACTGACATGATCACAGTCCTGCAACAGAAGTAACATCGTGGTGGAAATAGGACAGACAAATTTTGACTAAGACTTCCAGAAGACAAATTTTGAAATGAGTAAAAAGCTGGATGACGTGCTAAATAAAGAAAATTTTTCAGAAGTGGCAGCATCGTTATCAATGTCAATACAGTGAAAACCAACATGTAAAAAACTGCAAATCTGCCATCCAACCTATTGTTCAAAGACAATAGGCTATTGTTTCTTCTATTGTCTTGCGCAGAAATGTCAACTTGCAGGCTCAGTTGGTTCTTATAACATGCGAGTTTAATCACAAAAAACCTACCAGAGATACGACATTGTTTGTGATCACTCCACAGAAAAGATCTCTCATTGTGCATTTCTGAAATACAAATTAGATATTAATGTTGTAATTAGTGCAATAAATAACATGTGGCGAATTCGTGAAAGAAATTAGTGGATAATACAAATGGCTGATGAACCAATGGCTAATATTAAAGTTGTCAACTGTGAATGCACGTAACATGGTAAATGTAAGTGCAAATGACAACTTGCCATTGCAAATATACGTGCAATTGAAAGTATCGGAGAAAAAGCAAGTGTAGATGTAACTATATGTGCAAATGACAGTATCAGGGAAAAGGCAAGTGTAGATGTAACGAAATGTGAAAATGACAGTATCGGAGAAAAAGTGTAGATGTAGCTATATGTGCAAGGTTTAGAATGTCTTACCAAATTATCATCCATTTCTTCGAGTTTGCTAATCAAGTCAGTGAAAAACTCGGCCATGTCCTTTTGTTCCCCTGTGTTCAACGGTTGTTTATCCATGGTGTATGTCTTGCATAGCGAGCGTGGATTGTAAGCCTTTCGGTAACTTTCCTGCAAAATGAAAATATTCAACATTATACGCTCCTCTAAGAGTGTAACAGACCTGACATGATGTTGAATTAAAATTACCCTATATTCAGTATGCATAAGGGTCATTGGTCGTATGATTATGGAGAAACTATAAAAATACAAGTACAGTTGAATCTCGCTATCTCGAACTCGGTCAACTCGAACAACTCGCTATCTCGAACAAATTCCCATTTCCCCTCGTTCTCTAGTTGGGTGAATTTAGTTCGGATATCTCGAACTCCCGCTATGTCGAACAAATTTTCATTTCCCCTGCGAGCTCGAGATAGCGAGAGTCGACTGTGTTAAATTTACAAAAGATTTATTGATACTACGCACCTGCAAATAAGCGAACATCTTTTGTAGTTCTTTTAATACCAGACCAAATTTCATATTGTCTGAGGCTTTAGCTTGAAGCAGTGCTGCCCTTGCTTTGGGTATCATGAAAAGTTGCTGGACACAAGATGCCATGTAACACGTCGCTCCTAGGTTCACAAGTCCAACGTAGCCAGCTGGTGACCGCTCCAACTCGTGCGGCCAATAATTCCAACCGTACGAGCTGTGCGCGCCGGTATTATCATCAACCGCGTGGTGCTTGAAGAATAAGGCCTGTAACTCGCGATAGTTGCGGTCGCATCCCTGCGCAAGTTTGACGAGCAGGTCGAACGCCGCGCCGCGCGCGGTTTTCGTCTCACATGTCGGTCGACCGTTCTCGCCGTCCTCCGCATCGAGCGGAATACGAAAAAGACAATCGTTGAAGACGTTCTTCATCAACTTGCGTCCCTTGTCCGAGTATTTGAATACGGGTTCGTGCCGCAGAAGAGATGTACACACGTGCAGCAGGCCAATCAAACAGTAATCAGACGACGGCACCGCTTCTTTCGCACCGGCGTAGCCACATATAAACTCGGCGACCGTTGCAACGGCTTTTTCAATATCCACGGGGTTTGCGGCATCTATCGCAACTTCATGTTTGTCAATTAACCGCGACAGAAGCCAAAAGTAATCCTTGAAATTAGACGTGGCAGACTTCGAAGAGTGGTGAGTTTCAATTAGGCCTTCGCGACACGCGATCAGTGTTGGAAGATTTCGAAGTAATAAGTTCAAAACCATGTTAAGAAGATCCGTCTCTACGCTCACGCACATCTTGAAAATACCTCTTGATGCCTCCGTGCGTACCGATTTCTATTGAAGAAAAAGAAGTCAAATATAAGATATCCAGTAATAACCCCCATAACAAGAGCATGCAAATTTTGCATCGAGCCTATTTCTCAAACACAATAAGCTATTGCTTCTTCTATTGTTTTGAGACGAAATTTCAGCCTGAAGGCTTTCATAAAAGTAGGCTCTGATATGTGGGTTTCTGCAGTAATACATGTTGCAGCACAGTACACAACTCAACTAGCAACTGCGACGGTTGATATGTATCTAAGTTTATAAGCAATTAAGCGTGCTAGCAAACCGATCAACTCAAAAACGCCTTCCCAACATTTATCTATCTCCGTGCAGTTGACAACTCGTTATATCTCGAGCCCTGAAGGGTAATACAAATATGCTCTAGATAGCATACACTTGATGCGATTGATGACGAACTTGAAGTACCCAGAGAAATAAAAAAATAACTAGAAGAGATAGCGAGTTGTCCAAGATGCAATACCTGTGGCGACTCAAAGATGAGCCTTTGAAGAAGAACTTCAAACTTCTCATGATGAACTAGCGAGGATGTTACTTGGTTGTCCATTTGTGTCCAACAGACCAGGAACGACAGACAATGATAAACAACTACAATAAGAAATAAACAAAAGTTAATTCTGAACTTCCTCCGTATAATCAAGATGCTTGTGTAACCCAGTGCGACTTTAGTGATGAAAGCAAGAAGCATGCATAGTTATAATCAGACGTTCCTAAAGAAAAACTTTGTTGACAATCCGTCAACCTACTGGAAGCAGAGTTACGGACGTGGTCGCAAGAGACATTACTTCAAGACACAAGCCTCCTGACTAGTACAGTAAACACTCGCGTATAAGAACCTGTGAATTCTGCATCCAGCCTATTGCTCAAATGCTATAGCCTATTGTCTTTTCTATTGTTTTGAGCAGGGTTTTCGGCCTGGAAGGTTCTTAATTCATTGGTTCTTACATGCGGGTGTTTACTGTATATGAACAGCCGCAGGTTGCAGTGACATAAACATTAAAATTGTCGGACAAGTTATAACAACATACCAGCAGCATGGACATCCTGACTTCCGGCTGAAAATTGATTCGGACATTCAGAAACACCGCACAGCAATGAGATGAGCTTCTCCAGTAAAACATCTTCTTTCACAAGCTCAACCAGCGACTGTAATCATTGCACAGATGTCAATACACAATAATCAATGCACAGTAATCAAATCACAAATGCCAATAAACAATAAAACCCAGCACGAGCCCCCAAAAACTTGTAAACTCAAATTGTTGCCCTTTAAGATCTTGCTCATTACGTTATCCCATGGCTCATGTACTCTTTCACTCGAGCATTCAAAACCTCAAACGACCTTGTTCGAGCACTTAGTAGTTCGAACTTACTTCCGATAACTCGAATAACACCATGATCAAACGTAAATCGAAATGGATGAAAAACCCGGATACCGCAATGCTCCCAAAGCGCCCTTTAAGCGCCCTTTAAGCCTATAATACGAACGTGCACTGGATAATTTTATACGGGCATCTGGGGATTATTCAAAGCATTACGGTGGCCCATGGCCACTGGCGAATTACCTGATTGAATCCTTGAATGATGACGACATTATCTCCTTCAATGCTCTTGTATCTGGCTCGCAAAACGTGCTTCCTCTGTTTACCATGTTCGGTACGCCTGCGCTTGCTTTCTCTATCCGCCACAACAACAACGTCTTCTTTCTCCTCCCGGGCCAGCGATATGCAACCGAACCTGGTCAGCAGTTTCATGACATAACCGATACAGTTCAAAGTCCAATCATCGGAGCACGTGTTCCGCGTGGACAGCGAATCAGAGAAGAGTCTGTCGTAGAGACAGCGCAGACCGCCCAACTTGATAAACTTCTTCACCCAGCCAACAGGCTCGACGGAAGAGCGGTACAGCGCATGCTCACTCTCTGACGAACCGCTGTCCGAATCCGTGCTGGCATCGTGGTCTTGACTGGTACTGTGCAACACATCCTGGTCGTAGGCACTCATCGAGTCTATGATGTGCAGCACATACAGCAATCTAAACATGCTATCTGTCACAAGAAGCTCGGCCCAACACGAGGTCGTGCTCTCAGAACTCTTGTCCTCGGCTTCTTCAAGCTTTTCCAGCCTCCTTTTGATGTCTGTGTTAGTCGGCAATATCATCAGCAATTCCCAAAGACTGTGAACGAGATTTTTCGTTGTGATATCTTTTCTCGTGTCACTCACATAGCGAGGAGTATTTATGGATGTAGGCCCATCACTGCTGCTTGCATTGCTGCTATTTTTATCCTCACGAGGCTCGTGCGATGGTGAATTTTCGTTGTTATCCTTTGTTAGTCTCGTCTTGTGAAGCAAGTCAAGTAGATTGAAGAACAGAGAGAAATTATCCTCCTTTAACAACTGCACCATCGGTGAAGCATCCATATCCGGCGAACGCTGAAGCGAGGCTGGCACTTGGCTACCATTTTGCAAGCGGTCCTTTCTCGGATGCGACACAGAAACGAAGATCAACTGGAAAAGAAGAAAATAAATACAATAGACAATAGAAATGAATATAATATACAATACAAACAACTACAATAGACAATGTAAATAAATACAATAAACAACAGAAAAACAATAAACGATAGAAAGAAGCAAAACAGACAATAAATAGAAAAATAATTACAGTCAACTCTGTCTAATGCTCTAATGTAAACACCCTATATAGAGGTTTGCTTTATGAGAATTGGTTCATTAGTGATCCTTGAAGGGACAGAGAATTTCGTTCGAATTAGATATAGTTCGAATTACACGAAATCGAACTATGCAGATTTGACTGTATATCGATATTCCACTGTGATCAACACTATTTCTGATTAAAAAAGAATTCAATACATACTTGTTGGTCTTTGATACCAAGCTCACCGAGTGCCTTGTGATCGAGATCGGGTGTCAACTCGTGACCATGCGATATGAGACGGAAAGGAGGTTGCAGCGGTTGGGCGACTTGAGGTCGTTCCTTTTCATCGTGTTCGCTTTGTAGCTTCACGCACCAGTGGGTTATTTCAGCACGCAGTTTCGCCAGCAGGTCGTACGAAGACAAACGAAAACACGCCTGCGAATAAGGTTAAATAATATGATGAAAAACGAACATCATAATCCCACTAGACTGTACGACAGAATGGTAAGACGGATTAAAGGCTCTCGGCGTTTATTCAAAATACATGTGCTTTCGTTGGATCATGAAAGTTTAAGTCGAAATCAAGAGAGAGAGAGAAAAAGTTTTTCATTGCAGATAAAATGATATTTTACTCATCGAAGTTGAACTGTATATAGCTGTGGGGTAAGGAGGAACTGATGCATGTTATCTCATCTTCAAACTCTCAAAAACTCACAGATAGTAGTGTATAGTTGAAGTATTCGTGCATGTTATTCACATGAAGCACTTGAATGCCGTTGACAACAGAGTTAATAAAGTAAAAAGCAGCGAGCACCAGAAAAGGTAATGCATATAGTAAAACATAGAAAATCAAGCATTACCTTTTCAGAGAAGCCAGCAGGCTGACATAGAACACGAAGAGGTTGTTCCTTGCTACCAGTTGAGCGAATACGAGGTTGATGCCCTTCGAAATTGTAACCAGAAAGCTGCCACATGTGGATGTGATAAGTAAACCTGGCATGAGAACGAGACAAATCTTAGCAAGTGCATGACAATTGAATATTGTAGATTGTGGTTGGAGACGAGGCTCAATAGCTATCGTACCTTTTCCAATACGCTTCTAAATGAGATTTGAGTATGGTTAAAATCTGTTGTATTGTTCTCAATGATTCGTTAGTTTCCTGTGAAACGAACGAGAATGCAGTCAATCGCTATAGTCTAAATTCGCTAATTCAAAAACTATCTGATTCAAAATAAATTCTCGGTATCTTCAAAAGCTGGTTTCCATATAGTCGTTGAGGGTCGTTGAGGGTCGTTGAGGGTCGCTCAAAGGATTAAAATCAACTTTTGACAATGTCTCTGTGTGATTTTTTATCCTTTCAGCAACCCCCAATGACCCTCAACGGCTATATGGAAACCAGGCTTTACAGATAAATCTCAAAAACTCAAACATTTTGTAATTCCATTTTCATGACCTGCAAGGGTGTTCGAATAACATAAAAGTTTTTACCCTTTCCGAAAACAAACACTACACGACAAGGCACATGACGCATAGATAATTGGATTGAGTTATAGGAACAATTGAGAATGCAACAGGTAAAATGGGTGACTTGAGGTTGATAGCTCACCTTGGAGAGGCTGGTCATTGATCGTTTCAAATACAAAACACATCTGATGAGGAATTCCCTCTCTTTCTCCAAAGAACCATTGCCAACTGAATAGAAAAGTAAATATAAAATTATTAGAACAAATACAATCTTCTTTTAAGCAGTGTATGCGCCAAAATTGAAATTTTACGCAACTATAACCGGGCATTGTGTGTAGCTATATTTGACTACCGTTGTCAGCTATGTTTGCGCAGCATATGCAGCTATATCTTAGCAATTTATGCAGCTATATCTCAGTAACTTATGGAGCTATATATTTATAATGTATGTACATATATCACATGGAGAGTGTTGTCTTCACCAGCATACAGTGCTCCATGTACAAAGTACAGAGCCTCGATAGCAGAATCACAGAAAAGAAAAAGACAGAATCCCTGTTACTCTGAGTTTCGTGCGAAAGCACTCGCCAAACAGAATATAACTATAATGTATGCAGCTATATTCATATAAGAACTTACTTGTAATATAAAGGTAGTTCAGGTACCCCATAGCCTCGTCTGCAACCTGATCTCGTTGTGCTTTGAGTGCAATCTTCCACAAATAATCAATGCCAAGTATCTACGCAATAAAAAAACATCTCAATCATGTAAACATTTCAATATCAATAATCATTTCAATACGTATATATGAATCAAAATATATAGAGAAGATATGCAAGAAACCGAATATTTTGAATTTCCTGTTAGGTAAGATAGAGAACGGGCATGGAAGCATGTTTGAAATATCTAAGGTTCTAGTTATCGGGACTTTACTGTAGATGAATACATAATTAATGTAAACATATTGATGAGATATTGTATATTGTATATTGATAAACATATTGTAGTACCTCTTCGTCTTGCGTTTCTTGGGCAAACGGTGAAGCATTGGATAGTCTGGTGAGGTTGAAAAGCTGTTGAAACAGGCCGAGTCCCGTGAATGTAATAGTCTCTGGATTCATCTCTGGTAGCTGAAAGAGTGACAGAGCGGCTAATTACATTAGCAATAGTAATAACAATAACATAGGAGGATAGGAGGGATTGTGTATGAAAATATCGTGAATGACCAAATAACCGCCCATGCCCCAAATAAATCCCTAAGTATAAGAGCCAAAGTTATAATATGCGCCCCCCCCTGACCGAATAAACGCACCCTTTAAACAAGGGGCGCCTATTTGAACTGATGATAATCAAGCACGGGCGCTTATTCAGAATCATTCACAACTTCCAATTTTAGTGTGAACATTTAATCTTGCTACTTAATACAGAAATTGCTTAAAAATTGACTGCTTAAACATTTCAAAATCATTAAACACCAATTCAAAATTAAAATGATTATATTTTCGTTTTATTCTTTCGAAACTACAGGTGCGACCCTCAGGTAAGGGCCATAAATTAAGCGAGAAAAAAGCTCTTTGTGCCCCACACAACAACTGAAACAAAAAATTTACAGGCGCCAAATAGTCGCCCCTGCTAAATAAGCGCCCAGGATCCGGGCCAAAAATAAAGATAAGCGCCATGAGCAATTACTTATTATTCACGGCATGCAACAATTGAAGCCAACCTACCTTATTCATGAATATGTGCTTGAAAGCATCGAGTCCAAGTGCATGCAAATCTTTGCTGTTCGCCTGCTTCAAAAGCCAGCTGAGCAGTAGATAGTGAAATCGTTCGGACATTTCCGTCACCAGAGAAGACCACAAGCAGTCGACTTGGGTTATGGTTAGACCTTGAACAAAATCAGTTACCATTGAGATGTCTGCAGTACTGAGGTAAACGATACTGACATGTGTGAGGTCTACGTTAGTGACAAGACCCACGATTGAGGTCTACGTTAGTGACAAGACCCACGACTGAGGTCTACATAAGTGACAAAAGCCACGACTGAGGTCTACATAAGTGACAAGAGCCACGACTGAGATCAACGCTGGTGGCAAGACCCACAACTGAGGTCTACGTTGGTGACAAGAGCCACGACCGAGGTCTACATTGGTGACAAGACACACGACTGAGGTCTACGTTAGTCGCAAGGCCCACGATTGAGGTCTACATTAGTGACAAGAGCCACAACTGAGGTCTACGTTGTTGACAAGACACACGACTGAGGTTTACGCTAGTGAAAAGACACACGACTGAAGTCTATGTTATTGACAAGACACACGACTAAGGTCAATGCTAGTGACAAGGCCCACAACTGAGGTCTACGTTAGTGAAAAGACACACGACTGAGGTCTACATAATATCATGAAGAGTACTCACGAAAGTGATCGGGAGACAACTCAGACGAGTACAAAGCAGTAAGAAATTCAAGGCGCGCCAGTATCTGTTGCTCTCTATGGGGGGTTGGATCGTTGTCGCCCTCTCTAGCAGTGACCTTCTGCTGCCACAGCTCGACAAAATCTTTCAGGTTGGAGAAGAACACGTCCATCATGTGCAGGTCTTTGACGGCCCATTCGAGCAGCCAGTGGCCATCGCTACTGTTCGATGACATCGGGTAACTGTTGAGAATTTTCGGCAATATTTGGAATGATATCACAACCGATCTACAAGTAAAGGAAGATACAGTGTTACTAACAAATATTCAGTATTGTCAGACATGGTATACAAAACTATTGAGCTAAAGGCAGCAACCCTTGGCAGGGAGCAGTTTGCATTTGGGATGGTTAATATGTTGAACGGGGCCCTAGAAAAGGTCTTCAAAGGGGGGGGATTAAAAACCTTTCACGGTTTATCGTATATATTACTTAATAAAGAAGTAAAATAGGATGAGCTCTGTCCCACTTTTGTCACAGCTTGCCTTTCATTGCAGCATTGGATGACGTAGTAGTGAGATGTGGGACAAATTAGAACAACATCGCGAATTACAGCTTACATTGCAACTGCTGTGTTTGCAATACCATCAGTTGCAATAACGGTTGAACTTCAGATATTGTAATGATATTGATATAATGAAGTACAGCTTTATTATACGTGTTACTTGATAATACCTGTTGTGCTCTATATTATTGAGGCATCCTTTCACGAATGCCATGACGACGTCTCTATTGCCAGTGTAGCGAACAAGTTGCCATAAAAGTTTTTGTACTTCTTGAATCATGCCCTCTCCAAGCTCATCCTGCAAGCAATGATAAAGAAATGATACGGTGTAATAGCAATGATACGAAGTACAACAATGATACAGTGCAATCAGTTTATAGCAACTAGAGTATTGATACGGTGTAATAGCAATGATACAAAGTACAACAATGATACAGTGCAATCAGTTTAAAGCAGCTAGAGTAATGGTACGGTGTAATAGCAATGATACAAAGTAAAACAATGATACAGTTTATAGCAGTGATAAAAATTGGTGTTATAGCAGTGATACAAGGTAAAGCAATAAGACGTTGTGAGGGCAATGATACAAAGTAGAACAATCAAACTGTTTGCAGCAGTGAACAAGCTAGAGTAATGATACACTGTAATAGCAATGATACGAAGTACAACAATGACACAGTGCAACAATGATAGCAGCTAGAGTAATGATACACTGTAATAGCAATGATACGAAGTACAACAATGACACAGTGGAATCAGTTTATAGCAGCAAGAGTAATGATACAATGTAATAGCAATGATACGGTAAAGGGCAATTGATGTAAAGAAATATAGTCAAGTAACAATGAGTACTCACAATGTTTTCATCTTGCAGCAGATCCCAAAGCAATGTATTACCCTGTAAACAAAGATTATTTGCCTCTAGATCAGATCTGGCTTTTGGCGATGACATCGAATTGACCAGATTGGCAACCTCTTGATCTTCCTCCTCCTCAGAAGCATCCGTATCGTCTTGTCGCTGCCCCGCTCTCTCTTCTGACACTGGACTGACGTTCAAATAATTCATTTCGTCATCATCCTCGTCCGTGTCGCCGTCGGCCTGATCGCTTTGAAATGACGATGAAATGGGCATTACGTCATCAGAATCGTCGAAGTCGCGCGGCGATACATCGAGTAGTTCGGCATTTGGCAGTATCGAACTTCTGTTCGATGTCTCAAGGTTAGGCATCTTAAAGTCAAGGCTTCTAACAAAACAATACAAATAATGATACAGTCAACTCTGTCTAATTCGAACACCCTGGGGAAGCGTGAAAATGTTCGAATTACAAAAGGTTCGAATTATAGAGGTTTGTTTTATGAGAATTGGTTCATTAGTGATCCTTGAAGGGACGGAGAATTTCGTTCGAATTAGATAAAGTTCGAATTACACGAGTTGGAACTATGCAGATTTGACTGTAGTAATAATAATGCAATAATTATTATTATAATAATTATGAAGATGGAGAAGAGTTAAAAGATGATGCAAAAGCAGATAAACGTTGTACTAATGAATATGAAGGTGTACAAGTACATATAAAATATACAAGCAGGTGGAGGGACATAAAATAGATAGAATGTACAGGACAATGTACAAGAAGATAGAATGTGGTACGTGCGGGCGGAGAGTTGTACACGTGGACATAAGAATGCATCAGCAAATACAAGGTTGTTCCAGCAATTAAACATGTAACAGATAAAGGGATTCACAAGCAGATGGAGGGATAGGAAATATATGCAAGTCTGTACAGACGAATAGAAACAAATAGAAGTGTGTACAGGAAGACGATATGTTACTGCAAAGATAAAAGTATGAAACTGCCCATACCTTGAAGAAACGTCATCTCCACGAGCATCTGAGCCTGCTACGGTATTACCATGGTTGCTGGCTACGTCATCATCAGTGCTACCATCACTGCTCACGCTTGCACTGTCCGGGCTGCGAGCAGGACTGACATTGATGCGTTTCTTGACTGAGAATGAATCAAACACATGCACGTTTAAAATAGGCGGCATAAAAAACTGCAATACTACAAAGCATTGAATGGGTTAAGCATCAAAGCACAAGCAGTTTGGTCGAAAGTAAAAGGCCTGCTATACAATGACAATGCCATTATTGATACAGTTGAGCTTCAATGGTGCAAGGAGCAACCGACAGAATAAAGAAATTTATTCCCGCAAATGGCATTATCAGTTATTGAAGGTCGAGCTTAAAGCAAGCATAAAATAAACAAAGACAGAAGGATTTCCGATACATCGAGGTATTCGAGTTAAATGGCAGTGGAGATATCAAATTTGAACTGTATTCGAGGCTAAATGAATGCTTGCTAAACGAAGAGGAAAACAAACCTTGTACACCAACTGCGTTTGACCTTTCCGTTGTGCTGTCACTCATTTTCGAGCCGTACAAAGTTGCCGACCATACCCTTCTTGTAAGCAGAGAAGCTAACAACAGTGTCTGTTTCGTGTGCGAGCCAACTAACAACCTACCAACAAGGGTCAGCAAGCATTGAATCGATTTCAGCTCCATGTGTTTTGTCAATGAGATGAGCAAATCAAGAACGAATTTACCAGTGTGTTTCAGCTGAATAACAAAGAAAACATGCATCAGGATTTGAGATTCCTGTCCGTGCTAAATTACTTAATACGGCGCTTTACCTAAGTATGACTTAAACTTCCATTGTGTTTTGGCAATTTTGAGCCTCAATATTCTTATAGACTATATTCTTATACAAAAAAAGTGTGTAGCAACAGAGATAATAAAAAAAACGTTATCATGGTTCTCAAAATAAGCATGTGTTGTGAAAAAATCGGGTTTTGGTTGGGCATTTAAATTAGTTGTTATTTAAATACGTATAGCAACGTTTTTTGTCATGTACCTCTACCTTGCTATAGTGAAAGCTAACCTGAACATAAGCAGTATTAAATTCCACTCATGCAAGTTGAACAGGCTTTAGGGAGACTGGAAATTATTACAGAAAAAATACAGGGAAATATGTGGTGGAGTCTAGATGCTATTACCTGGGCTGCATTCCATACACATTCTAAATGCTTCGGTTTTAACTGCTTCTCTTGAGCGAGGAAATTCAGTAGAAATTGAGATTGCTTTAGAAGCTGCGAATGAAAATACGGTTATCGAGAGTTAGAAGGATTATTTGATTTGAAACAAGAAATGTTGACATATTTCAAGCATTGATGAAGCTAATTCGCATGCTTGCCTCTATGTGATGATTCGGTCCAAACAAATGTTCAATCATGTCCTTTTCTATCAACCAGTTCGCCAACTCTTGGCACAAACTGAAAAAAGATGATTCGTGCAGCTCTCAGAAGAGGATACATTACGAGCATGAAGGATACGAAATGCGAGTTGAAAAGGTTATCCTCACAATAATGTTGAAAGCATTAAGAGTAGATGGAGGAAGATGATGGAAGATGGTGGATAGAAAATAAAAAAGAATGACTACGAAAATGCGAAGAATGAAGAAGAAGTAGTGACGCAGGAAAAATAACAAAGAAGATGACACAGAAGATAAAGAAAGGAAGAGAAGATATAGAAAACATCAAAAAGAATCAAAAAGGCAAAGAAGAATAGAAAAGAAAAGAAAACGAAGGAAGATGGAACAATAAGAGAAGAGAAAAGCGCGTGGAAATGGAATTAGTTGCAAAGGAAGATTGTCACTTACGCATCTATATCCCCAAATCCATCAGTATGCGATAGTTCTATCAAGTTGTGTATTTGATTCTAGGAAATATTTGTCAATATCCTTTAGCAAAAAGCAGATACCACTACGAATTAAATGCCCGCAAGTTGACAGCGGTAATTTGGGAAACGGAAAAGCATAACTTACTGTTATCTGATTGAGGCCTTCCATTCGGACGGTGAGGGTTGACGACATAAAATATATGAAGGACAACTCGAGGACATTGCTACAAAAAACAAACATAAATATAAGCTGCAAATTAATCCAGTACCAACCAGTAAAATCTGGTTGAAAGAATCACTCAGGGGAATAGTTAATCTCCCAAAATCGAAAAGGTTCCCAGGCATCAATAGTCAATTGCAGTGTACATAACGCGTGTCCGAATCAGAATCAGAAACAGATTCAATGCATTGGAGGATTCGAATTAAGCAGCAGTTGACGTCATGAAATTGAATTGAATTAGGGGGTCGTAAGATTGTAATGAACAGGTGGGAGGGGGGCTTACAAATCAATTTTCGGTTCGCCGTCGTCTTCAAATTTGACAGTGCTCAGCATGAGATCAGCCATCGCTCGAGTGTTTGGCATTCTTATTTCATCTTCTGGCAAGTTGCAGAGGTAGCTATGACAAAAAAGGAACAGGACAAGGTAGTAAAATCTAACGTAATAATAGAACAACAGCAGTCAACACAATAGTAGGTGTTTTTGAAGGCTTTTTTCATATTTTGAAGATCATCATATTTCCACTGATAAAAAGTTATACCCGAAAAGTTTAAAAGGTGTAGTTGTAGTTCTTATGGCTAAAGAAGATTTTTTATCAATTTTGATGCTCAATGTTGCCTTACTAACTGTTGCCACACAAAAATGTCACTGTTTTCCATGATAGAAATTAACACGATAATACAACAACAGCAAAAATGAAAAATGCTCCCAAAGTTGTCACGAGAAAGCATTACTCAAACGTATCCCAGCAAGGACTGGCGGCTCCGACGAAGAATAAGACAACAACAGCAACAATATCAAAAAATGGTCTGTTCTCTCTTATCACATAAATCCTTAACATGATAAAGTGTGGTAATAGGAAAGAAACAAGGGTGGTGATTCATACCTTAAAACTGGAGTAGCTAGCGTTTTGATATTTTCTTTAATTGCTTCGTTCGTCATCCAAATGCGCAACTAATAATAATGTAACAAAAATCAAATTGAGACTCGAACCATTTCGAGAACAAAAGAACAGCGCAAGTGTGATTCATATGAAATGTGTGATTAAAAAAATGCCATGGATGCAGGGATTTTCGCATAATGTCTGCATAATTACACGCAGTTACTCTTCTTATTGCTTATAACACCAATAAATCAGTGAAACTGGAGCAGTAACTGGTGTTATTTTTTTCAATTGATGCCAATGAAAAAAAAAGACTACTCAACTCTACGAAAGTGGATACCCTATGGATCCAGCTTTTATGGACACCCTATGGACACCCCATGCGCCCACTTGCTTCAACAAGATGCGGGCTTTACAAAACATTAAAAAAACTTCGCATAAAAATCCACATGATAACGATAAGAGGGACGTGCTTACCTGTGCTATGATGCTGATCAAGCAGCTTGCTAGAGACACGGGCATTTCGCTATCCTTGGATGAGAAGCATTCAGACACGGCATCCAAACCACCAAACTCGCAAAACATCGCAACATTTTCCAACATCTGGGAAGGGGCCTCCTCGTTCTGCTGGAAATCAAATACACTAAATATTCACAGACATTCTCTCAAATCAAATCTAGAGACACTGCACATTGAATTTTAAGCCCAAATGTGGTAAGTATTGAAAGTCAGTTCATAATATATTAAATCAAGGAGAAGATGGAACCAAAATGTTGACGGACATTCTCATGAAGAGATCAAATTTAGAGACACTGCACACTGAATTTTAAGTCCAAATGTGATAGGTATTGCAAATGTTAATAATATATTAAATCAAGGAGAGGATGGAACAATGAGCTTTATCGTTGAGATGGCAAACACTTACAGCAACATTGCAGTACTTCCAAACAAACTCACGCCTCACAGTTGATCCACTCTGAAATAAGTAATCACTGATAAGTCAAGGAGCAAGCTGGTTTCAAAATGAAGCGATGGGCATTAAACATTAAGCATGCATGTAGAAAATCTTATAATGAGGTCTGTGGCAATGGACAAGTACTTCATGGTATTCTAACAGGACAAATAACAAGGCAAATAGCAATGAGAGATTTTAAGCTAATAAAATGAAAGCAAAGTGCAGTTGAAGGTAGTTAAATCAGACCTTCAAGCTAACAAAGAAATTTTGTGAATTTAATTAATGTTTACGCCAATCTGTTTTAAGAGAATCTCCTATTAGAAGGATTTAATCCAAGAATAATTGAAAGTTTGAAAATCAACTTCGGCTATATAACCCTCAAAAGCATGAACACACAAACCTGTAGATTTTTGCCTCTGTCAGTTAAGAAGAAATGAACTTGGAAGAGCTTTGTCAATGCTTGGAAAATAGAGTCAAGCTCACTGGCAGACTTTGCATCAGTCGAAGCAATGTAACCATGGGAGACTTGCTTGATTCTCCCAATGGCGTGTTTTATAAACGTTTCTATGACCAACTGAAGACTCTCCTTTGGAGCATCAATCTGCAGTTGGCATCGACATTGCCTGCAAAGACAAACAGCAGCAAATTCTGCATCAACAAAAGGGCAGATAGGCATCATGGAAGGCATTGGGTATTAGTTATGGAAGAATCCTGCTATAGAATTTATCTACTATAGTTGGTTATACTGAGAAATGCATTACATGGGGGTGGGAGTTTTGTTTGTTACCACTTCATCATATAAAGCATGAAGAAATAAGGAAACAGCACAACACTTTCCAGCTACCTTGGATCAAGTACATAGTTCACAAATCTCCCAATATCATCTTCTTCTATTGAAGAATTATCTAACGAAGCTAAAATGGAAAAACAAACATGAAAAGTAAAAATGAGACAGCAGCTGTGGACACGTTAATTAGAAAAGTTACACAACGTGTGTTACATCATAAAATGTTGTTGTCTTATAAGTTTCTCAGGTTAATGTATTTTTATCTTCAAGTTCATTCACCTATACATGAGAAACATGAGAAACTTAAGTAATACATGAGAAACTTAAGTAATATAAATTGCAATTGATTTATATCGATAATAGTCAACAGGTTAGTGTTTTTTAATTTTAATGTTTTAAACAAAATAATTTTAAGCAGATTTTCTGGGGCAGGACTCGGACTTTAAGGGAGCTTACCTTTCCCAAGCAACTCCTGGAGAACTTCACAGCACTCTTTATCCATTTTTAAGCCACAGTGAAATCCATACAAATCTCCTGACTCTGTGCAAGCTTAAATACGTCGCTTAGTTATTAAATAGGTAGTTTTTATTGCAAATAATTTCATTTTCATGAAGGAATAATCATGTTTAAGAATGTTTGTCTGTCAACCATGTATTTTAACAGATATTCACGAGTATGCACGAGAAGCCCTTAATAACGTCAGAGGTACATACGACAAAGAGCAATGCTATGAAGACTTGAGAACAAACTACTTTGTAGTTACTGTAAGAAGAAACTAAAAAAGCAAGAATCAGGGCTTTTATGATTATTAAACATGTAGCTAATTACTTTTTACGTCGTTAATAGTGAATTTGTCATCGATAGTGTATTTGGTGCATATTATAAATTATCTGCCCAAGATATTCCAAGGTCAGCGCACAGGACGCGCGGCGCAGCAGAGGCCTGGTAAGAAACGTGGTTGATCCACCTATCCGAGATTCTTCAAGGATAAAAAGGACTTTTTGGAATTTTCGAAAATTATTCAAGAAATAATACACAACTCTAAGATTGAACATTTGATGTACAAACTATGAATAAACAACATTACAGTACATAATAAAAAATAATCATTTAAGTACATATTATTAAGTTCATTGGTATAGTCTTCAATAGCATCAGTCTCTTCCATAGTTACTTGAAATTTCGCCGCAATTTGAGAACAAAAGAAGAATAGAAGAAGGCAGAATTACATTCAGTTTATATTAACAACTGACAAAAAAAACTATGGACAAGTTTGTGTACAAGTAATCAACAATAAAATAATAGAAATTATGCGAAGCTAAAACTCTGGACTGGATTCCGTTAGGCTTCAGACGCTCATGTTTATTTGAGAAAAGGTTTAATAAAGTAAGAAACCTGAAAGATGAGCTCAAACTGGGAGAGAATTACAGTGGGTGGATAATTCAGAGCAGGGGGGTCGTTGGACCTGAACTTTGAGGTGGGCCAAACACCAAGAATTTCTGAAAAGTAGGTCAGACGCTAAAAATTTTCCAAAAAAGTTGTGCTGATTAACAAGTAACGAAAGTTCCAGCACGGCGACGGGTGCGATTCGACATGATGCAAAAGGGGAGTGCGAGAAGAAACTCACGTAATGGCCTCGTTACCAAGAAATCTGGTGCACAGATAAGCACGAACTGTCGAATTCGGACCAAAAACTGTAGCAAATTGGGACGAATCTTGCTGTTATTGTTTACTTTTATAATTAATTATTATAATCATTTTTATTACGTAGTTGGGTGATTCCCAAGTAAAGAATATAAATAGGGGTGCTTGCTCCCCTATAGCAGGCTTTTGTTTTTATTGAAATATATATATCGCATCATTCAGTTGCTGAGAACTGAAAATAGTTACTTCACAAAAAGTGTTTGTCTTGTGAGAGTTTACTGCAGACAGCTGTCAACGAAAGATATTAACGCGGCCAAGAGAAAAGAGAGAAAGATAAAGTCCGAGGTATCGTGACATTTATGTTTGCTCGTGCGTAAGGCGTTAAGTGGCGTTGAAATTGAAGACCAATTGAGGGTCTAACTGTTCGAATCACGTATATTAGTGTATTTTAAGCCTTTGATATATTTTATTACCGTTCGTAGCATTTTTACTTGTTAAATACATTGTTGAGACAATCAGTAAGCCTTTTGTTTGCTGTAATTGTATTGGATTTGCCTCGTCCTTTCTCGTAGTAGGTTAAGGGCCTGATTATATGAGAGTTTTCAGCCCGTTTGTAACTTTAGCCGGGCTGAGATTTCAGCTCGGTGTTACGGTTAAAGCGTTGTGAAAGCAAGGTTGCGATTACATGATAAAGTTTCAGCCCGGTTTGCCGAGCTGAAATCTCAGCCCGCTTTTATCAAACGGGCTGGGATTTTCATCTCGGCCAAACGGGCTGAAAATTTTCATGTAATCGCAAATCGAAATATTTAGCCGGGCTGAAATTACGAGAGAACAAAAGAAAACACGGCGGTGAGTGCAAATGATTGCGATTCTAATTCAACACCACAGGATTTTCAAACTAAACACAGTGGGCGCGAGCCACCATATAATCGCTCAAAATCTCAGCCCGGGTAAAGTTACAAACGGGCTGAAAACTCTCATATAATCAGGCCCTAAGGTAATCAGGGAATTTATCCTACGTTGTTTTATTTTAATTCGCGTATATACAGTCTCCTTGAGTTATCGGACAGAGTGTTTTACCTTAAAGTGCCACTATAGCTTTTTTTTTTATTTGCTAAAACTATATAGACAGGGAATTATCCCCTACAAACTAACAAACAGGGTAACCTTAAATTTTAATGTTTCACATGAAAGCCAAGACAAAGAGGATCAGAAATCCGAGATGGGACATTTCGAAAAAGTGACGGGGGTCACGTCATCGCTCATCAAAGTATTGCACCATTGGCCACGGTCAGAAAAAAATCAACTATCTTATATTGTAAACCTGAATATCCATTTAGAAAGAGCATAAAGAGTTATGCAAAAAATATTAAGGAACTTTATCTTTAACATAAACAGTTGAGGAGATATCGGCAGTCGAAGATGTTACAATCCAGGGGGTAAAAAAAGAAACGAAATTACCTGAATTCTCCAATATTACCAAAACATTGGCACAAATATTGAACTACATATACCATCTCATTGATGGAAAGCATTTCAAGTTGATTTCAGCCAAAGAAATGTTTGAAAAACTGAGTTAACACAATGTGCAGGGTGTCTGAATTCCTGACATTACCCCCGATTTTTTGAAAAATCCATTTTTTAATGATTTGGGGTGAAATTTTTGATGTAGAGTCAACTCTGCTTAGATTGAACACCCTAGGGAAGCGTGAAAATGCTTGAATTACAACATATTCGAATTGTA
Source organism: Sanderia malayensis (assembly GCA_013076295.1). NCBI lineage: Eukaryota > Metazoa > Cnidaria > Scyphozoa > Semaeostomeae > Pelagiidae > Sanderia > Sanderia malayensis. Next base: position 4,742,253 of record RQOL01000906.1, read on the forward strand.
GAGGTTTACATTTATAAGAATTAATTGTTTAGTGATCCTTAGGAACGGATAATTCCGTTCGAAATAGGTAAAGTTCGAACTACACGAGTTAGAATTATGCAGACATGACTGTAAATTGTATTCCACTAGTAAGAACTCATTAAAAATGCTTTTCTGTAGCAATTTGCTCTTCAGTTAGACATCAACTTGCCAAATAAAAGCTAATAAGTCATCAAAATTAGGGGGTAATATCAGCATTGCTGAAACCAAGATAAAATGAATTAAAGTGTATAGAAAAATTGTCAGCGAAAAAACCTCACTAATATTTTATGGTAGCCATTCGTCTCATGAGCTATCACTTGGTATAAAATCGGAGACATCCCATTTGCTCTCCTTGCTTTCGCTTAACTAAGAATCATTTTCGCTAGCGCCTTTTTATGATTGGTTACAAACAGATTCGCTTGTCGGTTGATGCTTGTTGTTTATCTTGCTTTGCTTTCAAACCATTTCTCTTTCCCTTTGATTTTCGCCTCACTCCTGGTAGTCTTTTCTCTCTTGCTTTCTTACATTGTGTTTGCAGATCTGCAATGTCAAATTCCTCGCTCGCTTCTGAAACAGGCTCCTTTTTCTTTTGCTGCACATTTCTTACAGGAGAAAATTGACTCCCGCAAACAATACTGGCGGCCGTACTTCTGAATTTTTAATTTTCCAACCCCACATTCTTAAAATCTAGTTGATCGATCATAAAATTGCTGGAATAATACCATTCGTATGGTGGACGGAGTCTTGGTCCGGTGGAGGTAATAGCAATGAAGGCTTATGTTTAAGTTATATATATATGCGAATCCTAGTTTCAACAAAGTCTTTAAGCGTTATACCAGAATAGGCAGTTGAGCATATGAACTCTTTGACGTGGTCAATATCCTCTGGGACTAGATTGCTTGTCAACCCAAGGGCCAAAAGTAAGTTGGTCTTTGTATTGTCAGCAAGGACTCTTCTGAGGACGAGAAGTTTACCGGGCAATAACGGAAGAGGAAAACATCTACAGGATTAGAAACGCGTACACAGATTGAGAAGGACTGCAATCACGAGGAAGCAGACACAAGACTCATACTTGAAATATAACTTGTGTTGGACAACGAAGAACAAGAAAGAGAACAACCACATCGGTATCCTTACAAACAACAAAAGCATCATTATTTTTTAAAGTTCTAGGGCAGTGAGACTTTTGGCCCTTGGATTGACAAGCAATCTAGTCCCAGAGGATATTGACCACGTCAAAGAGTTCATATGCTCAACTGCCTATTCTGGTATAACGCTTAAAGACTTTGTTGAAACTAGGATTCGCATATACAGTGGAATCCCGCTATAACGAACCCCGTTTATAACGAACTTCCCGCTATTACGAACTAAAACTCCGGTCCCTTTGATTCTGGGAAGTGGTTCTTCATAAAAAAATGTCCCTTCTGTATAACGAACTCCCGCTATTGCGAACTACTTTCTCGGTCCCTACAGAGTTCGTTATAGCGGGATTCCACTGTATATATAACTTAAACATAAGCCTTCATTGCTATTACCTCCACCGGACCAAGACTCCGTCCACCATACGAATGGTATTATTCCAGCAATTTTATGATCGATCAACTAGATTTTAAGAATGTGGGGTTGGAAAATTAAAAATTCAGAAGTACGGCCGCCAGTATTGTTTGCGGGAGTCAATTTTCTCCTGTAAGAAATGTGCAGCAAAAGAAAAAGGAGCCTGTTTCAGAAGCGAGCGAGGAATTTGACATTGCAGATCTGCAAACACAATGTAAGAAAGCAAGAGAGAAAAGACTACCATGAGTAAGGCGAAAATCAAAGGGAAAGAGAAATGGTTTGAAAGCAAAGCAAGATAAACAACAAGCATCGACCGACAAGCGAATCTGGTTGTAACCAATCACAAAAAGGCGCTAGCGAAAATGATTCTTAGTTAAGCGAAAGCAAGGAGAGCAAATGGGATGTCTCCGATTTTATACCAAGTGATAGCTCATGAGACGAATGGCTACCATAAAATATTAGTGAGGTTTTTTCGCTGACAATTTTTCTATACACTTTAATTCATTTTATCTTGGTTTCAGCAATGCTGATATTACCCCCTAATTTTGATGACTTATTAGCTTTTATTTGGCAAGTTGATGTCTAACTGAAGAGCAAATTGCTACAGAAAAGCATTTTTAATGAGTTCTTACTAGTGGAATACAATTTACAGTCATGTCTGCATAATTCTAACTCGTGTAGTTCGAACTTTACCTATTTCGAACGGAATTATCCGTTTCTAAGGATCACTGAACAATTAATTCTTATAAATGTAAACCTCTACAATTCGAATATGTTGTAATTCAAGCATTTTCACGCTTCCCTAGGGTGTTCAACCTAAGCAGAGTTGACTCTACATCAAAAATTTCACCCCAAATCATTAAAAAATGGATTTTTCAAAAAATCGGGGGGTAATGTCAGGAATTCAGACACCCTGCACATTGTGTAAACTCAGTTTTTCAAACATTTCTTTGGCTGAAATCAACTTGAAATGCTTTCCATCAATGAGATGGTATATGTAGTTCAATATTTGTGCCAATGTTTTGGTAATATTGGAGAATTCAGGTAATTTCGTTTCTTTTTTTACCCCCTGGATTGTAACATCTTCGACTGCCGATATCTCCTCAACTGTTTATGTTAAAGATAAAGTTCCTTAATATTTTTTGCATAACTCTTTATGCTCTTTCTAAATAGATATTCAGGTTTACAATATAAGATAGTTGATTTTTTCTGACCGTGACCAATGGTGCAATACTTTGATGAGCGATGACGTGACCCCCGTCACTTTTTCGAAATGTCCCATCTCGGATTTCTGATCCTCTTTGTCTTGGCTTTCATGTGAAACATTAAAATTTAAGGTTACCCTGTTTGTTAGTTTGTAGGGGATAATTCCCTGTCTAATAGATTCGAATTCGCTGATTCTGAATCTGCTTTTACTTTTTTGATCTCCTGAGTACTTTTTGAGCTACAAGGTGTTTTCCCTCACACTCTTTTGACACACTTCGAGGACTGGGATCTACCTACTATGACATCATAGTAGGGACCCCGTTTTTTTCCCCATAAGCAACAAGTTTGCCACTGATTTTCTCCAAGAAAACGAATATTTTTGTTCGTTTTTTGTACTCAAATAGTTAGATATTGGGCGTCGGTTACCCAGAATGGGATTTTTAAACATTTTTGATCGGTCAGTTGCTTTAAAATTGAAATGCAAAATTTCCATGTAGTGGCTGTCCAATCTGTGGACACGGCGCGGGCACATGCCGCGGCCTGATAATAAAGTATTCGGGCTAACCTTAGAGTAAAAGTGAGTTTGCTTGTATGGAATTTACTTTAATTGAAAAGACGATAGTAAAAACTAAAGCAAAGTATCATATACCGGTATAATTTCTTGGAAGACCGATACCGATAAATCAGAAGTTGTTCCCATGAAACGAGGAGTATGCGATTGTGAGTGCTGGCCAACTACAGGCATACATACAGGGCCTAAATTATTGCGTTGAATTTCAATTTGCGTTTTAAATACAACCCAGCTTATTGCCCAGTGTCGTTAAATCGCTTCGAAAGGTCTCTTTTTGCGTGGAATTTTCTTTAAAACTTTTAATTGAAAAATTTTTGGGCTACGCCAAAGAATATGTAGGATCAAATCGATCAACAACAGGCCTTCGCGGAGTTTATTTCATCGCCAAAGTCACTACTACAGCCAGCACACACAGTCGCATCCTCTCCTAATGATGTTTGTATTTCTCAGGATTATATAAGAATCCCTATGCCTTATAACCACTGTCCAATAAATAAATTTTAGCAACTATGACTTTCATTTATTGAGTACTTGCGTTCTCTTAAAAGCACAACACAAGCTTCGCAAACACATTGATTGCTTTGATTTGCTGTTGCCCTCCTTCCGCAGCAAAACATTCACACACACACACCACACACAACACAATACACATATCACCCACCACACTACAAGCTCAGCTTGTCTTGCTCATGCATCCACAGGCCGCGGCATGTGCCCGCGCCGTGCCCACAGATTGGACAGCCACTACATGGAAATTTTGCATTTCAATTTCAAAGCAACTGACCGATCAAAATTGTTTAAAAATCCCATTCTGGGTAACCGACGCCCAATACCTAACTATTTGAGTAAAAAGAACGAACAAAAGTATTCGTTTTCTGGGAGAAAATCAGTGTCAAACTTGTTGCTTCAGTACGGGAAAAAAAACGGGGTCCCTACTATGATGTCATAGTAGGTAGATCCCAGTCCTCGAAGTGTGTCAAGAAAAATGGTGAAAGTGACGAAATATCGACACTTTCACACGTTATAACTCGTGAACTACACGTCAGATTTCAAAAATATTTTCACATTTGAAATTAGCGTTGCAAGTTTTCCTGATATAAAGAATAAAAAAAAAAGCTTTAGTGGCACTTTAAGATTCCCATACAACACCACTCCAATTCGAAAGGAAAGGCAGTGGCATATTATTATAACCTAGAATCCTTTTACAAGTGAATCAATTCAAACAATTCTAGCGGTCTGATATTCCAACCGTTAGATATTTAAAGTCACATAGGATGAAGATAATTAATTTCCCTCGTTATTGGGTCCTTTAACAAGCAAGACCGTGTGGTGTTACCTAAGTTGATATTTCAGATTTTTGGTAAAGTTCTGGAATACTTCAGTAAAATCCCGTGTCACATCACCTAATATTTTAGTAAGCTTCTGGGATGTCAAAACCATGACACTTACCTCTAATTAAAGCATACATATTATCCAGTACATCCAAGAGTGTAAATATTTACAACGTTTTCTGTAAAGCAGTTGATTTAGGCCTTGTCCATCGTTCAGAAATAAATAGACAAAATACTGATATATGGTACGTTTTTTGCCATTCTAGCAATTCAAATAGTATTATCATATTGTATGCTCTGTGAAGATATGAATATATCGACTTATTCCAAATTGATTTTCCCCAAAACGGGCATTGAACTGTAGTGTTTCTGTATTGATTTGCTGACCAGCCATTAGGCACAGCATTACGTCATAGATGCTCCTGCGCAGTACCAATTAATAGGCCACTGCGCATGCTGACCACCTTTCTCCTCCGCATGACCTAACCCTAAGCCAAACCCTAACCCTCAGCCCAATGCATCAGCCTTTGAGCACAGCTTTATGTCACATATGCTCCTGCGCAGTACCAACAAATAAGCTATTGCGCATGCTGACCACCTTTCTCCTCCGCATAACCTAACCCTAAGCCTAACCCTAACCCTAAAGCCAATGCCTTAGCCATTAGGTACAACATTACGTCATATATGCTCCTGCGCAGTACCAATAAACACGCTATTGCGCATGCTGACCACCTTTCTCCTCCGCATAACCTAATCCTAAGCGTAACCCTAACCCTAAGGCCAATGCCTCAGCCATTGAGCACAGCATTACGTCATGTATGCTCCTGCGCAGTACCAATAAATACGCTATTGCGCATGCTGACAATCTTTCTCCTCCTCATAACCTAACCCTAAGCGTAACCCTAACCCTAAGGCCAATGCCTCAGCCATTGGGCACAGCATTACGTCATATATGCTACTGCGCAGTACCAACAAATACGCTATTGCGCATGCTGACCACCTTTCTCCTCCGCATAACCTAACCCTAAGCCAAACTCTAACCCTCAGCCCAATGCATCAGCCATTGAGCACAGCTTTATGTCACATATGCTCCTGCGCAGTACCAACAAATAAGCTATTGCGCATGCTGACCACCTTTCTCCTCCGCATAACCTAACCCTAAGCCTAACCCTAAGGCCAATGCCTTAGCCATTAGCTACAACATTACGTCACATATGCTCCTGCGCAGTACCAACAAATACGCCATTGCGCATGCTGACCACCTTTCTCCTCCGCATAACCTAACCCTAAGCCTAACCCTAAGGCCAATGCCTTAGCCATTAGGTACAACATTACGTCACATATGCTCCTGCGCAGTACCAACAAATACGCCACTGCGCATGCTGACCACCTTTCTCCTCCGCATAACCTAACCCTAAGCCTAACCCTAAGGCCAATGCCTTAGCCATTAGGTACAACATTACGTCACATATGCTCCTGCGCAGTACCAACAAATATGCCACTGTGCATGCTGACCACCTTTCTCCTCCGCATAACCTAACCCTAAGCCTAACCCTAAGGCCAATGCCTTAGTCATTAGGTACAACATTACGTCACATATGCTCCTGCGCAGTATCAACAAATACGCCACTGCGCATGCTGACCACCTTTCTCCTCCGCATAACCTAACCCTAAGCGTAACCCTAACCCTAAGGCCAATGCCTTAGCCATTAGACACAGCATTACGTCATGTATGCTCCTGTGCACAACCAATAAATACGCTTCTGCGCATTCTGACCAACTTTCTCCTCCGCATGACGTAACCCTAACCCTAACCTGTAGATTCAAATTTTTAAGGCCATGTACCCATGTTATATAATGTCGTGGAAATAAAAGCAAAATATATTGGCGCTTTTTTAAACCGATGGGAAGTTGTAACATAAAACAAAGCTCGGGTATTAAGGTTCGTTGTGGTGAAGAAAAGCTTTGGAAAACAAGTCGGTTTCTGGAACGATCGAAACACTTCCCTCACAACGAGACGATGCCAGTACGTTTCGTTTCTTTTTCGGCAAAGATTTAAATGTTTTTAATTTGTCGAAGTAAATTTCGTCCACATCAAGGCAATTAAATCCGAGATTTTCTATCCTGCTTCCTTATTTCAAATGGAAATAAGAGGCAATTAAACTCAGTACACAACAGCTAGGCAAAAAATTAACGTCCATGCAGCCAGTCGGTGGAAGGGCGTGGGCTGATTTCCGCTGAAATCGCTAAATCGATGCGAAAAGCTGTACAAATTGAGCAAATCGATGAAAATCAGCGAAACATCTGCCGACCAAAAAATGCAAAACTTCTAAATTGGTCAATTCAATATTTTAATGTCCAATTATCCGAATATTAAAGACAACAGATGCAGTCAGAATCATGAAACTATCCTTCTCTTACATACTCGATACAGTAAACACCCGCATATAAGAACCAATGAATTAAGAACCTTCAGGGTGATATTTCTGCTCAAAACAATAGAAGAAACAATAGCCTATTGTCTTGGAACAATAGGCTGGATGGAAATTTACAGGTTCTTATATGCGGGTTTTTACTGTATACAAACCCAACAGCATGATTCCCCAAATACGCCCACCTCCGAATAAGCCCAACCTAAAAATCATTTTAGAAAATTACTCGTCCCCTCGAATAAGCCCCCACTAAAAAAATTCCCTTTCTACAATTGCGCCCGTGGGGGCTTATTCGAGGACACGCGGTTATTCAATAAGTGCATATTCAAAGCACTATGTTATATCACAAATCATAATAAACAGAGTTGTAATAAATTTCTGATGGTTTGTTCGCATGCTCTTTTGATTCTGGTTGTTACAAAGAGCTTCAGCTGCACTTACTTCTTCTTGCCTTTGAAGAATCGAACATAGACCACAGCACCAAGAATAACAAGTTCGATAAATATAATAACAACCATGATCAGCTTGTTTGTAGCCATTCTAAGAAGAAAAAGCAGAGAAATCAAAACACATCAAGGCTGTGCACAAAAAACAATGTTACTGCGTCATACTGATGTTACTCGGCCTTGACGGCTACGGTACAGAAGAAGAAGGCATTGACCTTTAGGCTTATGGTTAGGAATAGGGTTACGTCATGCGGAGGAAAAAGGTGGTCAGAATGCGCAGTAGCAGAATGCGCCAAGATTTTACAATAAACAATCTCACTATACAAGCACTAGAGTTCACAAACTGTACTTTACAAAGGTTAGACAAAACTGTTTCAAACCTGATTCTCATTGAACTCAGTATCCGTCGACTTCTGCCAAGGTCCTCGTGAGTTGCCTTCACCTGGTGGCAGATTAAGAGAACACATATCAATCCATTGAGAATGAATGCAAAACAAAAGACTTGCTTAACTCAATACAATGTCAATATAGATAAGCAATGAAAACATTATTTTGTAGCAGACCTTATCTTTGGATCGCAAAAGTGACTCTCTCTGACCTTCTAAGTCAGAAATAATTTGAACTCCATATTCATCTAAAACAAAGCAAGAATCAGTGTCAACGCAATGATCAAAACTGCTGACTGCAAATCAACAATTTAGCTCATACAACAGACTTTATTTCAAACAAATCCTCTTTTCATTGTCATCAGTAGAACAAACAATAGAGCATTCATGTTGGACACTTGTTCAATAACAATAATACTCTCACAATAAACCAAATTGTAAATGAAAGCATGAAAATAGATTACAAAGCATTACAAAACAAATAGAATCTTTACTTTAACTATCATGCCACTGAGCATTGCCAACAGCATTTTGCTCAATCATCTAGCAAAAATGAAACTTTTAATACAGTCAACTCTGTCTAATTCGAACTCATGTAATTCGAACTTTTACTAATTCGAACCAAATTCTGTGGTCCCTTGAAAAATTCCTAACAAACCCTTATAGAAAAACCAAAAAAACCTCTATAATTCGAACCTTTGTAATTCGAACTTTCTGTAATTCGACCATTTATTTTTGTCCCCTCAAAGAAAAAACCTCTGTAATTCGAACTTTGTGTTAATCTCAGTTAATTAGCTACCTGATGACAGAACTTCTTTTTTTGCTGTTGTCTCTGGCAAGCCCATTGAAGCTTGCGTCATTGGGCAAATTGACGCAAATTGACTTACTGGGACTTAGTACGGGATGCTAGACAGTGATTTTTACGACCCAGTTTAAGCGTGGCACTTTCTAGAAGTTAGATTCGATCAGTTGAACTTTATCAATGGCACTAATTAAAGTACCCGAACCTGTCAAGCTCATTGAAGATGCAGAAGAGGTATTAAGGCCAATATAAACAAAATTTCAATTCCTTTCGATGCTGAACTGCCGGTTATTGTTACAAAAGATTGGAGCGTTCTATCTCATGAAAAAGATTATCACGTGTACCAAAGTGTATGAAGACCTGTATAATTAATAAAGCTTTGGAAGCTAAAAGACAACCAGATAACTCAACGGATAAATATGCCGTGGGTGTGCTCAAAGATGACAAAGTTTGGGGCACTTAGACAAAGGCAATAATGAACACTTTGCAAAACAATTTTCCATGTTGTGACGTAATCCATATATTTTTGTTTTCTATTATAATAATTAATAAACTGTTTTGTTTCTTTAAAATGCCTTTATTCCATAACAATGGTCATAAAAATATAGTTTATGGCCATAAAACTGAGATATGGGGGTAACTAGGGGTAAAATATGGCACTTACACGAAAACTCGTATAATTCGAACATTCTGTAATTCGAACAAATTTGGATTCCCCCATAGAGTTCGAATTAGACAGAGTTGACTGTACTACATTATATGAATGAATTATTCCATGTGAGTAAATATTCAAAATCTTACCAGTTTCATCAGCAATCCGTCTTGATCTTTCCACACTGGCTGAAGTTCTGTTCAAACTTTCCAGCCCATCTAGCATTCGATTTTTCTGTGCAATCTGAAAGCAAAGGGGATATTCATAGAGTAAGAAAATGAAAATCAAAAATAGACCTTCTTTTGTTGCAGGAACATGATGTAATTGCAGGAAGTGCCAAGATAATTTGGTATTTCATATACCGTAAAAGCTCTATTACGCCCTGGGTGGCTTATTTGATTGCTGAGGTTCCAAAAGGGGGCTTATTGGAGAGGGGAGCTTGATAGAGAAAGGGGTTTAACTGAGAAAGGGGGTTTAATAAGGCATTGACGGTATTTGGAAACAAATTAGGCAAAATTTCTTTTACATACTGCAGGATCAAGTGGTTCGTCAAGAAGTTCCTCTCTACCAAATCCACCCACAGCTGCTGGGGCAAGTTTACCCTAGAATAAAAACAACAATGATCAGATCAACACTGGCTTTGGTGAATAATTGTAGCAACTATAGTGGTATCCTAGACAAGTCTAAGAAATTATAACTTCTGATAATAATGTATACTGTGCAATGACTTCTTTCATCGTTCCAAAGTTGATCGTTTCTGTTGTTCTGTTGTTCAACAATAGTGTAAAAGTGCATAGTGGGTCTCTGCTAAAACCATGTAAGTTTAGCAATAGAACTGTGGAAGGAGACATTAGTGCTTGACAGCATTGTTCTATTGTTCTATTCCATTGTTCCATTGTCATAAGCAGTGTAAATATATACTCTTCAATCTGGTTGATTACACTGGGAAAGAATAAAGCATAAACATGTGCGTGGTATACTGGTCTTACTATTTCTTTCCTGTGTTTTTCCAATTGCGAACGATATCCTCTAACCTTTGTCATCATTTGTGAACGATAAGGGACTGGTGCATTCTGTGCCTCTTCCAGCAAAGAGTTTATCTGCCATCATCAATATTAAAAGCAATTAATTCGACATGCAATACACAATGAGACATCTACAGCGATATGCGATGTATCGGTCCTCCAGTATGCGCAAAGGCAGTGCAAAACAAAAGCTGGACAAAATATTTGAGAAAAACATAGCAAATCATGCTTACAAGCGAGGAAGCATCTTCCATTTGTTTATCCGCATTTCTGAGCTCTGCTTTTCTTTGCTCTGTTGATAAATGTACATTGCATACATGCATTGAAAATATTAACATGGGCATGGAAGAAATTCAATCTTGTTTTGAAGAAGTGAAATTAGGCCAGGTCCAATGAACGAACGAACACAAAGATCAAAGTCGACAAAAACGTTTCTTACCTCCACTTAATTTAGGCAGCTTCACCTTCAACGTCCTCTCTAAAGATTCATTTATGTTTTTCAATTCATCTTCATAGTCTTCGAACCTTTCCGACGACATTTTGAGCAATTTAATTACTTTTTCTTTTCGTCAAATCCAGGTTCAGTTCCTGAACGAAAGAAAAGGCTGATGATTGTTATCAACAGTTGAAATGAGGACTCGTCTGGAGCTGGAGTGAACAGAAGTTCGCAAACCTTCCTTTATCAAACTCATTGAACTAAAAAAATAAGTTAATATATAGAATTACTTTATGGAGTTAAACGATTTAACGATATAACAATTTACGCCACTGGTGGCAGAATATGTTTTTTCTTGTTTCCTTTCCTTTTCATATTTCAACTTTTGTTTTAACTAATTTTTGTAAAAACATCTTTTAAGATTTGCAAAGTACAGTAGCAAGAAAGAAACTGAAACTTCCATGCAGCGGAAATTGTTCTGCAACAGACAAAAACATTTCTTCCAAATTATGTCCGGTACATGGAAGCTTTACTCTAATTACTAAAACAAAAAACTTTCAATAAACATAGAAACACTTTGTATGATGTGATAATTATTTTGGATATGCAGACTCGCAAAGCTCCGAGGGCTTTTTGCTGTCTAAATTATTCCGCAAATTTCACCTGCATTTGAACTTACATGAATTTCCCCGTGCTCAACCACGCAAAATCGTGAACTGGGGTGCCCCCTTACACGAAGTAGGTAACACATATACGTTGGTTGAAACAGAAACATTTTGTTACATTTTAGGAAGGTTGACCCGTTGCTACACGTTTCTAAGAAGAACCACGTTTAGCCAATGACAGCACGTTTCCGGCTTGCGAGCGCACAAGTATCTGAAAGGCATTGCTGAAAGGAATTTACGTGAGAGCAACACAGGGATACAATGCGATAAGCAACAGCAACACCAATCCTTGTGAATCAAACAAAATCATGTGCTGTGCTGTGTGGTGCATTAGCTTTGCCTTGGTGGTCTTGTTCGCATCGTAGTGTACGGTGAAAGTGTCTCGAAGATAAATAACACATTTGGTAACCTTAAGACAGGCAAAATTTCAGCCTGGCCAAGTCATTAGACAGTTCAATGTAGCTATGCTTAGGTTCATCGCTCAGAAATTAAGAAATCAATCTCTAAATGAAGTGCGACCAATAGAGAATCAGGTGATTACTGTACGGCCTACACTTGTTTGATTTTATGGCTCTGGGGCATTGTTCCTTTCTGTTCAACTGACATTTGCACTTCGCAATTTGTATTTGCGAGTCTTGGTTTGTAATTTTTTAGTTGGGAGTGCTTATTTTAACATTTCTGTTGTCTTCAGGTGAATTCTTGGCTATTTGAAGACGTGGAGGAATTAGAAACTTGCGGGACAGAGAAGGGGAAAGACAAGAAGCCGTGTTTGAATAATGAGAGAGATTATGGTATGCTCTGCTTTTCAATTACTCGCCATGTTTCTATTTGTCAAGTGGGTGGATACGGTATTCAACTCTCAACTATTTGTGTTTTGCTTCGAGAATTTTATTATCGCAGTGTTGAGATTCAGATATGAATGAACGTTAATGCTGCAGGGGAAAAGATATTTCTGGGTATTTTAAACCATGTTTTCTCCCCGTGAGTGCACGCAATGTACCCCTCCCGTTCTCATCATCCAGTTAAACTTTCGTTGTCAAGACAAGAGCCAGCTTTATGAAAATGAAACTTGATATTATGAATTAAGGAAAAACAGTGCTTTCGTTCATAAAAACAATCTCTGCCACCAGAGCTAGGCCTTTTATCGAATTCCCGATTTTGAAAACATGTATATATTTGTTCAACACATCGTTGTTTATTTTCATTTCGGCATTTCGTGACCACTCGACTCCGTAGTCCTGTAACGGAAATCCGCTGGAATTCTCTGCTGAAAATTTTCACAACCCATCATTACCTGCTGCGATTCCTGGCCAATTTATAAGTCTCAAACTGTTTTTCATAAAATTTAGACCGTGGTTTTGTCAAGGACTTTTTCGAGTATATTTTAAAAATAGAAAATCAGACATGAATATGTATCTTGGTTTGTCCTGCCTGCTGTTTAAAAACGATAATTTTATCCGAAAAAAACAGTATAGTTTGAGAGCTGTTGTGCCATTAATAAATATTCTACATATTTGGAACACTTCCACAAACTAAACCTGCTTCATATCTCTCTTTTTCTAATTTTTTCCACAAAAATGCCACCCCACTGGATATTATCATAAATTTTTTATTAGCAATATACACATCTATTTTTACTTTTTCTACACTGATTTCTCATTGAAAATTAACTTGTGCTTTAGCTTCGTTGCTCTAGCATTTTTTGGGAAAGTTGAAAATAGCAGGGTTGTTAGTCAACTTAGTTGTAAAGTTTACACATTATGAGTAAATTCAGGCTTTATGATTCAGCTAAATTGTTTCTGAATATATTCATATGAATTACAGGTGCTTTAAAAGCCTCATTGCATAATAATCAAGCAAATAGATAAACCACTGATTTGAGATTGCCTTGTTTGTTGCTCTCAAAAATTTTAATATTCTGAAAATATTGTTTTCGAAATTCACCACATTTACCATACATGTAAACATATGTGCTAATGCATTGTTCTTTATTTGTAATTTTTTGCTCACTACAATAATATGAATGAGCTGGGGTTATGAATGCATTGATTTAAAATGCAATTAGGCAAGCTCTGTCATTTTTGTCAGTATTTTGATCACTGAAAACTCCACGATTGACCACATTTTAATGAATAAACTCCCTGGAACGGATATCCTAGTTGTCTGTCTGTATTGGTCCATTTCTTTTGTGCCATAATCCACAGTTGATAATATAGATCAAATTTTATTCTGGAAACTATTTGATAAATCTATGCTCTGTTTTGCACTGTGGTTGGATTACTCTGTGGTCTCTGTTGCTAAGCTGTTATGCCTCATAAAAACTAAATACTACCAGCACACTTGTGTTACCAAACTGATGCCATAAACCTTGCACAACACTGTTATAGTACATGTCGTTTGTGGTGAATGTGTTGCAAGTTGTAGCCGTATCAGAAATCTTATTGTCATTGACCTGAACTTTGATACATGGGTACGTGTTTAGTAGTGGGCGTGTAATTTTGTCATTGAGAGGCCAATCAAGAATGGTAGGCAGGCATAGTACATATTTCCAGCGAAATTCCTGGCCATAAAAGCTTTTGTGAGCCGATAAAGAGAGAATTGAACACAATGAGATTTGGAGATAAATGGAAATTATTGCCCAAAAACCTCCTTTCATGCGTGGGATTTGGCCTGCAAATGAGATCAAGGGTGGATTTGCGCTTTCAATGGCCCTAGTGAAAGGAGTGGCTGGCCGAGCTTTGTACATGTTCCGCTACACTATTGATTTGCGTCGCAACACGATTAAGACTTTTAATCGTATGGAGAATTGAAAACATCTGTTTAGTTCGGTTGTTTGATGATATTTGCGCCTATTTTGTTCGTTGTGTGATTGTATTACGTTAACGAGAACAGTCGACCTTGTGTGGCGTACCAAATGAAGTGGAATGAGAGGTCATTTGTAGAGGAAAAGCAATCAACATAATAAATATAAGAATTCATGAAAATAATCGAGGGAACGTGACACCATACCTATCTATTCTCAAATAAACGGGGTTTATGATATACATCGTGTTTATTTGAGGATGGATAGGGCCAGGCTTGATAAAGTCAAGAAGATTAGATACACCGTGTATCTAATCTTCTTGACTTTATCAAACGCCCGTTTCTCCACAATTGCATTTACGATACGACTCTCATGCAGCGCTGCGCAGGAGTTGTTAAATGCTTTTAATAAGAAGCGCATTTGAGCTATTGTGAATGTCTCGTATCCCACTGTCTCGATTAACCGTCCAACCTCGAATAAACGCCCCTCGTAAAAGTATTAGAATTAATGAAAGCTTCGGAGGGCTTAATCGCGTGGAGTTAGAGTATTTTATTTTAACGTTGTCCTGTCTGACAAGGGCCTATGTTTGGCTACACGTACCGTATTTCATCTAATAAGCGCCCGGGAGCTTATTAAATATCTTCCAAAATTGGGTGGGCGCTTATTAGTGGGGGGCGCTTATTAGAGGAAATACCTCTTCTCACCTTATATCTGATTAATTGTATTTATTTTCTCTCAGGCAATGCATGGAACAACAACTACCCCTATTCGAATGTAGGCGAGGAGCAGGCACTGGCTACACCACCCATAGATAGCCAGCTTAAGGAGTTGACTCTGAAAGATCTCCCCGATAATGCAATTTTGTTTCCAGTCTTGCCGACGTCGAGAATCGGCGTAACCCCTGACAACGCCGTGGACATCAAGGATCAGAATAGAAACGCAAGTACGAATGATTCGATTAGCAATAACAATAGCAGTAGTAGCAGTGGCAAAGATGTTTTCAATGGCAAAGAGAATCAACCGTGTTTCATGCCACTGGTCGTCAAATCACCACGCCCAAGCATTGTTGACCAATCATCGTCTTCATCGCCGCGTGGGGGTGGGAGGAAGTGGGCTGGACGAAAGCTTTCGGATGTGAAGAGACGAAAAGCCGATATGAGTAGCAGTAGTAGCAGTGAAAGCTCGTCCAGTGATGATGAAATCAAAGAGCTTTGCTCCTATGGAGTTGTCAGGCTACGTGCTTCTTCCCGTCCCCCTGACAAGATGGCCGCCATGTCTTTGTCGTCTTCGTCGTCGACATCGCCATCTTTATCGTCGTCAGCATCTTCGTCGTTTGTTTTGTCTGGTCATCACAGGCGTCGCAGCAAATGTGCGTCATCCAGACTGCAGTCATTGCAAAGGCCCTCGATAAACTTCGATAGGATGCAGCAGGTATTGATTTAGTTAGATTTTTCTTGTGCGTCTTTTGCTTGTGTGCTGCGGTGCCCAAACCTACCGCATCGAGTCCATCTGGCATCCCTCTGAGGTTTCTTTGAAATTGACATTCAAATTGGTCGCTCTAGAATGCGTACATTAAGCTTAGGTTGCTGTCCGCATTTTTCATAGTACGCTAATATTTTTATCAATACCACAAGTTTTAAGATAGGCAGGGGCATTGTTTCAAAACAAGTCGTCCATATCATTCATGCATTTGACAGTGCAAACGAGTCAATATAAACATAAAAGGTGAATATATATTTAAGCAAAGACCTGTTTTCGAAACTTCTTTTTACCTTGATTATCGAGAGTTTCTTGGTGAATTTCGACGTGTTATTGGGTGTTTTATGGACGCTGTTTGTACCCACATTAGTCCTCAGTTTCTAACTTATAAGAAAATCATAATCATGTTGCTTGTGTGCCATTGGATGTAGTTGATAATTCAATTTGCAATTCGATTCTTGATTCAGTGGAATGTTATCTTTGTTTTCTGTGTTCTGTCGATAATTTGAAGCCTTTTCATTCACATAACCGCCCCATTCACTTTCGCCTCTACCCCACCCCTATCCCACGCCCACGCCCCTATCCTCGGTTGATTGATTTTCATCTCGAATTTTAAGATATGGGGGATTTTGAAGATATCTCCCAGTTTTTCGATTCATTGGGATGTTCTAGGTGTAGCTACCTCTTTTTACCCGTCGCTAATTATGATAAGCGCAACACGTGCATACTGGGGTTTATTTGCCGCATGCTTGTCTCATAATTTCTCCACGTATCAGTTTACTTTGAATGGATTCTATTTATCCATTACTCCATCTCTGGTATTTTATTATCTCGACATTATCTTTCTTTGAATGTACATTAATTCTGAAACGTGTTTTATTGTTTCCGCAGACACTGCTGAAAAGGCAAAGAAGTAGAATAGTTAGAGTAAGGGTAAGTTATATCACTGTCTGCATTGATAAACCGATTTTGAAGATGAGCATGGTGATAAGTTTAACGAGTACAATTACGGTATAATTGTATAAACTCGTACGATTAAGGCAGGGACCGAATATAATGGCCTTTTTACGACGACCAGAACTAAGGTGTGGCTTATTGAGCAAGATTTTGGAACAAAGCAAGCAGTTTGAGCTATCTGGATTTCAATGAGGCATGTTGTAATGATTTCGGGCAATGTTTAACCGGCTATGGTTACAGTCGAACTTGTTATGGTCAAGGCTTAACTGGTTATGGTTACGGCCTAAATTGTTATGGTCAAGGTTTAACTGGATATGGTTGCGGCCTAACTTGTTATGGTTAAGGTTTAACTGGATATGGTTAAGGCTCAACTTGTTATGGTCAAGGCTCAACTGGTTATCGTTAAAGCTCGACGAATTATTGTTAATGTCTTTTTAGAGAAACCTAACGATCATGATGACAGTGATTATAATTATTCTAATTTCCTCAAATCACTTTAAATCGAGAAAAGTCATAAACTGTATTTATGATGATATTATGAGCTGATGCTAATTACGATTATAATTGTTAATTCCATTTTGTTTTTCCTTCCCTCTTCAGGCATTGTCGAATTCCCGTTCCTGTGACGTAGCTGCTCTTGGTTTTAAGCCCATCACAAACTTGAACCCCTGTATCAACCACTTGGCGCCAGTCGAGAACCCAATTGCATTTTAACTGTACGTACGATGCTGGATGAGTGATTGTCCAATCACGTTGACTTATTTCGTGAAGCTGTTTCGGGAAATTGACTTCGAGTTCGGGTATCTACGTTTCTTCCTACACTTGATGTTCGCAAGAAACTGACATTTATCGTTGGTAGATAATGCGTAATGTTCATTCCTTTGTTTCAAAAGGTCATTGAGGGGTAGTTTCTCTTTGTAAGATGGAGATTTTGGTCAGCGTTTGATGTAAATTTGCATTACAGTGGAATCTTGGTGTAGCACACTTTCTCGTATGACAAGCTTGAGAATCTCGTCCCTTAAAATGTTTATAATACTGTTTTCAGTTTTGCTACAATTTATGTTCCTGCAAGACTTGTTATATCAATACTTCACTGTATTTGCAATAGATAGCAGTATGTTAAAATTGTAGAGTTCCCAGTTACATTGTTCCGTGATTCCCCGTGTCGCTTGTTCCAATGTTTAGCTCCGAGTCCTAGTTGCGCTGACTCCGTTGCTCCAAGTTAGATACTTATTTTGCAGGGTTTTCTGTATTCAAAGGCAGCAGGACTTTTCGATCTGTCATTTTTATCAGCAGTAGGTTGTAGGACATTAGTTGTTGTTGTCGCTGTACGTATAGAGCTATACACAGCACAACCCGTGTATATCGTTGTACATAGTAACTTATCACTTCTCGCACTCTGTTTATTCGTCATTGTACATGTATTAATACAGGAGAGGTATATACATATATATATTTGTCATCATGGTGTTTTATTGTTGGTATTTTAAGCGTAAAAAGAAAACGTATAGTGTGTCCTCGTGTTGGGTCACTGTTGCTATTAGTTAAAGTTAAGGGTTCTGATTTTCAGCATTTATATCGTTCATAATCATGCGTTTAACATAAACATACTATACCACTCGATATAACGAGCTCAGCATTTGTGTTTCATTGAAGTGTTTTCAATACTATCTTTAATCGTTCTACAATTTATTTTTGCTACAAGCTGCTGATCCTAAGCAGAACTTCCGTTTGGCGGACATCTATAAAGGATTTATTATTTTTCCCTTGTATAGAGTTTGCTTTTGCAACGATTTTCAATTTCATAATAATGACATGCTACATATACAGAGCGTCGTCATGAATAACTACAAACTACCAAGCAAAACAAACTAATAAACTAATCCAACGAGATGACCAGTTTTGAAATGTTTTGAGACATTTGTCCGCTGTGTGGAGGTTCCACTGCAGTCAAGTGCATTTTGTTCTTTCGGGCCTAGTTACATCGGGACTTTGCTGTAATGTAATATACATTATACATATATATATATACATAACTTAGAGGAAACAATGATTGTACTCACTAGTGGTTGTTGTTGCCTCTTCGTATCACCACGCAGAAGATATGAATTTCATGAATGATATCAAATAGGCGGATCTATTACGTCATGGTTGACAAATAACATGTTTATTTGATACTGCCTAATTTCAATACCTGTGTGACCAGACCAAGTACATAATATTATGCTTTTAGCAAAACTTTTGTAACTTTGTCTTTGGCATAACTTTATGACAATATTGGCATAATTTCCAAATTTGAGTTGAGTTGAGTTTGAGTCACGCCATTGCGTCACACTTTTCCACGAAACCACGTGTACTTCTCCTCTTCCACTTCTCCTCTTCCGCCTTCCTTTCCTGTACCTACTTAGGCCAAGATGTCCGAGAGTTGCAGAGCCGATGTTACTGAAAATGTAACCCTTGTCAAAATACTTTTCCATCTAAATATTCCTGAAAATGACAACCTCAACATTGCAAATGGAGAAACAAATGTTATCGCGATTGTTGATGGGAGCAGTGAAGAAGACTTTGTCGAAGGTAAAAATGCACCCGAACTTCACAAATGTCGTGAAAGACCTGTCGGTACACCTGGGGAAAGGTTTCTGTTATCTTCATTTGGAGGATTGGTTGATAGTTTTCATGAATTAAATAATATCTCGCACAATAATGTTACAATGCGCAATAAGGATGCTGAATGTGGCTTTACAAGAAAAAGAAAATCTTTGGAGCAAAGACATTCTTCTAAGTTGATACCTTCGACAGGGACAGATGAAAGTTCTTCTACCTCTAGTTTTAAGTCATTTGCTGCAGAACCTACTTCTGAAGAAAGGAAAACAAAACGTAAATTTTGGGGCTCAAGTTCAAGAATTACCCCTGAAATATCAAAAGCAAAGAAAGAAAGAAAATCGACACTTGTAAACTCAAATAATAGGCACAGTAAACTTGAAACTAGTGAAACCTCTGTGTCTTCGGAAAGCATTGATGATGTGACATTTTTTTCATGCGTGTCATCACCGTTGGAAAGTATTGACTCTTTATCCAAGGATAGTCAAGAAACAAGCACAACAATGACAGATACAAGTATCTTAGATACAAGTACCTTAGATACAAGTATCTTTGATACAGACACAGGTACAGTTGAAAATGACCATAAAAATCCCAAAAGTGATGTTCCAGATGAGTCTACTATCAGCAGTGATGTATCAACACCTCTGTCGGCTGAACGAGAAAGAGTCAGTAATGATGAGATATGTACAGCTAATAATTTTGATGGCTATAATTCAGTATGTTGTGGTATAGTAGCATCCCCACAGCTTGGCAGAGAAAACACCAGCAAAGAAAATGATGATAAACATGATGATTCTAACTGTAGAATACCAAGTGTGGTAAAACCTACACAGGCTGAATTAACAGCAGTCAATAATAGTGTATTTCATTGCAGTCATGGTAATGATGATTGTGGGTGCAAAAATCATGGTGCTGCAACACTTTCACAAGCCAAAAAAGGAACAATCAGTAAAAATAAAGCATATGATAGTGTTAATTATGATGATTGTGGTTATGAAAATCATGCTGTCGTAGCAGCTCAACAGGCAGAAAGAGCAAAAACCAACAATGATGAGTTTTGTAATATTGATAATGATCATGGCTGTACATTTGAAAACCATGCTATAAAAACACATCTTCCAATTCATGGAGGGAAAAGCAGCGATGTTAATACATTTGATGTTCATAATGAGGTGGCGTGTAGCACAGAAGTACTGGACACTTCAAATTATCCAGTATCTTCTACTTCAACAGTTGTGAACAGTGAAAGAGGGAACTGCATTAATTTGCCAATGCAATGTCATGATGTGGAACAAGAATCTGTGAACCAACATGTGTTGTTTACTTCTAAGAGTGTTCGCATTAAGCATATGGAAATAGAAATAGATAAACTCTGTCAATTGTCATCAAGTTTTGAGCAATTGGCAGGTAAAATGGAAGTAACAATGCAACATTTAAATAAGAGAGCTTCTTTGAAACCAGTGGAACAAAGATCTGTCTCAGTTGAGGCAAAGCTGGATGGCTCAGAAGACAAGTTTGGACATGATGACCAAAATGCTAAGCTTGAGAGAAGGATCAAAGCCTTAGAAAAGAAAGTTAAATGTATCTTAAGCTCAAAAGTTTGCTCAAAATGCAATGATAAAAGTAATTGAACAACTACTTTATTGCAAAAGCTTGCATATGTTGCGTGGCTACAACTGTACGTATTTGGTCATGACTCAATTTTCTATTCATGAGTGGTTTGGAAATGCTTCATGAACTTGTGCATTTATTTGATATTGTATTGACATACCATGTTTCCTTGATAAGGACCCCCATGGGGCTGATTTATTTCAGAACTTTTTAGGGGCCATTTATTTCAGGGGGCTTATTTTTATAAAAACCAATATAAACAGGCTAAAACTATAACAGCTTATATTACTATCTAAATAAACAGGCTAAAATTTCTTTTAAGACAACAGAATAAACAATAGCTTGTTCTGTTCCAACAATTGGCTGAGTGGAAAGTTTGCAGACTTTACCGTAGACTTGTAGGTTTTACCGTATTTATTTTGTTCTTTCATTATCTCCACAGTGTTCTTTCTCCAAGAATTTAACATAAATTTTCCTTTTTCGCAGGACAATAGCATCACTGAGTGTCTCCATGTGGATTTTCATCGTTTGCTTGACAGGTTGACGCAATTGTAGCAAACTGGATTTGGCAAGACAGTTTATGGTATTGCAAATCTCATTCGATTTTTTATTTTTTGTTGTGAATAATAATTTGTTGTTATCATCAACTTATCATCCTTATTGCCTTGGATGTATTGTACACTGGGCTTCCAAAAGTATTGCAACGCCTGATAAAAAATGGCGTCTAGAAGTGGCCCTAGGCCTGAGCAAGGAAATTTACATAAAAATATATAAATACCAAACGGGTTTCAATAGCGAATTTCTTTAGCAGAAATATACTCAGAATTTCATAAATTTTCAAATAAAAACATAATTTAAATTATATCTTATTGTTTTGCAATAATATTAAAAGAAAACTGCGAAGAGGTCCCTTAAAAAATGTTTGCGAAAATTTATCGAAGTAGAATAATTAAAACGTCAATAATTATAATTTCTTTCACTTAAAGCCACGCAAATTCTCTCTCATTTAAAAGAGAATGCTTTAAAACTTTGAAAAATGTAAAGATTTGTCATGTAACTGTCTTGACCTTTATAATTTTCAGTTTCAGTCTTTGTTTACCACTTGGAAAGCGCATGTTTTGTTTTTCAAATTTCAGAGTGGGTTTTAAAAAATAAAATTTTTGTTAACTTCAGAAAGTATGAAGCCCTTGAAAATTACATCAAATTATAGTATTTGAAACAAATTATAGGAATATCCATGTCGGATTTTTTGTATTGCGCTTAACCTTCCTTTTTTTATTCTGGAAAAAAATTACGGAAAAATAGGTTTTGTCAAATCAAATTCCTAAAATGATAAACAAAGACTGAAACTGAAAATTACAAAGGTCAAGACAGTTACATGACAAATCTTTACATTTTTCAAAATTTTAAAACATTCTCTTTTAAATGAGAGAGAATTTGCGTGGCTTTGAGTGAAAGAAATTATAATTATTGGCGTTTTAATTTCTCCACTTCGATAAATTTTCGTGAACATTTTTTAAGGGACCTCTTTGCAGTTTTCTTTAAATATTATTATAAAACAATATGACATAGCTTAAATTATGTTGTCACTTTAAAATTTATGAAATTCTGAGTATATTTCTGCTAAAGAAATTCGCTACAAACCCGTTTGGTATTTATATATTTTTATGTAAATTTTCTTGTTTAGGCCTCGGGCCACTTTTAGACGCCATTTTTTATCAGGCGTTGCAATACTTTTGGAACCCCAGTGTATATTGTTCTCATTATCTTGGGTAGCTACTTTCTTGGGTTGGGTAGCGTGTTTATATAGATACGTAAATGTAGAATTTGAGGCCAGTATTACGATTACAGCTGGGTAGAACTTGCGTTTTTATGTAACATTATTCTTCATCATCGGAGGTCACAGAAACCTGATGAAAACTTCAAGAAACCTGAACCTGTCTTTGTGCAATTTTTATTCAGCTAGAGAGAGCTCCGTTGTCACAAATAATATGATCCAAGCAACTCGTCATTAGTCGTAGCTAAGTCACAACACTATCAGTTAATGGACTGTCTTTCCGTTTATAGATTTCTTGACTTCGTTGCACTTTTAGTGCAGCAGGAAATTGCCAAAAAGTAGTGGAATTGTTCACTTTTTGATAAAAGCATGAAACTTGGTCAAGATACACATTTTGATGTGGCGAAAAAGATAGGATATGGAGGCATCTTCAAAAATCCGCCTAAAATCTATTTTCAGAACATAAAACTCGACCCAGGCTTCCATTCCTTTATCCCCTATGAATCGTGTAACTATCCGATTACCTTAGTAAAAATTGGCAAAGGTATGCAACTCAACAAGCTAAAAACGATGAAATATATAGGAAATCTCGAAAATATAGCTAAAGGCTATTTTTAGAATACAAAGGCTGGACCCAGACCCCTATTTTTTAAACGATTGTGACCCTTGTATATATACGATTTATAAAGTGAAAATTGGTAAACATATGCATCTCAACATGATAAAAACGATTAAATATAGAGGCAATCTCATAAATTCATCTAATAGCTATTTTTAGAACACCTGAGTTGAACCCAGACCCCTATTTTTTCAAACAACTGTGACCCTTGTATATATACGATTTATAAAGTACAGATTGGTAAACATATGCATCTCAACATGATAAAAACGATTAAATAGAGGGCAAATCTCGAAAATGCATCTAATAGCTATTTTTAGAACATCTGAGTTGGATCCAAACCCTTACTTGTTTGAACATTCTTGCAGTAGAAGCTAATACTAAAGTACAATTGGCAAATATATTCATTTCAAAACGGTAAAACGATGAAATATAAAGGCGTTCTTAAAAATGCATTAAAGGGCAATTGCTAGACAATGCGGGTTGCACCCAGACCCCTATTTCTTAAAACGATTGTATAGAAACATTTTCCATATTTTACCTCTCAAATGGTTAACTATGTAGAAGCAACACTGTCAACAAGTTAATAGTTTTCACAATACAGTTACTTTCATCAAAATCTTTATATGGTTCAAAAAACTGTTTACCTTCTAGCAGTCACCATTACATTTGCATAACGCAGTGCAGGGTAGTGCTGCCCTCTGGCAAGAGCATCGTCCACCACACCTCTGATTGCATGAGCATTTTATCAGCTCTTGGCATGCTCTTGATGCTTCGGGTAGTAAACTCCAGACAGGTTCCCAAGAACCTTGAGTAGCATTGAATTCCCAACCAAATGCATTAGGGCTTGGTAGTTCAGAGTAGCGTTCGAGACATTGTCCCCAAACGAAGCCTGCTTGATAGCTCGCTCTCTTAACATGCTGCAAAAGAGCACCTTTAGTGGGAGGAATTTTATCGATCTGCCGTTCTTTCTGTGTAAATAGGTGCTTTCTAGCTTCGTTAACATTGTATGTAGTGGTTGTTGTATCATACATAAGCGCAACAAATCTCTCCAGGTATCTGAACTGTTCGTCTTCCGTTTCTTCGTGAGGTTTAGAGAGATCGATAAAAACATCTGTAACATCCTCGAACAGCTTCTACATTTTCCATGCTGTCTTTTTTCCAACGCCGCTAAAAATGATACCGTGTCACAGCCAGTGAAAGAGTGGAAAAATGGAAGAGCTGCGGACTTTTGCGCGCCTAAAGTTGCGGCGATTCGATGGATCGGTATGTAGTGAAAGCTTTTCCCACTTCCAAAGGCGATCCAAAGCTCTTCAGGGGATATCTGATGATACACTGATATCGCCAAAACAACTACCCCTGTGTCCACTGTGCATATTAACATTTTATTGAAGCCTTTTTGACTGGCGTCAAGTTTTTATCGATCTCTCTAAACCTCACGAAGAAATGGAAGACGAACAGTTCAGATACCTGGAGAGATTTTTTGCGCTTATGTATGATACAACAACCACTACATACAATGTTAACGAAGCTAGAAAGCACCTATTTACACAGAAAGGACGGCAGATCGATAACATTCCTCCCACTAAAGGTGCTCTTTTGCAGCATGTTAAGAGAGCGAGCTATCAAGCAGGCTTCGTTTGGGGACAATGTCTCGAACGCTACCCTGAACTACCAAGCCCTAATGCATTTGGTTGGGAATTCAATGCTACTCAAAGTTCTTGGGAACCTGTCTGGAGTTTACTACCCGAAGCATCAAGAGCATGCCAAGAGCTGATAAAATGCTCATGTAAGCAGAGGTGTGGTGGACGATGCTCTTGCCAGAGGGCAGCACTACCCTGCACTGCGTTATGCAAATGTAATGGTGACTGCTAGAAGGTAAACAGTTTTTTGAACCATATAAAGATTTTGATGAAAGTAACTGTATTGTGAAAACTATTAACTTGTTGACAGTGTTGCTTCTACATAGTTAACCATTTGAGAGGTAAAATATGGAAAATGTTTCTATACAATCGTTTTAAGAAATAGGGGTCTGGGTGCAACCCGCATTGTCTAGCAATTGCCCTTTAATGCATTTTCAAGAACGCCTTTATATTTCATCGTTTTACCGTTTTGAAATGAATATATTTGCCAATTGTACTTAAGTATTAGCTTCTACTGCAAGAATGTTCAAACAAGTAAGGGTTTGGATCCAACTCAGATGTTCTAAAAATAGATATTAGATGCATTTTCGAGATTTGCCCTGTATTTAATCGTTTTTATCATGTTGAGATGCATATGTTTACCAATCTGTACTTTATAAATCGTATATATACAAGGGTCACAGTTGTTTGAAAAAATAGGGGTCTGGGTTCAACTCAGGTGTTCTAAAAATAGCTATTAGATGAATTTATGAGATTGCCTCTATATTTAATCGTTTTTATCATGTTGAGATGCATATGTTTACCAATTTTCACTTTATAAATCGTATATATACAAGGGTCACAATCGTTTAAAAAATAGGGGTCTGGGTCCAGCCTTTGTATTCTAAAAATAGCCTTTAGCTATATTTTCGAGATTTCCTATATATTTCATCGGTTTTAGCTTGTTGAGTTGCATACCTTTGCCAATTTTTACTAAGGTAATCGGATAGTTACACGATTCATAGGGGATTTAAAGGAATGGAAGCCTGGGTCGAGTTTTATGTTCTAAAAATAGATTTTAGGCGGATTTTTGAAGATGCCTCCATATCCTATCTTTTTCGCCACATCAAAATGTGTATCTTGCCCAAGTTTCATGCTTTTATCAAAAAATGAACAATTGTTGCTAAAATCTGCCGTACTATTTACTATCGTCAAGAAAAAGCATTTAAGATATACAGATTTTAAGTATATTTCACCTGTTCGCATATCTCATGTAAGTATCTATGCAGGAGGGGTGACAGTAAGTATATCAACAAAACAGACAAGAACTTTTTCGTATTCTGGAACTAAAATATTACGCGTGTCCCTTTTTTCTTGGATGGCAGGGATTGGCGTAGATGTTTAAAAAAAGAAACTCCATCTGCACTGCAATCAATATATGGTATCAAGAAACCCACAAGTATATTTTCGCACGCAATTTTGATCTTCAAAGTTTTGTTATACTACAACGAACAGCTACTGTATAATGGAAATAATATGTACATACATCAACAAGGAAACACACAAAAAATATTAGCCACTGCATGTTTTCAAAGTATTAAGATATGGTTAGACCAGCAGTGTCAGCAAGTTCAATTATTTGCCCCGTTGCAGAGTGGAATATCAGAGTGTTCTGTCGTTCTGCGAACTATCATTCGTAGCCGTCAAATCCGATAGAGGCTGACATATCTTCTTCAATGAAAGAGAGAAAAGGCTGTCTGTTTGTAGATTTATTCGAATTGCCCCAGAGCTTGGTAATCAATCGATACAGTAGACTACCACAGAATGCCAGAATCAGAAGGCAGTTGGCAATAATTGTTACAACAAAGATGCATGACGTGTATTGGAGAGGAGAGTTTGGTGTCGATATTCTAGTGCTGATAAAGGACAGCAGAACAATGCATAGCATGAATAACTCGAGACTATTCTCCAGGCCATTGTCATTCTTGGATTTTAGATTGAATTCCTGTGAGGATCTATGTGTTTTCTGCAGCAATGCAAACGGTTTAGCGAGTGCTTGAAAAAAGATGCAAATTATCAACGTTGTAGCAATCAGAATGGTTTGAAGCTGTGCTCTTTCTTGCATTACGGTAAGCAGAAGGGCTATCGCAAGGCGACGTATTATCAACACAATCTCCATGTACGCTCTGTATTTTGGTTTGTATGCCAAATACAACGTGCCAAGCCATAGGTGGACGGTGGAGTCTTTGTCATTCAGTTTATTTCTGTGTTTGTACAACAGTGGCGTGTACAGTAGGAAAGGCAAGCCAAACACAAAGACTACAAGAGCAAAGTATGACATCATCAATAACATGGAATGCAAATGGCCACTGCAGTTTATCCAAGGGTAATTTCTCATGAAGGATACTCCATGGATGCTCCTACAAGTGACTATTACCGATAATACCGCTTTGACTATTGGAAAGTAGGCAAGATCGGTGAAGAATAGGCAGTAGTGGACACATTTATATTTGAAGCTTTGACGCGGCCGTTCGCTGATATTTGTGGCAGTCAGTAGCCATATTCCGTACGCCGACCAGATGATTCCAGCTCCGAGTATTGGCATTGTGAACAGTGCAAGGTGCTTGAATACAAGCGTAAACATCTCAGGAAACAAACAAGCCAAACTGGAGAAATGAAGATTGAATGCACTGCCGAGGTACGTCTGTGCTCTGTACACAGATATTGGCCAGATATCTGTTGTGGAGACGATGGTGTCCATTGTCTGGGCGTAGAAGACGGCTGTTTTGAAAATTCCTTTGCAGTTACTCTGTTGTTGGTTGAATAAAAGTATCGCCAGAACCACCACCGCTTGGACTAAAAAAGCTGGCACGATTTTCAAAGCAACAAGGATGGAAATGACCACAATCTCCAGAAAAGCAATAAACATTGCATATTTCCGCTTAGTTTTTGACAAGCGAAAAACAATGATACTGATAAAAATGGTAATAGCTACTGAACCCAAGAAGATACCCAGCTGTTCGTGTTTATTGGATCCTTCTGGGCATTTGATACACCTGATGCCTTCTCGGTAATATGATTTTATGCACTGGCTACAGAATCTTCCTTTGTGTCCCGTTTTGCAGAGGCATGCTTTGTCACATTGCAGCATTTTTGTTTTTCCATTTTTGTTATTGCTGATCGGATTTGACACAACTGTACAAGCACATTCCCTCCCAGGAATGCATATGTTGTTGTAAAGATAGACTGTTGGACACTGGACTAACTTGCTGACATTTGTTGGCAACGGAAAGGGCGAGAATCCCTTTTTAATGAGCATTGGAGCGGAAAGACGTCTTGCCGATGTGTTATTCACTATAATACTGCTATTGACACTGGGACACCGAGCATGAGCCATGCAGTGGTGACATGTACCCCCAATTCCGTAGAAGTGCTCATTACAGAAGCAGTATTTCTTGTTGTGGTAAGACGGATCAACATAAACCTCTCCATTGTTGTGAGTGAAGCGGATCAAGAAACAACTGTATGAGTCATCTTCTTTCCTGACCAGTGATGGATCAATCTTCAAATATGAAGGCACAATCTTTCCCATCATCTTGGGGTTGCCACGTAAATCCAGTTTCAACAGCATCAACAATCGTGAGTAACTGCGTGGAATAGTCCCACTGAAGTCGTTGTGTGATAGATCCATCTGACGGAGGTATGGCATGTTGTCATAGGGTGTTGGCAAAGTCTGATTTAATCTGTTTGATGCAAGCATTAGATAAGATAGTCGTCGATAACCGAATATTAATTGAGGTATTCGACCATCAATTTTGCAGTTACTTACGTCCAATTGCCTAAGTGTCCGCTTGGCGGGGACTAAGGCCTCCGCTAGAGTATTGATATTGCATCGCAAATTTTTATTGTATGCAGCAAGGAATATTGATAGTCGGGTTGAATTCTGCAGATAATTCCGAGCAAAGCCTCGGAAGTTGTTGTGTGAAAGGATCAATATGGCAAGATTGAGTTTACCAATGCTTGATGGAACTAGCCCAGAGAGATCATTCCGAGCGACATTGAGTGTTTTTAGAGTTCTCAATAAGCCAATTGATTCTGGTAGCGTACCACGTAGGCGATTATTTTGTATCAAAAGTCCTTCGATTTTGGGATAGAAGGTACCAATGTCTTTGGGTATTTGCCCATGGAGATTATTCGAAGAAAGATGCAATGATACAATGTTACTTAGATTACGAAAGTACGATAGCTCACCCTGAAGCCCAAGTCCCTCAAAATCAAGAAACCACAATCTCGTAAGCATGCCAATCGACTTGGGCACCCAGCCAGATATCTTCGTTTCACCAATGCTCAGTACTTGGAGGTACCTCAGCCTACCAATATCCTCTGGAATATGGCCTGCCAGCTCACTGTTACCCGTCAGCTGTAGTTTTTCGAGTCGAGGAACCAATTTCGAGATATTTTGTGGCAGAGAACCATTGATTTCATTATATCCAATGCAAATTCGCAAAGTATGTATTGGCATGCTACCAACAACATCTTCAAACCTGTTTTTGATCCTGTTTCGTTGGAAACAAATTGCAAGAAGATACTGTATGTTCTTTAGTTGTGGCGTGATATTTCCTCGAAGTCTATTCCCTTTTAAAGTTATGCTAATAACATGGCCTGATTCATAGTGGCAAAGTATGCCTCGCCACTGACAATGCGATACATTTGTGTTGTTCCAATTATTGCTATTATGCCAATGTTTACCGTTTGTTTTCGAGTACAAGTCGACCAAAGAATTCATTTCTTTTCTTCTGCATGTTTCATCACAAACTGTCAAATTTTCGAACACCTTCGGTATTGTTAGCAGGTGCAAACAAGGCACTTCATTTGGAAATATCCTTTCAATGCCACCTATAAAGTGAGATAATCGAGAAAATTGTAAGAATGCGGTTGATGTGATGTTATTTTGTGTATAAATACACCCATGCAAGCAGTAATTGAACCAACACCGTATCAAATGTTGCAAGTTTTACGTGCAGCAGGCATGGAGATTTAGAAACTGTGTTTAAATGTTCACCCTTTTTCTAGTTTCTTGCAGTAAACCTACTACAAGAAACTAGAACACGGGTGACCAAAAATTTTAGAATCTTCAGTGCTCGCTTCAAGAATAATTAAGACACGAGTCTATTTACTTTCGTTTTTGCACTTCATGGTCTCAGTTCTGTGAATATGAAGAATTGTGTTAAATTTTTTAAAAACTTTTGATTTTGATCTACCCCCATTTCTTCGAATAGGGACCCTCCTCGAATAAGCACTTTCGTTTTCCTCGTTATTTTTATCTTATTATCATGTCTATTGCAATGGGTTTAAAATATTGCTAGGCCCTTATAACTTCTTACCTGGTCTATGGCGAATGTCGTACCAACTTTCGTGCCAGTAGGTAGCTAAAACTGCTCTTCCAGCAACAATGATAATAACAAATGCCTTGAAAATAAGTTCGTCCATTTTTGCAAGGTAATGCCAAGTAATATGGCTTTCTTTTCAACAGTAACGACATCACCCAAACGATTTTGGTTTTTGTTTTGTTCAGCTCCACAGAACAACAAAAGATACCTTATCCGCTTTTGGATTTGATGTCACGTCTGGCAATGAAGTGATTTGTTCTTTATTTCATGTTCCGCTTTCACTTTCATATGATGCTACATTTATTTAAGTCTTCCATACTGGAAAGTTAGCGGTTATCCTGTTTTTGAATTACTCATTGCTGCTGCGTAGCGGAACGAAGTGAAGCGGCTGCGCAGCAGAATATAATCCAGTCTGGAGAAAAAATCTTGTGATGTTTGTTTGTTTGTTTGTTTGTTTGTTTGTCGGATTCTGGCCTGCGCGTGGCCTCAAATCCTCCTCCGTTTAGCCACATGCTGGTTTTATTATCATTCATCAATGGCGGTAATCTTTGCTGCAGAACAGTGAGACGTTTTATTAGAAACATTGACAAAACGATATTTGGTTGGCTTATCTGCTGGTTATTAACTTTTATTCGTGGCCAGAATCGAGAAGGCCCAAAAAAGGCCATTTTATTTCGACAAGAACACAGGAGTTGCTTTATTGTCGTGGGGATAAGTTTATAAAAATGAATGCCTGCAAGCAGAAGAGAAAAGCTGTGCGGAAGTATAGTAGGCCTTAAAAACTATTGTAACATCATTTGCACCATCGTTATGTTTTATTATTTTTTTTTAAAGTAATCCCGGTCCAGAAAATCCGAACTTCAGATTTTAAATTGTTGATGTGCATTTAATTTAGTTTTCTTTTTAATCTGGGGTTTTCTACATTTATTCCTCTGTTTTTGGTATTGTTTTGTTTTCATTGTAAAGTCACATCAACAAAGATTTGAGTTTTATCTTTGATCTCCAAACTGAGCGTGCACCTTCTCTTGATAAAGATAATTTGCTGAAATCTATTATTGCTGAAATTCCAAAATCCAGCTATGAAACGTAAATGCCAATAAGAAATGTCAAATACAAATGACAACATTCAAACACATCAAATATAGAGAAACAACCTGTTACCAGTATAGATATCTAGGCTTCCAAGCACGCTAAACACCCCCTTCTCCATATTTTTTCGAGGCACTCATTTCAAAACATATCGTTTTAATCAAATGCTAGATGCTTTAGTCCTGGTTACATCACAGCAGCACTCATATTAACAATGTTAACAGCTAGTTTTAAGACAAGTGAAGGAAAGGATGTTTTCACAAGCTTTATTTTTTTAATTGATTACGTCACTGCCGTCAGAGAAATCTGACATTCGCACCAGTTGCACCATTCCTGATCCGCCCTTAATTTACTGGAAGCCGTGTTTGGAAAGGAAGCTCAACACACTATCCTTGCTGATTACGAACCATTTGAAAATGTTGATAACCCAGCAGCATATTACATCCATGTAATAAAGAAACTTTGACACAATATAGATATGATTACAATCACATTTTATTAGGATTCCTAAATTTTGTGCAATTTTTGTAACAATAATTTCACCACAGAGCAATAACTGTTTTCTATGTTTACAGTCGAGCAGAAACACCTGAAGCACAGATTGTGTTGTTGAGTTGTTTGTAAGGAATATGGTGCTGATTAGCAGTAATTGTTTGATAACTTTTATTGCATGTTAGTTTTTGCAAGTAAACAGCTAATGTTATGCTAGCTTTCTGTCAGGATGTGCAAAATCACAATATTTCTTTTCTAAAACAACATATATAGTAAGAGTTTTGAGAAAGTTGGAAGAGATAAGATGAGTTTTTTGATAAATTTCCTCCAAAAAGAACATTTTTAAATTAACCAGCTCTTTGCATGAACACAACCAAGTGTTACAACCAAATGATATCGGAAATATTTTATGTCATCTTGATTGTAGTTACCAGAAAAGCCAAGCAGTTTACGAAGTTGCAATTGTAAATTTTTGATAAATTAAATTTCTTACATTTCAAGAAGGTTTCAACATTTCTACGTGGCCAAAATGAATTTCTATTCGAACAAAACGTCAGACAGCGGCTTGATAGCGTCTAAAACGAGGTAGGCAAATGATTCACTTTTTAAGCAATACTTAAACACAGGGTCTGTTGTGGAGAGCTTTAACCCATTGTCATTGAGACAAAACCGAATGTATTTTTTGTTGGTATGTATTTTATGTATGTATTTTATGTTGGTATGTATTGTATGTTGGTATTTATTTTATTTATGTATTGTATCTTGGCATGTTTTTGTGTATGTTTCGCATGTTTATGTATTTTGTATGTATTATATATTTTCATGCATTTTAATTGATTTTAGACAATGTATTGTATATTTATTTGTATTTTATATGTGTATTATATCTTTGTATGTATTTTACTTTTGTATTATGTGTTGGTATGTGTGTATGTAAAAGTGGTGTATGTATGTAGGTATGTAGGTCGGGTATGTAATATGTAATTAGTGTGGTTTGAAGTGTGAGAAAAAACAACGTATGGCTCTATTCCAACTTCCTAAGAAACAAAGCTTGTCTTGATCCTTCATGGTGGTACATGCAACTGTCTGTTCGGTAGTAACGTTCATTTCTTTTGAAGGGAGAACATGCCAGAACAAGAGAAAGCCATATGTAAGAAATGCGATGGCGAAATTAAAGAGAAGTTTCTCCTAAAAGCCTTGGGATATTTATGGCATGATCATTGTCTCAGGTGTGCCTGTTGCTTTGCTCCACTCGCTGAGATTTCACAAAATTTTTATGTCAAATATGGAAGAAAATTCTGCTATAAGGACTATCTTCGGTAAGACCTTGATTCAATATTTGTTTCCTTCTCTAACTTGAATTTTTTATAACTGATTTATTTCTGTCTTTCATCTGGATAATTACTCTCCAATTTCTGTAAACTACCCTGTCCGTTATTTGAACTATTTGTTCACACATATTTGAGTTTTTGCCGCCCATAGTTAAGCAGCTGAGAACTAAAGTTTGTTGAAAAAATGACCCAACTTTAATTAAAGACCGCCTTTCTACTCAGATTTAAGGTTTGCCGTAAAAGCGACCTAACTTTAAATTAAAAACGTTTTTCCACTGGGCCGGGGCCAGGAACAGGCAGCTTGGAGATGGCCCAGCTTTTCTCATAGCATTTATTAAGCAATTTCAACACAAGTGGGGAAATTTTTCAAGAGGACCACAAAAACCTGAGGAAAAACTTGCGAATACGCCCTGCAAGTGCGCGCGTATGAAATAGACAACACCCATTGCAACAAAACAGCTAAATCTTTAGTAAAATGGCCGTAAAGAACCCCATTCCTTTCTCTATAGTTCATCGAGTGGACCCAAACAACATGGGAAGGTATTAAGCCTGCTGAGGAATTTCCCCAGTTGTTAGTACGTTAAAAAGTGACCTAGTTTTTCTAGTTAAACGCTGAATGCAATGGAGATATGTTATAACGAATCCAGGCTTGCTCTAAGTCTATTTTGTATGGGAGCTGCGGGGGATTGCGGTGGAAGAAAACGTTTCCCAGATGAAACTGCAATAACTCTCACTATTACCTATCTTTCAGACTATTTGGACCTGTTCACATTTGCTCCGCGTGTGAGAAGGTTATTTCAGCTTCAGAAATGAAAATAAAAGCGGATACTGGTAACATGTTTCACATAGACTGTTTTCAATGCCTGGATTGTGGCAAGCGATTTTGCATAGGTGAAGAATTCCATTTGTATGCAAACAATACAAGAATTATTTGTCCCACCGATTTTGCCAGGCGATCTAATCTTCAATAAATACAAGAGAGAGCGAATGTCAATTGCCAGGGCACTCGTCAAATAAAGGCATTTTGTTGTACTGAGATTCCATTGTACTCGATAGTTACTAATAAACTAAATAACTGGGTGTCATAGCTAATTAAATAACTTGCAAGTTTCCCGCCAAACATTTTAGAAACATAACATGTTAAAGGAGAACCGACACGCCAAAATAATTTTGGCTAAATCGGGAGAAACAATGCCGGAGATTTCAAATATCAACTTCGTTTTTCCAAAAAATCATTCTATTTCGAGTTACAGCCCTTCCAAAAACTCGGAAATTGCCGATTATTTTGCAATTTTCGCAACCCTTTCGGTGATGATTTTACTGACGTCACAAATACCATGTTGAAATCAACGTGAAGCAATAACACAGTGAGTCATGTCTCCAGTCTCCGGGGAGGGGATGAAAACTCTCTATTAAAATGATTCCTGGGTTTTTATTTATCAGTTAAACATTGTAAAAATGGTTGTATGTTCTGCCTATAACTGTAGTGGCACTGGAAAAGCACTTTTCTCGTTTTCTTCTTACAAAATTGTTCGCAAATGATGCATAGAAAAAATGCGTTTAGTAAACCTTTTAGGCCTACCAAAGCTTCCAGCCTGTGCGAAAGTCACTTCAAGGAAACATGTTCCCAAAGAAATCCACACTTGATCAAGGTGACAGAAGTGAAATTCAAGCTTGCATTGAAGCCAGATGCCATTCCCATTCCACAGTTGATTTGACTTTTCTTCACCAAAGAGGAAGTGTCATGTGAGATTTATGACGAGCAATTCAAGACAGAATAAGGAAAGATTTGGTTCAAAGAAACGGCAAATATACACAAAAATGTCCTGCAAATCTCTATTTGCAATCCTTTCGATGTTAAAATCATCATCTTCATGATCGTTCACCCAATCGTCATCAGACTCACTTGCTGCCATTGCTGCCTCAGGATTAGGCTCAAACATGAAAATGGCTGAATCGCTTCACCCTCGAGAATATCCGGGTAGTGAAAGTCATGACTTAAGTCTTCAGACATTTCTTATTAATTATAAACCTTCTTCCGAATTAAACACAGAAATGCCTTCTAAAGCAAGAATAAAAATATCGAAGTGCCTTTTCCTTGTGTTTTGATCGTCGTGGCCGAGACAACATGGTATTTGTGACATCACACGCTCTCGGTGGCTCTCGCTCAAACTCGGTGAAATTCTCGGGATTTTGAAATTCGTATTTCAACTGCCTGTAACTCGAAATTGAATAATTTTTTGGAAAAACGAAGTTTATATTTGAAATCTCCGGCATTGTTTCTCCCGATTTAGACAAAATTATTTTGGCGTGTCGGTTCTCCTTTAAACACCCCTTGATTAGGATGGCATTTGATTAAAAGCAATAACTAGTTAACCAGCAGGCAGTGACGAAAAGCCGTTTTTTTCAAGAAACTTTAATATATTTAGCACTACGCCTGAAGGTATAATGAGATTACTCATGCTTCAGTTAATGTACGAAAGTGAAAGGCAGAAATAAGATAACAACGAATTACTTCATTGTTGTTCTGCGGAACTGAACAAAAACAAAAACCAAAAACAATTGGTGTAGTCGTTTTTTAAATAGAGCCATATTACTGAGCATTATTATCGAAGTTTTTTACCTCGTAAAAAATGGAGGAACTTATTTTCAAAGCATTTGTTATTTTCATGGTTGCTGGAAGAGCAGTTTTAACTACCTATTGGCATGAAGGTCGGTACGGCATTCGCCACAGACAAGGTAAGAAGTTATAAGGGCCTAGCAATATTGAAAGTTTATCATGCATCTCAAGCAATTCTTTACAGTTTGCATGGATGTATTTATACACAAGATAATATAATTTCAACGAAATATTCCCAATTTTCTTGATTTTTCTCACCTTATAGGTAGCATTAAAAAGGTATATTTTTCTCACCTTATAGGTAGCATTAAGAAGGTATTTCCACCAGAACTGCCTTGTTTGTCCCTGTTAACAATACCGAAGGTGTTCGAAAATTTGACAGTTTGTGATGAAGCATGCAGAAAAACAGAAATGAATTCCTTGATGGACTTCTACTCGAAAACAAACGGTAAACATTGGCGTAAAAGCAATAATTGGAACAACACCAATATATCGCATTGTCAGTGGCGAGGCATACTTTGCCATTTTGAATCTGGGCATGTTATTAGTATAGAATTGAAGATGAATAGGCTTCGGGGAAATATCACGCCACAACTAAAGAACATACAGTATCTTCTTGGAATTTGTTTACAAAAGAACAGGATCAAAAACAGGTTTGAAGATGTTGTTGGCATCATGTCAATACACGCCCTGCGAATTTGCATTAGTTTTAATGACATCAATGGTTCTCTGCCACAAAATATCTCAAAATTGGTTCCTCAACTCGAAGAACTAGAGCTAACGGGTAACAGTGAGCTGTCAGGCTATATTCCAGAGGATATTGGTAGGCTGAAGTACCTCCAATTACTGAGCATTGGTGAAACGAAGATATCAGGTTTGGTGCCTAAGTCGATTGGCATGCTTACGAGATTGTGGTTTCTTGATTTCGAGGCACTCGGGCTTTCGGGTGAGCTATCGTACTTTCGTAATCTAAGTAACATTGTATCATTGCATCTTTCTTCGAATAATCTCCATGGGCAAATACCCAAAGACATTGGTACCTTCTATCCCAGAATCAAAGGACTTCTGATTCAAAACAATGGCCTATGTGGTACGCTACCAGAATCGATTGGTTTATTGAGAACTCTAAAAACACTGAATGTCGCTGGGAATCATCTCTCTGGCCTTGTTCCATCCAGCATTGGTAAACTCAATCTTGCCATATTGATCCTCTCACACAACAACTTCCGAGGCTTTGCTAGGAATTATCTGCAGAATTCAACCCGACTATCAATATTCCTTGCTGCACACAACAAAAATTTGCGATGCAATATCAATACTCTAATGGAAGCCTTAGTCCCCGCCAAACGGACACTTAACCAATTGGACGTGAGTAACTGCAAAATTGATGGTGGAATACCTCAATTAATATTTGATTTTCGGCGATTATCTCATCTAACGCTTGCATCAAACAGACTAAGTCACACTCTGCCAATAACCTATGACAACATGCCATACCTGCATCAGATGGATATATCACACAACAACCTCAGGGGAGCAATTCCACGCAGTTACTCACGATTGTTGATGCTCTTGAAACTGGATTTACGTGGCAACCCCAAGATGACAGGAAAGATTGCGCCTTCATATTTGAAGATTGATCCATCACTGGTCAGGAAAGAAGATGACTCATACAGTTGTTTCTTGATCCGCTTCACTCACAACAATGGAGAAGTTAATGTTGATCCGTCTTACTATAACAAGAAATACTGCTTCTGTAATGAGCACTTCTACGGAATTGGGGGTACATGTCACCACTGCATGGCTCACGCTCGGTGTCCCAGTGTCAATAGCAGTATTATAGTGAATACCACATCGGCAAGACGTCTTTCCGCGCCAATGCTCATTAAAAAGGGATTCTCGCCCTTTCCATTGCCAAAAAATGTCAGCAGGTTAGTCCAGTGTCCAACAGCCTATCTTTACAACAACATATGCATTCCTGGGAAGGAATGTGCTTGTACAGATGTGTCAAATCCGATCAGCAATAACAAAAATGGAAAAACAAAAATGCTTCAATGTGATAAAGCATGCCTGTGCAAAACGGGACACAAAGGAAGATTCTGCAGCCAGTGCATCAAATCATATTACCGAGAAGGCATCAGGTGTATCAAATGCCCAGAAGGATCCAATAAACACGAACAGCTGGGTATATTCTTGGGTTCAATAGCTATTACCATGTTTATCAGTATTATTGTTTTCCGCTTGTCAAAAACTAAGCGGAAATATGCAATGTTCATTGCTTTTCTGGAGATTGTGGTCATTTCCATCCTTGTTGCTTTGAAAATCGTGCCAGCTTTTTTAGTCCAAGCGGTGGTGGTTCTGGCGATACTTTTATTCAACCAACAACAGAGTAACTACAAAGGAATTTTCAAAACAGCCGTCTTCTACGCCCAGACAATGGACACCATCGTCTCCACAACAGATATCTGGCCAATATCTGTGTACAGAGCACAGACGTACCTCGGCAGTGCATTCAATCTTCATTTCTCCAGTTTGGCTTGTTTGTTTCCTGAGATGTTTACACTTGTATTCAAGCACCTTGCACTGTTCACAATGCCAATACTCGGAGCTGGAATCATCTGGTCGGCGTACGGAATATGGCTACTGACTGCCACAAATATCAGCGAACGGCCGCGTCAAAGCTTCAAATATAAATGTATCCACTACTGCCTGTTCTTCTCTGATCTTGCCTACTTTCCAATAGTCAAGGCGGTATTACCGGTAATAGTCACTTGTAGGAGCATCAATGGAGTATCCTTCATGAGAAATTACCCTTGGATAAACTGCAGTGGCCATTTGCATTCCATGTTATTGATGATGTCATACTTTGCTCTTGTAGTCTTTGTGTTTGGCTTGCCTTTCCTACTGTACACGCCACTGTTGTACAAACACAGAAATAAACTGAATGACAAAGACTCTACCGTCCACTTGTGGCTTGGTACGTTGTATTTAGCATACAAACCAAAATACAGAGCGTACATGGAGATTGTGTTGATAATACGTCGCCTTGCGATAGCCCTTCTGCTTACCGTAATGCAAGAAAGAGCACAGCTTCAAACCATTCTGATTGCTACAACGTTGATAATTTGCATCTTTTTTCAAGCACTCGCTAAACCGTTTGCATTGCTGCAGAAAACACATAGATCCTCACAGGAATTCAATCTAAAATCCAAGAATGACAATGGCCTGGAGAATAGTCTCGAGTTATTCATGCTATGCATTGTTCTGCTGTCCTTTATCAGCACTAGAATATCGACACCAAACTCTCCTCTCCAATACACGTCATGCATCTTTGTTGTAACAATTATTGCCAACTGCCTTCTGATTCTGGCATTGTGTGGTAGTCTACTGTATCGATTGATTCCCAAGCTCTGGGGCAATTCTAATAAATCCACAAACAGACAGCCTTTTCTCTCTTTCATCGAAGAAGATATGTCAGCCTCCATCGGATTTGACGGTTACGAATGATAGTTCGCAGAACGACAGAACACTTTGATATTCCACTCTGCAACGGAGCAAATAATTGAACTTTCTGACACTGCTGGTGTAACCAATATCTTAATACTTTGAAAATGTGCTGTGGCTAACATTTCTTTGTGTTTCCATTCCATGTTGATGTGTGTACATATATTTTCCATTATACAGTGTAGCTGTTCGTTGTAGTATAACAAAACCTTGGAGAGTAAAATTGCGTTCGGAAATATACTTGGGGGTTTCTTTATATAAAGTTTTCTGACGATATCTTGATTCCACTGTAGATGAAGTTTTAACTTTTAGAGCTTAAAGACTCGCGTGTCATAACACTAACAGTTCTCATACAATTACTATTAGACAATACATTCACAAGGTACCCTACGAGGAACTCATAAACACAATATGCGTACCATGTGGTTCTGCTTGACTGTAAACATAGAAAAAATTATTGCTTTGGAGAAACAAATGTTACAAAATTGTACAAATTTTAGCAATTCTAATAAAATGTGATTGTAATCATACAATAATATCTATATTGTGTCAAAGTTTCTTTATTACATGGATGTAATATGCAGGATTATCAACATTTTCAAATGGTTCGTAATCAGCAAGTATAAATAAGATGAGTTTTTTGATAAATTTCCTCCAAAAAGAACAATTTTAAATTAACCAGCTCTTTGCATGAACACAACCAAGTGTTGCAACCAAATGATATCGGAAATATTTTATGTCATCTTGATTGTAGTTACCAGAAACGCCAAGCAGTTTACGAAGTTGCAATTGTAAATTTTTGATAAATTAAATTTCTTACATTTCAAGAAGGTTTCAACATTTCTACGTGGCCAAAATGAATTTCTATTCAAACAAAAAGTCAGACAGCGGCTTGATAGCGTCTAAAACGAGGTAGGCAAATGATTCACTTTTTAAGCAATACTTAAACACAGGGTCTGTTGTGGAGAGCTTTAACCCATTGTCATTGAGACAATACCGAAAGTATTTTTGTTGGCATGTATTTTATGTATGTGTTTTATGTTGGTATTTATTTTATTTATGTATTCTATCTTGGCATGTTTTTGTGTATGTTTTGCATGTTTATGTATTTTGTATGTATTATATATTTTCATGCATTTTAATTGATTTTAGACAATGTATTGTATATTTATTTGCATTTTATATGTGTATTATATCTTTGTATGTATTTTACTTTTGTATTATGTGTTGGTATGTGTGTATGTAAAAGTGGTGTATGTATGTAGGTATGTAGGTCGGGTATGTAATATGTAATTAGTGTGGTTTGAAGTGTGAGAAAAAACAACGTATGGCTCTATTCCAACTTCCTAAGAAACAAAGCTTGTCTTGATCCTTCATGGTGGTACATGCAACTGTCTGTTCGGTAGTAACGTTCATTTCTTTTAAAGGGAGAACATGCCAGAACAAGAGAAAGCCATATGTAAGAAATGCGATGGCGAAATTAAAGAGAAGTTTCTCCTAAAAGCCTTGGGATATTTATGGCATGATCATTGTCTCAGGTGTGCCTGTTGCTTTGCTCCACTCGCTGAGATTTCACAAAATTTTTATGTCAAATATGGAAGAAAATTCTGCTATAAGGACTATCTTCGGTAAGACCTTGGTGCAATATTTGTTTCCTTCTTTAACTTGAATTTGTTACAAGTGATTTATTTCTGTCTTTCATCTGGATAATTACTCTCCAATTTCTGTAAACTACCCTGTCCGTTATTTGAACTATTTGTTCACACATATTTGAGTTTTTTGCCGCCCATAGTTAAGCAGCTGAGAACTAAAGTTTGTTGAAAAAATGACCCAACTTTAATTAAAGACCGCCTTTCTACTCAGATTTAAGGTTTGCCGAAAAAGCGACCTAACTTTAAATTAAAAACGTTTTTCCACTGGGCCGGGGCCAGGAACAGGCACCTTGGAGATGGCCCAGCTGTTCTCATAGCATTTATTAAGCAATTTCAACACAAGTGGGGAAATTTTTCAAGAGGACCACAAAAACCTGAGGAAAAACTTGCGAATGCGCCCTGCAAGTGCGCGCGTATGAAATAGACAACTCCCATTGCAACAAAACAGCTAAATCTTTAATAAAATGGCCGTAAAGAACCCCATTCCTTTCTCTATAGTTCATCGAGTGGACCCAAACAACTTGGGAAGGTATTAAGCCTGCTGAGGAATTTCCCCAGTTGTTAGTACGTTAAAAAGTGACCTAGTTTTTCTAGTTAAACGCTGAATGCAATGGAGATATGTTATAACGAATCCAGGCTTGCTCTAAGTCTATTTTGTATGGGAGCTGCGGGGGATTGCGGTGGAGGAAAACGTTTCCCAGATGAAACTGCAATAACTCTCACTATTACCTATCTTTCAGACTATTTGGACCTGTTCACATTTGCTCCGCGTGTGAGAAGGTTATTTCAGCTTCAGAAATGAAAATAAAAGCGGATACTGGTAACATGTTTCACATAGACTGTTTTCAATGCCTGGATTGTGGCAAGCGATTTTGCATAGGTGAAGAATTCCATTTGTATGCAAACAATACAAGAATTATTTGTCCCACCGATTTTGCCAGGCGATCTAATCTTCAATAAATACAAGAGAGAGCGAATGTCAATTGCCAGGGCACTCGTCAAATAAAGGCATTTTGTTGTACTGAGATTCCATTGTACTCGATAGTTACTAATAAACTAAATAACTGGGTGTCATAGCTAATTAAATAACTTGCAAGTTTCCCGCCAAACATTTTAGAAACATAACATGTTAAACACCACTTGATTAGAATCACATTTGATTAAAAGCAATAACTAGTTAACAAGCAGGCAGTGACGAAAAGCCGCTTTTTTCAAGAAACTTTAATATATTTAGCACTACGCGCCTGAAGGTATAATGAGGCCCCGTTCACACGATGCCGGATTCATATCGTTTCGGATCGCTTTTCATATCGGATAGCCTTTCTGTTCACACGACACCATGCCAATCCGAAACGTTTCGGATCGCTTTTCCGGAGTCAAATCACTCCGCTTTGAAGGTGAAACGTTTCGGATCGCTTTTCATATCGGATAGCTTTTGGGCTCGTGTGAACGCATGAATCCGATACGCTTTATGCTCCAGAACCTCTATTTGCAGCATTGGCGCCAACTATTCGACACTATCAAGAGCGAGTGATGCTTAGCTGTCACGTGGCAATTGTTTTAACAATAGGCATTGATGTGGGCCTGTAGGGCGCGCGGAGCGTAGTCGTGTGAACAGAAAACGAAAGTGAATCCGGCATCGTGTGAACAGGAGAAAATTTCGTATCGGATTGCCTATGGAATCCGAAACGAAGTGAATCCGGCATCGTGTGAACGGGGCCTCAGATTACTCATGCTTCAGTTAATGTACGAAAGTGATAGGCAGAAATAAGATAACAACGAATTGCTTCATTGTTGTTCTGCGGAACTGAACAAAAACAAAAACCAAAAACAATTGGTGTAGTCGTTTTTTAAAGAAAGCCATATTACTGGGCATTATTATCGAAGCTTTAGGTGTTTTTTGCTTTGAAGATGTGGCAGCCAGAGTAAATCACTTTTTAAAGGTGCATTGCAAAGTAAGCATGACAACAGCGTAAAAAATGGAGGAAACTATTTTCAAAGCATTTGTTATTTTCATGGTTGCTGGAAGATCAGTTTTAACTACCTATTGGCATGAAGGTCGGTACAGCATTCGCCACAGACAAGGT
The DNA here is from genome assembly GCA_013076295.1 of Sanderia malayensis. Lineage (NCBI taxonomy): Eukaryota > Metazoa > Cnidaria > Scyphozoa > Semaeostomeae > Pelagiidae > Sanderia > Sanderia malayensis. The sequence goes on from RQOL01000906.1 coordinate 4,785,417, forward strand.
AAAAAGTTATAAGGGCCTAGCAATATTGAAAGTTTATCATGCATCTCAAGCAATTCTTTACAGTTTGCATGGATGTATTTATGCACAAGATAATATAATTTCAACCAAATATTCCCAATTTTCTTGATTTTTCTCACCTTATAGGTAGCATTAAAAAGGTATTTCCACCAGAATTGCCTTGTTTGGCCCTGCTAACAATACCGAAAGTTTTCGAAAATTTAACAGTTTGTAATGAAGCATGCAGAAAGACAGAAATGAATTCCTTGATGGACTTCTACTCGAAAACAAACGGTAAACATTGGCGTAAAGGCAATAATTGGAACAACACCAATATATCGCATTGTCAGTGGCGAGGCATACTTTGCCATTTTGAATCTGGGCATGTTATTAGTATAGAATTAAAGATGAATAGGCTTCGAGGAAATATCACGCCACAACTAAAGAACATACAGTATCTTCTTGCAATTTGTTTACAAAAGAACAGGATCAAAAACAGGTTTGAAGATTTTGTTGGCATCATGTCAATACACGCCCTGCGAATTTGCATTAGTTTTAATGACATCAATGGTTCTCTGCCACGAAATATCTCGAAATTGGTTCCTCGACTCGAAAAACTCCAGCTAACGGGTAACAGTGAGCTGTCAGGCCATATTCCAGAGGATATTGGTAGGCTGAGGTACCTCCAAGTACTGAGCATAGGTGAAACGAAGATATCTGGCTGGGTGCCCAAGTCGATTGGCATGCTTACGAGATTGTGGTTTCTTGATTTCGAGGGACTTGGGCTTCAGGGTGAGCTATCGTACTTTCGTAATCTAAGTAACATTGTATCATTGCATCTGTCTTCGAATAATCTCCATGGGCAAATACCCAAAGACATTGGTACCTTCTATCCCAGAATCAAAGGACTTCTGATTCAAAGCAATGGCCTACATGGTACGCTACCAGAATCGATTGGCTTATTGAGAACTCTAAAAACACTGAATGTCGCTGGGAATCATCTCTCTGGCCTTGTTCCATCCAGCATTGGTAAACTCAATCTTGCCATATTGATCCTCTCACATAACAACTTCCTGGGCTTTGCTAGGAATTATCTGCAGAATTCAACCCGACTATCAATATTCCTTGCTGCACACAATAAAAATTTGCGATGCAATATCAATACTATAGTGGAAGCCTTAGTCCCCGCCAAGGAGACACTTAGGCAATTGGACGTGAGTAACTGCAAAATTGATGGTGGAATACCTCAATTAATATTCGGTTATCGGCGATTATCTCATCTAACGCTTGCATCAAACAGATTAAGTCACACTCTGCCAATAACCTATGAAAATATGCCATACCTGAATAAGATGGATATATCACACAACAACCTCAGGGGAGCAATTCCACGCAGTTACTCACGATTGTTGATGCTCTTGAAACTGGATCTACGTGGCAACCCCAAGATAATGGGAAAGATTGCGTCTTCATATTTGAAGATTGATCCATCACTGGTCAGGAAAGAAGATGACTCATACAGTTGTTTCTTGATCCGCTTCACTCACAACAATGGGGAGGTTAATGTTGACCCGTCTTACTATAACAAGAAATACTGCTTCTGTAATGAGCACTTCTACGGAATTGGGGGTACATGTCACCACTGCATGGCTCATGCTCGGTGTCCCAGTGTCAATAGCAGTATTATAGTGAATACCACATCGGCAAGACGTCTTTCCGCGCCAATGCTCATTAAAAAGGGATTCTCGCCCTTTCCATTGCCAAAAAATGTCAGCAGGTTAGTCCAGTGTCCAACAGCCTATCTTTACAACAACATATGCATTCCTGGGAAGGAATGTGCTTGTACAGATGTGTCAAATCCGATCAGCAATAACAAAAATGGAAAAACAAAAATGCTGCAATGTGATAAAGCATGCCTGTGCAAAACGGGACACAAAGGAAGATTCTGCAGCCAGTGTATCAAATCATATTACCGAGAAGGCATCAGGTGTATCAAATGCCCAGAAGGATCCAATAAACACGAACAGCTGGGTATATTCTTGGGTTCAATAGCTATTACCATGTTTATCAGTATTATTGTTTTCCGCTTGTCAAAAACTAAGCGGAAATATGCAATGTTCATTGCTTTTCTGGAGATTGTGGTCATTTCCATCCTTGTTGCTTTGAAAATCGTGCCAGCTTTTTTAGTCCAAGCGGTGGTGGCTCTGGCGATACTTTTATTCAACCAACAACAGAGTAACTGCAAAGGAATTTTCAAAACAGCCGTCTTCTACGCCCAGACAATGGACACCATCGTCTCCACAACAGATATCTGGCCAATATCTGTGTACAGAGCACAGACGTACCTCGGCAGTGCATTCAATCTTCATTTCTCCAGTTTGGCTTGTTTGTTTCCTGAGATGTTTACACTTGTATTCAAGCACCTTGCACTGTTCACAATGCCAATACTCGGAGCTGGAATCATCTGGTCGGCGTACGGAATATGGCTACTGACTGCCACAAATATCAGCGAACGGCCGCGTCAAAGCTTCAAATATAAATGTATCCACTACTGCCTGTTCTTCTCTGATCTTGCCTACTTTCCAATAGTCAAGGCGGTATTACCGGTAATAGTCACTTGTAGGAGCATCAATGGAGTATCCTTCATGAGAAATTACCCTTGGATAAACTGCAGTGGTCATTTGCATTCCGTGCTATTGATGATGTCATACTTTGCTCTTGTAGTCTTTGTGTTTGGCTTGCCTTTCCTACTGTACACGCCACTGTTGTACAAACACAGAAATAAACTGAATGACAAAGACTCCACCGTCCACCTATGGCTTGGCACGTTGTATTTGGCATACAAACCAAAATACAGAGCGTACATGGAGATTGTGTTGATAATACGTCGCCTTGCGATAGCCCTTCTGCTTACCGTAATGCAAGAAAGAGCACAGCTACAAACTATTCTGATTGCTACAACACTGATAATTTGCATCTTTTTTCAAGCACTCGCTAAGCCGTTTGCATTGCTGCAGAAAACACATAGATCCTCACAGGAATTCAATCTAAAATCCAAGAATGACAATGGCCTGGAGAATAGTCTCGAGTTATTCATGCTATGCATTGTTCTGCTGTCCTTTATCAGCACTAGAATATCGACACCAAACTCTCCTCTCCAATACACGTCATGCATCTTTGTTGTAACAATTATTGCCAACTGCCTTCTGATTCTGGCATTCTGTGGTAGTCTACTGTATCGATTGATTCCCAAGCTCTGGGGCAATTCTAATAAATCCACAAACAGACAGCCTTTTCTCTCTTTCATCGAAGAAGATATGTCAGCCTCCATCGGATTTGACGGTTACGAATGATAGTTCGCAGAACGACAGAACACTCTGATATTCCACTCTGCAACGGAGCAAATAATTGAACTTTCTGACACTGCTGGTGTAACCAATATCTTAATACTTTGAAAATGTGCTGTGGCTAACATTTCTTTGTGTTTCCATTCCATGTTGATGTGTGTACATATATTTTCCATTATACAGTGTAGCTGTTCGTTGTAGTATAACAAAACCTTGGAGAGTAAAATTGCGTTCGGAAATATACTTGGGGGTTTCTTTATATAAAGTTTTCTGACGATATCTTGATTCCACTGTAGATGAAGTTTTAACTTTTAGAGCTTAAAGACTCGCGTGTCATAACACTAACAGTTCTCATACAATTACTATTAGACAATACATTCACAAGGTACCCTACGAGGAACTCATAAACACAATATGCGTACCATGTGGTTCTGCTTGACTGTAAACATAGAAAAAATTATTGCTTTGGAGAAACAAATGTTACAAAATTGTACAAATTTTAGCAATTCTAATAAAATGTGATTGTAATCATACAATAATATCTATATTGTGTCAAAGTTTCTTTATTACATGGATGTAATATGCAGGATTATCAACATTTTCAAATGGTTCGTAATCAGCAAGTATAAATAAGATGAGTTTTTTGATAAATTTCCTCCAAAAAGAACAATTTTAAATTAACCAGCTCTTTGCATGAACACAACCAAGTGTTGCAACCAAATGATATCGGAAATATTTTATGTCATCTTGATTGTAGTTACCAGAAACGCCAAGCAGTTTACGAAGTTGCAATTGTAAATTTTTGATAAATTAAATTTCTTACATTTCAAGAAGGTTTCAACATTTCTACGTGGCCAAAATGAATTTCTATTCAAACAAAAAGTCAGACAGCGGCTTGATAGCGTCTAAAACGAGGTAGGCAAATGATTCACTTTTTAAGCAATACTTAAACACAGGGTCTGTTGTGGAGAGCTTTAACCCATTGTCATTGAGACAATACCGAAAGTATTTTTGTTGGCATGTATTTTATGTATGTGTTTTATGTTGGTATTTATTTTATTTATGTATTCTATCTTGGCATGTTTTTGTGTATGTTTTGCATGTTTATGTATTTTGTATGTATTATATATTTTCATGCATTTTAATTGATTTTAGACAATGTATTGTATATTTATTTGCATTTTATATGTGTATTATATCTTTGTATGTATTTTACTTTTGTATTATGTGTTGGTATGTGTGTATGTAAAAGTGGTGTATGTATGTAGGTATGTAGGTCGGGTATGTAATATGTAATTAGTGTGGTTTGAAGTGTGAGAAAAAACAACGTATGGCTCTATTCCAACTTCCTAAGAAACAAAGCTTGTCTTGATCCTTCATGGTGGTACATGCAACTGTCTGTTCGGTAGTAACGTTCATTTCTTTTAAAGGGAGAACATGCCAGAACAAGAGAAAGCCATATGTAAGAAATGCGATGGCGAAATTAAAGAGAAGTTTCTCCTAAAAGCCTTGGGATATTTATGGCATGATCATTGTCTCAGGTGTGCCTGTTGCTTTGCTCCACTCGCTGAGATTTCACAAAATTTTTATGTCAAATATGGAAGAAAATTCTGCTATAAGGACTATCTTCGGTAAGACCTTGGTGCAATATTTGTTTCCTTCTTTAACTTGAATTTGTTACAAGTGATTTATTTCTGTCTTTCATCTGGATAATTACTCTCCAATTTCTGTAAACTACCCTGTCCGTTATTTGAACTATTTGTTCACACATATTTGAGTTTTTTGCCGCCCATAGTTAAGCAGCTGAGAACTAAAGTTTGTTGAAAAAATGACCCAACTTTAATTAAAGACCGCCTTTCTACTCAGATTTAAGGTTTGCCGAAAAAGCGACCTAACTTTAAATTAAAAACGTTTTTCCACTGGGCCGGGGCCAGGAACAGGCACCTTGGAGATGGCCCAGCTGTTCTCATAGCATTTATTAAGCAATTTCAACACAAGTGGGGAAATTTTTCAAGAGGACCACAAAAACCTGAGGAAAAACTTGCGAATGCGCCCTGCAAGTGCGCGCGTATGAAATAGACAACTCCCATTGCAACAAAACAGCTAAATCTTTAATAAAATGGCCGTAAAGAACCCCATTCCTTTCTCTATAGTTCATCGAGTGGACCCAAACAACTTGGGAAGGTATTAAGCCTGCTGAGGAATTTCCCCAGTTGTTAGTACGTTAAAAAGTGACCTAGTTTTTCTAGTTAAACGCTGAATGCAATGGAGATATGTTATAACGAATCCAGGCTTGCTCTAAGTCTATTTTGTATGGGAGCTGCGGGGGATTGCGGTGGAGGAAAACGTTTCCCAGATGAAACTGCAATAACTCTCACTATTACCTATCTTTCAGACTATTTGGACCTGTTCACATTTGCTCCGCGTGTGAGAAGGTTATTTCAGCTTCAGAAATGAAAATAAAAGCGGATACTGGTAACATGTTTCACATAGACTGTTTTCAATGCCTGGATTGTGGCAAGCGATTTTGCATAGGTGAAGAATTCCATTTGTATGCAAACAATACAAGAATTATTTGTCCCACCGATTTTGCCAGGCGATCTAATCTTCAATAAATACAAGAGAGAGCGAATGTCAATTGCCAGGGCACTCGTCAAATAAAGGCATTTTGTTGTACTGAGATTCCATTGTACTCGATAGTTACTAATAAACTAAATAACTGGGTGTCATAGCTAATTAAATAACTTGCAAGTTTCCCGCCAAACATTTTAGAAACATAACATGTTAAACACCACTTGATTAGAATCACATTTGATTAAAAGCAATAACTAGTTAACAAGCAGGCAGTGACGAAAAGCCGCTTTTTTCAAGAAACTTTAATATATTTAGCACTACGCGCCTGAAGGTATAATGAGGCCCCGTTCACACGATGCCGGATTCATATCGTTTCGGATCGCTTTTCATATCGGATAGCCTTTCTGTTCACACGACACCATGCCAATCCGAAACGTTTCGGATCGCTTTTCCGGAGTCAAATCACTCCGCTTTGAAGGTGAAACGTTTCGGATCGCTTTTCATATCGGATAGCTTTTGGGCTCGTGTGAACGCATGAATCCGATACGCTTTATGCTCCAGAACCTCTATTTGCAGCATTGGCGCCAACTATTCGACACTATCAAGAGCGAGTGATGCTTAGCTGTCACGTGGCAATTGTTTTAACAATAGGCATTGATGTGGGCCTGTAGGGCGCGCGGAGCGTAGTCGTGTGAACAGAAAACGAAAGTGAATCCGGCATCGTGTGAACAGGAGAAAATTTCGTATCGGATTGCCTATGGAATCCGAAACGAAGTGAATCCGGCATCGTGTGAACGGGGCCTCAGATTACTCATGCTTCAGTTAATGTACGAAAGTGATAGGCAGAAATAAGATAACAACGAATTGCTTCATTGTTGTTCTGCGGAACTGAACAAAAACAAAAACCAAAAACAATTGGTGTAGTCGTTTTTTAAAGAAAGCCATATTACTGGGCATTATTATCGAAGCTTTATGTGTTTTTTGCTTTGAAGATGTGGCAGCCAGAGTAAATCACTTTTTAAAGGTGCATTGCAAACTAAGCATGACAACAGCGTAAAAAATGGAGGAAACTATTTTCAAAGCATTTGTTATTTTCATGGTTGCTGGAAGATCAGTTTTAACTACCTATTGGCATGAAGGTCGGTACAGCATTCGCCACAGACAAGGTAAAAAGTTATAAGGGCCTAGCAATATTGAAAGTTTATCATGCATCTCAAGCAATTCTTTACAGTTTGCATGGATGTATTTATGCACAAGATAATATAATTTCAACCAAATATTCCCAATTTTCTTGATTTTTCTCACCTTATAGGTAGCATTAAAAAGGTATTTCCACCAGAATTGCCTTGTTTGGCCCTGCTAACAATACCGAAAGTTTTCGAAAATTTAACAGTTTGTAATGAAGCATGCAGAAAGACAGAAATGAATTCCTTGATGGACTTCTACTCGAAAACAAACGGTAAACATTGGCGTAAAGGCAATAATTGGAACAACACCAATATATCGCATTGTCAGTGGCGAGGCATACTTTGCCATTTTGAATCTGGGCATGTTATTAGTATAGAATTAAAGATGAATAGGCTTCGAGGAAATATCACGCCACAACTAAAGAACATACAGTATCTTCTTGCAATTTGTTTACAAAAGAACAGGATCAAAAACAGGTTTGAAGATTTTGTTGGCATCATGTCAATACACGCCCTGCGAATTTGCATTAGTTTTAATGACATCAATGGTTCTCTGCCACGAAATATCTCGAAATTGGTTCCTCGACTCGAAAAACTCCAGCTAACGGGTAACAGTGAGCTGTCAGGCCATATTCCAGAGGATATTGGTAGGCTGAGGTACCTCCAAGTACTGAGCATAGGTGAAACGAAGATATCTGGCTGGGTGCCCAAGTCGATTGGCATGCTTACGAGATTGTGGTTTCTTGATTTCGAGGGACTTGGGCTTCAGGGTGAGCTATCGTACTTTCGTAATCTAAGTAACATTGTATCATTGCATCTGTCTTCGAATAATCTCCATGGGCAAATACCCAAAGACATTGGTACCTTCTATCCCAGAATCAAAGGACTTCTGATTCAAAGCAATGGCCTACATGGTACGCTACCAGAATCGATTGGCTTATTGAGAACTCTAAAAACACTGAATGTCGCTGGGAATCATCTCTCTGGCCTTGTTCCATCCAGCATTGGTAAACTCAATCTTGCCATATTGATCCTCTCACATAACAACTTCCTGGGCTTTGCTAGGAATTATCTGCAGAATTCAACCCGACTATCAATATTCCTTGCTGCACACAATAAAAATTTGCGATGCAATATCAATACTATAGTGGAAGCCTTAGTCCCCGCCAAGGAGACACTTAGGCAATTGGACGTGAGTAACTGCAAAATTGATGGTGGAATACCTCAATTAATATTCGGTTATCGGCGATTATCTCATCTAACGCTTGCATCAAACAGATTAAGTCACACTCTGCCAATAACCTATGAAAATATGCCATACCTGAATAAGATGGATATATCACACAACAACCTCAGGGGAGCAATTCCACGCAGTTACTCACGATTGTTGATGCTCTTGAAACTGGATCTACGTGGCAACCCCAAGATAATGGGAAAGATTGCGTCTTCATATTTGAAGATTGATCCATCACTGGTCAGGAAAGAAGATGACTCATACAGTTGTTTCTTGATCCGCTTCACTCACAACAATGGGGAGGTTAATGTTGACCCGTCTTACTATAACAAGAAATACTGCTTCTGTAATGAGCACTTCTACGGAATTGGGGGTACATGTCACCACTGCATGGCTCATGCTCGGTGTCCCAGTGTCAATAGCAGTATTATAGTGAATAACACATCGGCAAGAAGTCTTTCCACTCCAATGCTCATTAAAAAGGGATTCTCGCCCTTTCCATTGCCAACAAATGTCAGCAAGTTAGTCCAGTGTCCAACAGTCTATCTTTACAACAACATATGCATTCCTGGGAGGGAATGTGCTTGTACAGTTGTGTCAAATCCGATCAGCAATAACAAAAATGGAAAAACAAAAATGCTGCAATGTGACAAAGCATGCCTCTGCAAAACGGGACACAAAGGAAGATTCTGTAGCCAGTGCATAAAATCATATTACCGAGAAGGCATCAGGTGTATCAAATGCCCGGAAGGATCCAATAAACACGAACAGCTGGGTATATTCTTGGGTTCAGTAGCTATTACCATTTTTATCAGTATCATTGTTTTCCGCTTATCAAAAACTAAGCGGAAATATGCAATGTTCATTGCTTTTCTGGAGACTGTGGTCATTTCCATCCTTGTTGCTTTGAAAATCGTGCCAGCTTTTTTAGTACAAGCGGTGGTGGTTCTGGCGATCCTTTTATTCAACCAACAGCAGAGTAACTGCAAAGGAATTTTCAAAACAGCCGTCTTCTACGCCCAGACAATGGACACCATCGTCTCCACAACAGATATCTGGCCAATATCTGTGTACAGAGCACAGACGTACCTCGGCAGTGCATTCAATCTTCATTTCTCCAGTTTAGCTTGCTTGTTTCCTCAGATGTTTACGCTTGTATTCAAGCACCTTGCACTGTTCACAATGCCAATACTCGCAACTGGAATCATCTGGTCAGCTTACGGAATATGGCTACTGACTGCCACAAACATCAGCGAACGGCCGCGTCAAAGCTTTAAATATAAATGTATCCACTATTGCCTATTCTTCACTGATCTTGCCTACTTTCCAATAGTCAAGGCGGTATTATCGGTAATAGTCACTTGTAGGAGCATCAATGGAGTATCCTTCATGAGAAATTACCCTTGGATAAACTGCAGTGGCCATTTGCATTCCACGTTATTGATGATGTCATACTTTGCTCTTGTAGTCTTTGTGTTTGGCTTGCCTTTCCTACTGTACACGCCACTGTTGTACAAACACAGAAATAAACTGAATGACAAAGACTCCACCGTCCACCTATGGCTTGGCACGTTGTATTTGGCATACAAACCAAAATACAGAGCGTACATGGAGATTGTGTTGATAATACGTCGCCTGGTCATAGCCTTGCTGCTTACCGTAATGCAAGAAAGGGCACAGCTTCAAACTATTCTGATTGCTACAACTTTGATAATTTGCATCGTTTTTCAAGCACTCGCTAAGCCGTTTGCATTGCTGCAGAAAACACATAGATCCTCACAGGAATTCAATCTAAAATCCAAGAATGACAATGGCCTGGAGAATAGTCTCGAGTTATTCATGCTATGCATTGTTCTGCTGTCCTTTATCAGCACTAGAATATCGACACCAAACTCTCCTCTCCAATACACGTCATGCATCTTTGTTGTAACAATTATTGCCAACTGCCTTCTGATTCTGGCATTCTGTGGTAGTCTACTGTATCGATTGATTACCAAGCTCTGGGGCAATTCGAATAAATCTACAAACAGACAGCCTTTTCTCTCTTTCATTGAAGAAGATATGTCAGCCTCTTTCGGATTTGAGGGCTACGAATGATAGTTCGCAGAACGGCAGAACATTCTGATATTCCATTCTGCAACGGGGCAAATAATTGAACTTTCTGACACTGCTGGTGTAACCAATATCTTAATACTTTGAAAATGTGCTGTGGCTAACATTTCTTTGTGTTTCCATGTTGATGTGTGTACATATATTTTCCATTATACAGTGTAGCTGTTCGTTGTAGTATAGCAAAACCTTGGAGAGTAAAATTGCGTTCGGAAATATACTTGGGGGTTTCTTTATATAAAGTTTTCTGACGATATCTTGATTCCACTGTAGATGAAGTTTTAACTTTTAGAGCTTAAAGACTCGCGTTTCATAACACTAACAGTTCTCATACAATTACTATTAGACAATACATTCACAAGGTACCCTACGAGGAACTCATAAACACAATATGCGTACCATGTGGTTCTGCTTGACTGTAAACATAGAAAAAATTATTGCTTTGGAGAAACAAATGTTACAAAATTATACAAATTTTAGCAATTCTAATAAAATGTGATTGTAATCATACAATAATATCTATATTGTGTCAAAGTTTCTTTATTACATGGATGTAATATGCAGGATTATCAACATTTTCAAATGGTTCGTAATCAGCAAGGATAGTGTGTTGAGCTTCCTTTCCAAACACAGTTTCCAACAAGCCACTAAAATTCTTCAGGAGATGTGGATAGTAAGAAAGTCGAAACTTCCTGAATAAACAAAAGAATATTACACAAAATGTATCTACATCTTAAGATTGATTGATCATTATATCAGGGGTTATCAATAGGGCATTACATTGATTAACACAGTTATGTGAGAGTTGTTTACCATGGCTCCATTATATACAGGAATAATAATTAAAAACTGCTTACTTTTGTAATCCAGATGTTTCTTCTGAATCATTATCATAATTTGGATTATCCTCTTTTTTTATCACATAATCCAAAGTAACCATTTGGTAATTTCCATCGACAATCAGCACAGATGTTTTCACATCAACTGGCTCTTCACTCTGCAAACAGAAAACTACAAATGATTAAATATAGAATATAAAATTGAACATTCATATAAGCAACACTACATTTTGATTGTATAGCATGCAAACTACACTCTTAAATTGCTTTACACAGTGGAATCTCCATTGACAGACACCTCTGAGCAAGGGACGCTTCTCTATGACACAAATTTTTTTGTGCCAAATTTTTTTCAAAATTGGTCATCTATTTGCAAACAAAACCTCTATACAACGAATAGTTCTCATGGAGGTTCCACAGTGGTATAACTTTGGTCAGGTTATGAAATCACATAATGTAATGTATATACCATTGAGGTATATTTTTATCAACTATAACTTAAAAATGAAATTCGCTGCGAAACTCCAGGGGATTTTGAATACATTAGATTTTATACATGCCGCATAATAGATATTTTTCATTGGAGGTTTCTTGCCAGTAACGATGTGATCGTAATTCCTGTGATCAATAACCAGAATACCACCAGGACGTAGTGCATCTCTGAAGTTAGTCAATGCTTGAATGTGTGTTTTACTGCCACCCTCAAAATCTGGGAGATGAGCAAAGGAGTTGCCGATGCACAGTACACAATCAAAGCCATTTTCAGGAAAATCGATTTCTGATTTGCTCAAGTGCAACCAGTTACCTTCTTCTATAACTATTTGGACGAAAAAGATAAAAGAAAGGTAAGAATAGTCAGATTGGCATAAAGATAAAGGTATAGCTTGGTTGAAAAATTTAAATACAGTTTCAAAAAGACATAGCTTGCTGAGAGCAAAGAATGAAAGCAATAGATTTGTTAGCAAAAAGAATAAAAAAGCTGCAAATCAATTGCAAATATGAGCAAATTTCCAACAAGATGATACATAGTCCAAGTTGAAGAGCATAGCAATTTTAGATAGAATTTTTGCAGTCAAAGCCCCTATATTTTTCTTGTAAATTTGCATATTATGCCACATAGTATGTTTTTATAAAATTTTACCCCAATTATCAAAAGCAGGCTCCTTTCTTCTTGCCCATCTTGTCTTCAAAGCATGCTTGAGCATTTTGTCACTTGCATCTACACTTGTTACCTGGTATCCTTCTTCTAATAACAGAATTGAATCAACCCTACAAAGAAAATCAATTTGGAAAATGTCACTGTGACAAAGGGTGTTCGCTACACTTGGGTTTCACCCTCGTGGAACCTCTATGTTAAAGGCAAAGGGGACATTTGTTATACACAAATTACTGGTGTAGTGAGGGGCAGCTAGCTGCTCCACCATAAAACGTAGCTACATTGCATTTTCTCCTCAAGTGTGTATTCAACTCAAAAGGACATGATAATAGATTTAATTTTATAGTTGCACAAATACTTTTGTTTCAAACCAGTTGTTTATTACATGACATACATCTGAGATAAATGATGGAATATTAAATGAGCACCCCCCCTCGAAAGAGTGCTCCCCAAAAACCATCAAAACGGGCAACCCAGGCGTTCTTCACGGGAATTACCGTAGTTCGTTTTGGACAAAAAGGTCGCTCATTGTCAAATGGACGGGGAGGGAGATTACCATTTTGGGTAATCTGGGACAAGACAATTTTCTTTCGGGCATCAGGAATGTCCGTTATTATCATGGGTTCAATTGTGCCAGAATACTGCTGGGGCGGCGAAAAAATAACATGCTGTGGAAGGTGCAATAGGGGAACTCCACGTAAGAGTTGGATTGATTTGCAGGGATGAAAGAAAACCAAAAAAAAGATTTGCAAAACATTGGCCTGGAGGACACTAAACTCGATAATGATGCCCTTCACCTTTTTAGCGGAAATAGCTGATAGTCTAATGAAATATACTTGCAACATGTTAAAAGGTGTCTAAACCAATAAATATTGACTTGGAAAACAAAACAAACCCGGTTCCGCACGCCACATCGAAGACCGACTTGATCTCATGGAGTTTCAGCAGGTGAAGAAGTTTCTCTCTGTAGAAACGAGTTCGCTTGCTCTGATCTCCGATGTACTTATTCCATACTTTGGCTGCTTTTCCATCAGCATACTGATCTGGTATACCAGTTGCACCTACACCCAGAGAACGAGTACGAAAAACACCGTCTACTTTTTCGGTCATGTTTCATTCACGGCTTGTGTGTTGCTCTTCCTCCTCGGTTGAAATCAACACAAAACTGAGTCTACACTACGAGAGTCTATGTTGGACGTTAGACCTCGTCAAACCTGTACGACAGGGATAACAGGAATACACCTCAAGTAACGCACACAATGAGATCGCATTCGTCTTGCTGTCTGATGATAAACAAAGGATAACCAAAATCTTGATTAACAGGATTTTATAAAGCGAAGGTCTGCTCTGCGGGATTTTATTGTCTCATGCTTCAACGTTTCGACACTAACATCATCATTATTATTGTTGTTGTTGCTGTATATTTCTCCATCAAGCGCCTTCCCTCAAATAAGCGCTTCGCTTTCCTTGTATAAGAGCCCCCTCGGCAGGTCATGTTTTGAAGTAAGCGCCCTATCACAATTACTGAGTGAGAATGACATTTTCTTCTAAACATTTTTCCAGATTGTTTGGTTCAAAGCTATGAAAACTGTTTATATTAAAAAATTTGTTTTCATTTCTTGAAATTGCAATCAGTAGTAAGCAGTAAGCAAAGCACCCTCCTTTAAATAAACGCACTCTCTCTCTCTCTAAAAAGTGTGTTTTTTAAAAAGTGCTGAAATTGATAAGCGCTGTGGGGCGCGTAATTAAGAAAGTACGGCAGAAGCAGAAAAATAATTTGAGGAAGTTAAAATGGCTGCCAGTTTAGCACTTTGCTGCGCTCCAAGCCTACTTTAATATGTTCGATGAAGCAGGCACCTTTGCAAAGAATGGGCTGATCAGGAAGCTAACTGGGGACCAGCAATGGCAGGCGGCAAGTTTCTCCGAAAATGGCTCCTTCCTAGCTGCATTATCGACTGTGCAAGACAGCAACGAATCAGAAATTCAAGTTTTGGAGACGTTTGTACCAAAGTCGAGCTTGCAGATAATTACGAGACAAGTTAACAACGGGTATGGCAAATTGAGAGGTCTTAGCGTAAATTTACGATAATTCTAATGACATTGATATTATGCAAGGAAGGTGAAACGTCATGGGTGGTGAGGGAATACTATCTACATGCAAAAAGGAGCATCTTTTTTTAGCATTTTGTGGTGAAATATACTGAATCAAATATATTCATGTAGGTGTTTTTATTTTTAGATTTGTTTGGAGCAAGCATAAAAGAGAATCAACGACCAGTTTGTTGAAAGTTGAAAATATAGAACATCTTGTACTGCTGGACAATGACTACAGTCTACTTATATACGCTGTTAAACCTTTGTCCGAAAGAGGAGATGGGGTCAAGTCACCTAAAAGTAGCTGCATACAATCGATATCAAACAGTTTCTTCACAAGAAACCAAATTGAAGACAATGGTAAAACAAAAGGTGTGTATCTATAGAAAAAAGTACTTTTAAGCTGTATCTATCAGGCAATATAAGTCAGGATCTGATATCAGTTGCTATTAGCTTATTGTTTAATTTTCTACTTCAGGTCATGTTTTGCTGCTTAGCGCATGCTACGATGACTTACTAAAGAAGCATAGAATAATTTGCATTGTTGAAAGAAGTGAACTTTTGGTGATAGAGTTCAAGGATGGTTGTGACATTTACATTGAAAAGCAAATACAGCTACCTGAAACTAGCTGCAAAGATTTTTCATTCAAGCAGTTTGATTCAGTCGTTGTTGGTGTCTCTTTTAGCAGCAGGAGTTGTATCCTTTCTATTCCCGAATGTATATGGTTTATTACATTATATAAAGCCAGTACCATTGAGAAGGGGGTAGCCAGGGTAAATTCCAGAGTCCCGGGTCTCAAGAAGGGCCCTCGAAAAGTTTTGCTAACGCAAAGCAATTATAAAACAGCCCCTTGTTTGTTTCTAGCCCCAGGACCCGAGCTGGTTCTCGACAGGCCTGTATAAAGCCTCTGAGAATCTTTTGCATAATCCATAGTTAGTTCCACTATCAGTTTAATTGTCAAGTCATTTTGCCATCTTTAACTATTCAAAGTCATTTTAGACCTAGAAGAGGGGAAAGTAATACAATATTTTAATATCAACAGCAGTCCGTGTGATTTTGGTAGGTTACTAAATCTTTTAATATCACAAATTTACTTTATCTGTGATAGGAATGGTTCATGATGCTATGCCATGAACAGCATTTATTAATAGAGAGTTTTGATTTCACAGCTCTCATGTTGCCAAGTGATGAGTATTTCTTCAATTGAGATGTTGTGCTAAGAAATATATCTGTAGTGAAAACTAGCTATAGTGACTATCACTGAACAGACAAATGCTAGTGTATTTGTTATTATTTCATCTTCTTCTTTATTACAGTAAAATTAAATACTATTTTACAAGATTCCAAATTTTGTCTCGTTATTTTTACAGCTGCCCCTGGTAATGAAGAGACAGATTTTGTCCAGGCGGAGATCTCTGAGAATTTAAAGTACATCATCACTGTAGATAAAAGTAGTAAACTATATATCATCAATATGCACATTGATGATTTACTTACAAAGGAAAGGGACAGAGAAAATTTGCCACACAAGAGCTCAAGACCAAAAGCTGACATTCAAGCTAACAGCGCCACTGTTGATTTACAATGGAGGAAGGAGCTAACCTCATTCCAATATGAAATGCTTGATGAAGGCTTTCTCTGCAAAGGTAATTGCTCAGCTTTTCGCATATGTTTTGATTTACTTTACAGAGTACTTCAATTCTGCTGTAATAAACTGGAATTGATAAATTTGCACGAATAAGTATTAAGTGAATAAACTTTGTAGAAAACGATCAGGAAAGGAAGCAAAGACATGATTGAAAGTTGATCGTTATTTTTGTAAACCATGTCTGTGTCTCCTCTCTTTGTGGTTTTCTACATTTTAAATGTGATGTTAGTGGCATTTTTTGAAGTAAAAGAAACATTAGTCATTGATTTCTAGTATCAGCTTCTTGTCACAGCCTTTCAACCAGAGCTTCCAAGTAATCTATTACATTTGTATACTGTTGCCTTAGTAGATGAGGCTTCACACAGGTATCCACAAGAGAGTGATACATACAACTACGTACCTGTGGAGGAGCTTCAATTTCAGAAGCTTGATGTTCCCCCATGGACATTAGATTACGATGTTAAAAGCCTGCTGCCTTGCGAATCTTCCTTGATTGTTCATTTGATCAAGCCGTCAACCAAGCAGTTGGATGGTACTCAAAATGAGGCTGATGCAACAGGAGATACTGATGTGGAAAAAATTTCACAGAACCTCCTTCTGTTGTTCGATTTGCAAACTCAAAAATCTTCAATACAAAGGTGATTGATATGTTTTTACGTTAGACTTTATTTGTCGATGCAGCTGAGCTCACAGCGGAATAGATAGACGATTGTGATAATGTTCTGAGATATCAGGGGCCATACCTGAAGCATGTATTATGCAATTCAGAATCAGTTGTAACAGAAATATATTCTAAATTTCGAGGAATTTGATTTGAGTAGCAATTGAATGTTGATGGTTGAACCGTACATCTGAAAGTCGATAATTTAAATATCCATTGGAAATTGGGAGTTTGTTCGAGTTAAGGTCGAGTTATTGACGTTCAAATACATGGCAAACATAAGTTAAGATCAAGGGAGGCAGAAAAATGTTTCAAACATTGTCAAGGAGTTTGACCTGACTTGAAGGCTCAACTATAATTCCATTGCAAGAGGTTATGTTACAACCATTGCTTATCCAGATATCATATGTCGACTCCCCAAATATTGCAACCAGTTTGTGAATTAGACCCTGTTTAGCCTTTTAATTTTTTCCTTATCCCATATATTTTTAGTTTGATGATTGGATCTATCATTTCACTGATTTCATCGATTCTTTTTGATTCCGCAGAATTCCTGATAACGCCATAGTTGCCAGGTCAACCAGCAACTTTTTTCCACATTGCATATTCTCAAGTGATATGCTCTACCTACCCACGTTTAATACAAGTCAAGAACAATTATTTAGTGGCGTAAGTGTGTCATATAAGCTCAGAGTTACATCCACGTTCCTTTGGAGGTAACTCTTTATTTAAAGAAGGGCGCTTATTGCATTTTGCGACCTATTTTGTTTTTTCGCGAGAAACAAAGATCTCAACGATTACGATCATCAGGAGCTCGGCTATCCCCCTCCCTTACCCATGGGGCTGTATGAAGCTGGGTGTTTATTCACCCTTAGGGTATTTATCTCTTCTTTGTTTTCCTACAGTTCATACAGTATTCTGGTATCTCTGAGGCCGAGAAGATCTGCAGATCAAACCAATGGAACCAATTCTCAGTCCCCCTGCATTCTCTCGAGGTTGGTTTGCAGCACAGGCAAATCGACACGATATCATTTTTCTTGAAGTCAAGAGACAAAGGTACAGTGCTATTTTCAACGTCTATAGCTAACACGATAGCGTGCATAGCCACGTTGCATGCATGTCAACCTAAAATCTACATCTACCAGTTACTCTCTGCCTTCTACAAAAAAGATGCTGGCAGAGTACCATAATGATGCCGTAATCCTTTATTAAACGCCCCCTAAATGTCTTTGGGAAATTAATAAACGCGCCCTAAACGCTTTGGGAGTTAAATAAATGCCTGAGCGTTTAATAGAGGGATTACGTAAAAATCGAGTAAAGACTCGAATATAAATATCTGCAAATTTTGCATCCAGACTATTGTTAAAAACAATGAGTTATTGTTTCTTCTGTTGTCCAAAGACAATGGGCTATAGTTTCTTCTATTGTTCTCAGTAGAAATATCATCCTGAGGCTCTTAATTTTGTATTCTCCCTCCTGTTGACGTTACGCTTCATTTTTTATTTTCATTTTTCATTAGCTTTCTCGAAGTATTGGAGAAGCATGTCACTACCCGAAACAGCATCGGCACTGCCATCGTCATATGCTGAGAGCAATTCTGTCGATGACATACCCTCAATGTCGTCTCCATCTTCATCTTCATTGTCCAGCTTCTCATCTTCACTCGCAAAACCAACAATCGATCCAATTGAACTTCACAAAGCAGTGGACATGCTTGTTAAAGCCATTCATCAAAATTCAAAAGGTGGGAGGCATACGTTCAATGCATTGTTTAGTTCTTTATCGATGATGAAAGAAGCATCTTTCGAAACGTCGCACTCGTAAACACTCCTATTCATGATGAACTTCTATTCTTATTATGACAATCATTGAATACAGTAAAAACCCGCATATATAAGAACCTGTAAATTTCAATCCAGCCTATTGTTCCAAGACAATAGGCTATTGTTTCTTCTATTATTTTGAGCAGAATATCACCCTGAAGATTGATATCTGCTCATGGGCTGTCCATTGGCTCTTAAACGCGGGCTTTTACTGCAGAAGAACACACACGTATTGGCGACTCTTTATTGTTGTATATTGTTTCATTTGCTTTGCTACATTGTAAATTTTTTATCCATCTGTTTCTCTGTACACTCCTCCTCCGCAGCTACATCATTTCATTTGCCTGGTTCCATATGCCGGATTATGCATTTGTTTATTGAAGTGTGCTTACGCTTGCTAAAATGCTAGCATAATCCATAAACCTCGATTTTTCCAGGCCAGCACAAGAAGAATTTCTTTGAGGCTTTACTGCGCATGTGCATAGACTTCTTGAACAATCTTATCAGAGATGCTGTTGATGTGCTGGAGACTATAGATCGTCATTCACTGCCAATGCAGGTATGCCACCAAGACGGAGCGGCAAAGCATTTCACTTTTATCGTCGATATTCCGGAGTCAATATCTTACCTTGTCGAGTGCTTAAAGGGCACGAGGCAATTTATATCCGACCTGCCAAACTTCTACAATCGAAAAGAGGATCTGAAGTCTCCTGTAGCAGCCATTGTTAAATCGCCAATCTCATTAAAGGTATTACCTGTTTTTACAACTTTACAACTTTTACAGAGCCTTAAGACTTTTATAGAGCTGTGACATCCAGGATGGAAAGTATAGTATGTAATATGTTCCAACTTATTATGTACAGTTATGTACAAGTTCTTGGGCACTCCCCCTAACATCATATGCTGGTTTACCCTGATCAAAGTGCCAATCGTACTCTCGTACTTATTCTCCATTCTGGCTTTCACCCCTGTCAGAATCTTCTTTTAGAAGGGAGACAGTAATCGGTAGATGTAGAGCTTTACGACTTTTACATAGCTTTCTATTTTCATATAGACTAAATGTAGCCTATATTAAAGCGATCTACAGAAGTATATGCGACCTATATATAATCAATCGACTTTTATAGGTCGTATAAATTCTGTAGCTCCCCCTCCCCACTCTCATTGTAACTGATACATTGTGCATCAATGCTTCAGATTGCTCTGTCTTGTGCATCTGCGGGCTAATGGATTAATGCTTAAAGCAGACAAGCTTTTAATGGTATAATCTGTCAAACTATTGTCGTTCATTCTTTGTATTTTGTTTGATTTCTTGCAGGACTATGTTGAAGAGGAAATCTCAGCCGGGCGACTGAGCCGATTACAGGAGTACGTCTTGAAAAATTCAGATAGATTCGCGGTAAGCCAGTGATAATAATGTTCCACAACCATGTAACAGTGTTGCCTTGATATTGACACTGGTTGTGTTTAGAGACCTTGGCAATGGCACTAGTTTTGGCATTGGCATTAGTTTGGATTAGTTTTGGCATTAGCATTTGCTATTGTCATAGAGATGCTTTGCTTTGCAAAGGACACTTCAGCTTTCTGTTTACACATTGAAGATTGCTGTTAACTGTTTATTGCTTTACTTTCCAGTTCAAAGAAGTCCTTGACGGTTCTCTGGCATCGCTTATCAAATTTGGGTTCAATTTCTCTTTTCGAATGTTGGTTGAGAAGGACATGAAGAAATCTATGGAAATTCTTAAAAATCTGGTAAGCTGAAATGAATGTTTGATGGTGGGTGTTAGAATTGAGACCAACTTCTTTTATGCTTCTTTCTGTTATTACTTTTGTTATTTCTCCAAAGGGAAAGAATGACAAGGAAATGTTAAAGATCATTTTTGAATATACTTTAGACAGAAGACTACGTCAATATCTGGTAATACATTTGTGCTTGAATCTCGGTCAAATGTACTTAAACCCCTCAAAACTTATATTTATATTTATTTTTAGTTATATTTCTTTTTATAATAATGCCACAGAATATAGTGTACTGCTTTCTCTCAATTTTATGGATCTGATTTAAAACTAAAATCATTCCTGTGTCCTTTAGGTCAAAGTTTTGCAAACCTGCTATTTGATGACATCTGTGGCTTCTTTCTGTTTTCTGCCCATCACGCTCCACCTTTGTGTGTGTTGAGCACTGTTATCACGGAAAATCAAAGATTAATTTTTATATTTTATAATCTGTGTAAACCTTTTCTAGATTACTGAGCTGACGAAAGAAGGAATGATGGACATTTTCAATCACCAGGACAAGAATGACATTGCTTTTATGGGAAAGGTTGAAATGCTGTATCCTTGCAGTGCAGTCGAAGATGTTTGCAAGTGGTAAGTGATGCTTGACTTGAACATTTCAATTCTATGCAACGAATGCTGACTAACAAGAAGGATCTTATAGCCGATAATAAAATCTATAGTGATGGCTATCTTAATGCTATCTTTTAATTCTGTGCCATGCAATGCATATTAATATCATTTTTCAATTCTATTCTCAACCATCGCTAATACCATCTATTTCCATATTTAGTTTTGTATTAGTACTTTCCTACACAACCTAGGAGGATCTAGGGTTGATACTGGCCTCATTTGTAGCCAAGTTATATCTCTTAACAGCCATTTTTATCGCTCCACGGACTAGGATTCTTTTATTTCAACTTCAATTGCATATACAATGTATTTTATATTACTGTAATGCATGTTATTGCAATGTATTGTTACATGTTCATGTTATTGCAGGAGAAGCTGGCTGAAATCCACTGATAGCCAATTGGCTTCACAAATAACATGCTCCAGCCTCAGAAAGCGAAGCAAGGAGGTAAACTCTTTATTTGACATCAATATTCTTCCTAGTATATTGCGAACACTTTGGTTGCGTCGGCTGTCCACGCATACTTGTTTTGTATATCGCTTCATTATTCGATATACATAAACCAAGCACCACTTATTTTTCACCAAGATCTTCAGCATAGAAAGAGATGAGTAACGGGCGTTGTGTTTGCAGCAACCTATCCACTTGCTGCAATATATCTATAATTTATGCCAGCAAAATCAGAGATAATGCGATCTGCCCTTATACACCTTTGTATTTGCACTTGAATTCACACCCTTACTAACACCTTAGACTCTTTGTGCTATGTCTTATGTACCTGGCTTTATTTTTACTTTTTCTTAAATTTTAGAGAATTTGAGTTTCGATATGTTTACAAAAAGTGTTTATTGCCATTTACTGTAATGTAAGCGTGCGGACTATGTAGATTAAATGTATTTTTGTTTTGTTCGTTCGAGGACACAATCACCGAAGGCAACTATTCAGAACTCATGTTCAAGTGGATTCAGCAATGGGATTCTACTTCCAAGGACAACGTGCTTCTTGATGCAATATTCGTCAACAAGAAGACAGGTGGGATGACGTTTCGTATCTTTTATAGCGTTTGAGGAACCGCATCTTTTATAGCGTTAGAAAATCCAAAGCTCTTATATACAGTGGAAGTCTGATCCTGAAACATAATGTGTGAATGTGTGAATTATTTACCTTTTTATGTAGAAAACCTAAGGAAACTGGTCAGCGCCGAGATTCTATGGGATTATTTTGTCAGCCATAATTATGAGAAGGAGATTCTCAATTGGACGCAAACTCTTGTGTACCAAGAAGCCAAGAAACAACATAGCCATTTGCCTGTTTTTGATCCAAATTTGATGAACAATTGTTCGAATGCAGCATCATTCTTGAACAGAAAAATCATTTACGAATTTGTAAAGTAAGTTGTCATTATCGTGGTTACTTCTTACGCCAAGTAATTATTTTATTACCGCTCTTTTGTTCTGGTTGTGTTGAGAGGTTTTCAATTGTCTTTCCAACTGCACAATTTTTACAAGACCAGCTATTTGTAGACTATTTAGCAGTCATAGAGCAGCTATTGATTTACCGTAATGCTTCGATCAAATGTTTAATAAAGGGGGGCCTTTATTGAAAAAAAGTTTAAAATAGCCTTTATTCAAGGGGGCGTTTAATCGAAGCAGTACGGTATGTAACGAAAGCTATAAGATATTTACATTGTACGAGTTACTGTTCATGCCTTCATTTTAGTTCCTAGTTTCATTTTTCACTATCTAGTTTACCTAGTTACCTAGTTTCACTATTCTGCACTTTAGAAGCTGAATATTTTGTTTTCTAGATGATCGTTATCTTTCTATAGCAGTTGAAATGCTTTGCATTGCATCTCAATCATTATTCCCACCAGAAAACAAAGTGTTTTCTGTATTAACACAGATGATATTTCTTTAATCTTCATTTTTCAGACTTGGTATTTACACTGACGATATGGTGGAAGATTTCCCCTCCATTCTCAAAGTAATTTCCGAAGCCAGTACTTTGTTTGGTAAGCCTGATACCTTTGTCAGAAACGTGGCATTGAAGTCGAAACTGCATTTGAAATTCATCGAATATTTCTTAAAGAACGATCTACGAGAGGTGATGTTTCTTTACTTGGATCATCACAAGTAAGTTGAAATGCTTCATAATAAAGAATAGGAATTGTATTGATAACGCAATTGATTCCTTTGACGAACTTTCATATATTAGTTAGTCTCAGATCTTCAAGATTTGACTCTATCGGGTCCAATCGTGAAGATCTGAACTGAATAACTAATATGTATATGAAAGTTCATCTCGAAAATTTCTTTATGGTCTCGTTGAGAGTAATTAGTAACAAAGCTGAAATTTATTGCTCACTTGCTATTTCAAGCTTTTAATGTTAGTTTAACTCAAATATTCTCCCTGTCACTCCAATATTAACTTACGCTACGCTTTACAGAAGCAGGTCTGCCTTGACACTATGACGCAAGGAGTAGAAATATAGAATAGATTGTTTTCTTTTTTCAGTTTGCATCCAAGCCTTGCAGATTTTAAAGACATGGGCCTAACTTTATCTGATTTTCCATGGTTCTTTTATCTTATTATTGCGAAATCTGAGTGAAAGTAAGTGTATTTTGATTGCGCATGTTGCAACAGCCACTTGTGTACTTACTTGCTTTCATGCTTTTTAAAGTCTTTTATGTCATCCTTGAGTTTTTATTATGCTATCCTTGTGTTCCTTATATAATTGCTATTCTTACATTCTTTATAATTGCTATCTGTGTTTCTTATTATATCCCATCTTGTTTTAATGCTATCTATCAATTCTTTGCTGTGTATTATTACTATTTTTATCTTTCCATTCCTTAGTTTGATTTATTGCTTTATTTTTTTGCTTTCATGCTTAAATTTCCATCCTTAATTGTCTTAACTCCATCAATTTTCTCAAATTTGTTTGATATACTGCTCTTTCCTTTACTTATTCATTAGTTAATGGTATTAACAATTACAATATTTTTTGTTCCTATTTTTTACATTCCTTGTTACATCTTTGAATGTTTTTGTTTATTTTTCCTTTGTTAAGCTCTCGTGCATCCCTCTGCCCCATATCTATTTCCACATACAAATATCTTTATATAGCATTCTTTGCTTATACTTGCCCCTCTCTACTGCCATTCCTATGCTTATTAATCGTGGCGATTTTCTTCAAGGTGGCACTGGTTGTGACGGACTGAGCCTGAGAAATGCTGCCGCTGTTTTTCAACAACAAAATGACGGCTCTTTACTCACTCAATTCTGCAAAGAGAAACCTCTGATCGTGCTGGCAAGCATCTTGCTTTCACCGCTCAAAATGTCCGAGGTATGAGCACCAACCCGCATCTCTCAACAACTGTATATTGTCGATAAGTAATTTTGCATAAGCTATGAGATTTCAAGGCATTTTAGTGGGATGTTGTGGTGGAGCCTAAAGCATACCATTTTAGATTTCTGAATGTTGTATTGGAATCCCGCATAATGGACCGTGAAGGAACTCAAATTCTTCTTATTTACATTGCGAATTCGTTAAATCAATGGTAAATTTTACTACGAAACAGTTTAAAGGACCAGGTGTTCGTTCGTTATACTTCAAAGCCCCTTATATGAAGTGTCTTTTATATTAAGTTACCATTGTATATGCAGTCGACTGTCGCTATACCGAACTCGCAGGGAAATGAAAATTTGTTCGACATAGCGGAGTTTGAGATATCCGAACTAAATTCACCCAACTAGAGAACCAGGTCAAATGGGAATCTGTTCGAGATAGCGAGTTTTCGAGTTGACCGAGTTCGAGATAGCGAGATTCCACTGTAACCTCATGTACGCTAAATGTTTTTCATTGCGTAGGTAATAAGTGCTGGCAGCAGTAATCCAGAATTTCCCGTCGACGTGTCCTCGCTAAAGACGTCGATGCTTTCGCTTGACGAGACGCTGTATTCGGCAGTTTTCGGTTATTTGGGAATGCACGAGCAAAAACCGACAACAATGTACGATCTCTGCAGAATAACACTCATCTCAATGCACAATCCTTCTTCAACTGGCAACCTACTAATAAATCGAATGCAGATGCATGTGAGTGTTGCGTTCTTCGCTGATCATGAAGTTTATTAGTTACAGTAAAAACTCGCATATAAGAACCAATGGATTAAGAACCTTCAGGGTGATATTTCTGCTCAAAACAATGGAAGAAACAATAGCCTATTGTATTGAAACAATAGGCTGGATGGAAATTTACAGGTTCTTATATGCGGGTTTTTACTATATGGGCTTGCATCAATCTGTCATAAACTCTTCGGATGATACACATCGAGCATTGAACAAGGTCCTTGTTGATAACAGTATTTTGCACGCTCATCTGCGCTTTCTGATATACAGTAAACACCCGCATTTTAGAACCAGTGAATTAAGAACCTTCTAGGCTGTAATCCCTGCTCAAAACAATGGAAAGGACAAAAGGCTATTGTATTTGAACAATAGGCCGGATGCAGAATTTACAGGTTCTTATACGCGGGTGTCTACTGTACTGTTGATGATACTGCTTTTCCAGACATTGTTCTCAAAATTTGAAAAACGTTGCTTTGCATAAACATATTATTATCATTATTTTTTTCATGATTAATCACGAGTTTCTCCCCTTTGCTCTAGACTCTTCGGCTTTCGAGTTACCAAGTTTCTCATCTCCCGATTTGGTGCAGAAATATGGCTTGGTAGTCAATGTGAAATATACGTATTATTTGAAGCAAAGTCGGCCTGTATACGCATATCTTGCTTTCGTCAGCGATACATCACGTACGATTCATGGAAAAGGCAAGAGGTTTGTTTCTTTTTACTCCTTGTCTTTGCTGCAAACGCCCTACAAATTAATAGGCTATTGCTCTTGGTACTTAGAAGGTTATCATTTGTAACTAAGAGGTCTTTAGTGAGATTTCCCGATATTGACTGTTGAAGGAAGCCAGAAAATACTTTGCTGCGTGGATAGTTTGTTAAATCGAGAGTGGGTTGTGTTGTGAACACTTCAGTTGGTCAGAGCTTCAGTTCGTTATATCGATCATTTCATTACGTCATTGATAGTTTGGTATATTTTGGCCCGTATTTTGAACCGCTTCAGAAGGTTGATGTAGAAGAGTGAACAAAAGTTTTTGGGACACATGTAAAATGCGAAAATGGGTTATCAACCCGTAATCGTCTTTTATTCAACACCCCACTGTCCCTTATTGTTCATATTACTGACGAATTTTATACTGGTTATAGAAATTTTCGTGCGAATCCAAAGTGGACCATTTAGTATTAGCTTTTTTGTTAGTTCAACTCTTGTGGCGAAGTGGTTGGCACTTGTGCTTGCCACTCAAGGAGTCGCGGATCGATTCCACTGCGCTCCACTTGAAGTTGAGTTGAAGATGAGTTGAAATTAAATGAGGCCCGGTACGCCGAGGATCTACAAGAGAAGGTAGATCCCCGGCGTACCGGGACTTTTCGTCTTTCCGAGAGAATGATTTTCCGGCAGAAACGCCGAAAAACCATCCGCGTATCGTACTCAACTACTAACTCTGTTGGTACACCGGGGTGACGAGGGCCAACAGTGCCGATCTGTTCATATATATCCAGCGACATCTGCCTGGCGACTCGCCACCGATAAATATAGATACGTAGAAATATTTATCTGGAATCGTGTGCACAGTCTTTCCAATTGTGGGCATGAGTCAATACGCATGCGTATTTATGTCATTTGCTCTCCTTTGTCTCCATAATTTAAGTTCGAACTTTATTTTGTTTTTGCTATTTTACCGAACTTTTCTACTTATGCCAAAGACGCGCACAACAGCGTTGCCAACAGTAACCCCCCCCCCCATCACTGCCAGCAAAGCCAGAGCTCAGTCGTAGCTACTTTCTTCATTTTTTTAAATTTAATTAAATCATTTGAACATACTTTTTATTCTTTATCTTCAACCCTGCCTCATCAAACACTATTTTAACACACATCCGAGCAGCACTCGCCTAAACGCTGCTTAAATCTAATTTATATGCTTTTTTAGAGACAACATTGTTTGGGGGGGGGGAGAAGGGTGATGAAAGATGCATTGAAAATTTTCAAAAATCTCAAGTGTCCTAGGACGTTTATCCATATATAGCTTTGAATTGTTCCTTTTTCACAGGAGAAACTCAGCTTATAAGCATGCTTATTGGATAGCTGTGAATAATTTCAACTCAGATTCGATCGTTTGTAGCTGCGCAGCCTTTATAGACCTTCTCGAAATGAACAGTTGGCCTCTACGAGTTGACATTGAATGTGCCAATTACATTGTTAAGAATTGGAAACACGTGAAGGACAGGAATCGTTCGTTGCCTCGGGACGAAAATCTGAACTCTCTGATCGGTAAGAAAGCAAAGAACTGAGTATGTTATTCTTATCTAGCGTTGCAATGTTATTATTGTTGATCACGTTGGCATTGTATATGAATGGTTTGTTTTAGTCTCTTTTTTGAAGAGAAAGAAGAAGGGGAAGAGAGAGTTGCTGCAAATGCTGGAAGAATCGGTGGAAAGCACTGTGTTCAGGGAGAACATTGAGAGGTACGTTATTCATATGCCTTAGAGAATGACGTATATACAGTCAATTCTGTCTAATTTGAACACCCTGGGAAGCGTGAAAATGTTCGAATTACAAAAAGTTCGAATTATAGAGGTTTGTTAATATAAGAGTTGGTTCATTAGTGATCCTTGATGGGACAGAGAATTTCGTTCGAATTGGATAGAGTTCGAATTACACGAGTTCGAACTATGCAGATTTGACCGTAGTCTTGTATATGTATATTGTATCTGGTATAAATACGAGAAAGACACAAGTAGATATTTACGAATATGATCCAGTTACATGTGTTTGGCATTGCGATTGGTATTGGCATTCATATTTGTATTGATATTGGTATTTGTACTCACCACGTTGCGTCCCTGTGCCTCAATCGTTTTTGCTCGCTCCCTGGACTCATTACATTACGTCCCAGTGCCTCGCTCGCAACTCGCTCAATGCAAGCGAGCAAAACGAGTGAGGCACAGGGGACGCAATGTAGCGAGTCTACTCGCTCCCTGTGTTAAGCGAGTTACGAGCGAGACATGGGGACGCAATGTAGCGAGTCTAATCGGTATTGGTATCTAACCCTTCTTTGGTAATCCGATTCTTTTTTTTTGAAGGACGAGTTTTGATGCTATGATATTCTGGAGAATTCCGATGCAATTTGCCAAGCTGAACAAACTATCACCTCCGCTTACCTACGTAAAAGAGTGTGCTGAGAGTGGTGTATGGTATCATGCAATAGTTTTCATTCAAATCTACCAACTCGAACCATCACAGGTAATGCACTCCTCATTTTGTCTTCGGCTTTATTAACAAAATTATACTTTATATGAACGACTTTATTGAATGAAAATATGCATGTGCAAAAAGCACTTTACCGTAAATCCTCGAATAAGCCCTCTGGGGCTTATTTGCAAAAGCGAAATTTTAGCCTGATTATTGTTCAATATTAAGCAAAGTAAAATCTATGCGATGCAGCCAATCAATGAAGTTATTGGTTTGAACTTGCTGCTACTTGCAATACATTCACTAAACAACTTCAATGTCTGGAAACTTGGGCTCAATATCCTTGCAAATGATTATCAGGATGGGGGCTTATTTGAAGGGAGGGCTTATTCGATGGTGAGGGCTTATTCGAGGATTTACGGTATTTTGATATTTGACAGTCTACTATCGTTCACGTTTAATTTTCAGGTGTTTTTAACAATTATTATCTTGATCTCTGCTTTTATTTATGCCTTGTTTGACTTGGAATCAGCTCGAACTAACAGCCCCAACAAATTTTTTATTCCCCTGACTTGACGGCTCAATTGTGTATGACACCTTCTTTCTATATTTTCATCCAGGTGCTCAGCTGTTTAGAGCATCATCTGCATAATTCTATACTGAGAGAGCATTTGCTTGCTGTCATTAAGAACACGAAGCCTGTCACTTCCTCTGGGGGAACTGCCGAGAAGAAAATCAACGATCAGAAAGCCAGCAAAAAGTCGAAAAAGGTAAACCGCTTAATTTCCTAAGAATGGTGCTTAAGCTTTTAGGCCTGTGTTCCTTAGTATATAGCTTGATTGTTTTATTTGTCTAACTCAAAACACGAAGTTATTGACTGAATTTGCCAATGTGCAGGCTATTCAATCAATTGCTATTCTGAAGCTGGACGTTTTATCAGAATTTTGCTTGCTTTGTGTATATTACAGATGCGGATTATCAAGAAACAATCCTTTCATTGGTTCGCTATTTTCTCCCTGTTGATTTTTTTGTCCCTTGTCTTTCATGTAGACCAAGAAGACAGCAGAGAAAGATTTTCGAGCCCAATTCTACTACTCATTGAAACGCGGCATGAAGGAAAAACAGGGAGACGATGGTGAAAGACGCCTAACAGCTCCTTCTGCGCGTGTGCAGAAGCCACAATCTAGCTCCGAACAAGAGAAAAGCAGCGGAGAAACTGCTGACCAGAAAGAAGAAACCGCGGATAACATTGACAACAGTTCGACCAGTGGTGCAAGAAATGGTAACATCTAATTTTTCCGTTTTATCTCTGAATCATAACATTGTTTCATTCACCACTTTTACCACGTTGGTTTACGACACCTCAAATCAACCCGTGATTTTTAAGCGCCTCTTTCAATAAACGCCTCTTATTTTAGTAAGCATGTTGATAAGCACACTTTGCCTCCACTACATAGATCATGTGTTTTGACATGCACCTGGGCGTTTATTGAATATATTGCGATGTTGTGATTTGATTTTACATCACATGATTATAGGCGGAAAGATGGACGCATTTCAGATGACAAATGATGTCATAGACATAATACTTGAATGTGAAGAGAGTGGCTATCCTTGCAGAGAACTTTTGTCGTTTGCATTCTCCCTGTCACAACCATTCTTTGTCGTACTGGCTGCTTGTTATCAGGTATATCTGTGTGTATATTATACCAGTCCGTACTCATTTCTGATAATCTCTGTTCTTGTAATAAGACTCCTGTTTAATAATAAGACCTCTGTTCTGATAATCTAGACGTCTGTTCTGATAATCTAGACCTCTGTTCTGAAATCTAGACCTCTGTTCTGATAATCTAGACCTCTATTCTGATAGTTTAGAACTTTGTTCTGATAGTAAGACCTCTGCTTTGATAATTTAGACCTCTATTCTGATAATAAGACATCTGTTCTGATAATAAGACCTTTTTTCTGATAATAAGACCTCTCTTCTGATAATAAGACCTATCTTCTGTCAATAAGACCTTTGTTCTGATAATAAGACCTCTGTTCTGCATAAACAATTGCTCAACGGTGGAGCTAGAGGATATTTTGAACTTCAGTGGAGACCGTGAAAGTTTAAGCGCTTTGCAATTGCTTTACCCTCGCAATATAATAAAATAATAATGCATTATCGCTTTTATAGTTAGTTGAGACTTTTATATAATGATGTCTGTGAGACATTTGTTTATCGCAATTGTTATTTTGTAGAGTTCGGATCGTATCGATTGCCTGTGTGCATGGCTGATTCTGAATTTCAAAGAAGAAAGAAGACTTGGGGTGTTTAGCAAGTTTAATGGTACGTTACTTATCACATGTATTTAGTCTTTATTAGCTTGGTGAATAAACAGAGCATTACTATCCTGAAGAATTGGAATAATCCTTTGTCTAGCTGTGACTCTGTTTGGGTTTAAATATGGGGTAAATTCACTTTTTTGATGAACCTTGAAGTGGATTGAGGACTGACATGAAACCTTTATGTAATAGACATCTGTTGGGTCAGTTCAGTTCTATTCCCGTTGTGAAGAGATTTCTGCTGTAGCGATGGATCGCAATGGCTAGCCTCCTTCTGAATAGAACCAATGTTTCGCTACAGAGAGGTATCCGCTGTAAGGAGGTGCCAGTTAGTAGATGTTTCACGCTGTACTCTATTTATCATTGGATATCTGTTAAACTCACAGTGATCTGTGCCATGAAACAGTTTAGAATTTTCAATTGTTGTTTAAACGATGTTCGTTTGTTGTACAGTGAAGCCCATTGCAATAGTGTTTTATTGTGTTCTTATTTCCATTGTGAATATTAAGCGCATGCTAGCTTCAGGTTCATTCTGCGACTAATTGCGATGCTGTTCTTATTTAGAGATTCTTCTCTGATGAAAATCCGTTTGCACTTTGCCTTTTAGATGTAAAGGAAGAGAAGTACCAGTTGGGAATTGAATCATTATTCGTCATAATATCAGATTTGATCAGCAGTGAAGACGATGCTCCTAAAATTATTGCTCAAGGATTTCGCATTTTCCTCGAGGTAATGACCTGCAAGCAATCAGGATTTATAACGACACAGTGGAATCTTGTATAATCAGTGTAATAAGTGTATCTTGTGCGAAGGACACAATGTAATCTTTCTTGATACAGCAAGCTCCTTGTTATAGCCAGCTTTCCATTACAACGAACTAACCATCTGGTTCCTTGAACTGCTTCGTATTTCCTCGATTATACACACTCGAATAAATATCTCTCTCGAATAAATTTTTCTAAAAAGTTCTGAAATTAACAAATGCCCGGAAGACTAATGGAAGAAGTACGGTATTGCAATGTATGTGTGCGCTTATTTATGTATTGCAATTTCAGGTATAAGAAAGTTTGATTCAATTCAATAAGACTCCTTATATTAATATTCCAATGTTGTATCGTTTTTGTTTAAGTGAGGAATTTAATGTCATTTATTTTTATTTGATCTCAGGAAAGCTGTCTGCTGCATTTTTTCTGGTTCTACGAAGCATTTACGTCACGTGAGGACTTTGACACGTGCATTCGACATATGAATGCGTTTGCATTGAAACTGAAAGAAGAGATTGAGAATGAAAAGGAGGCGAGCCTCATTCGCTCGTTCTTCGCGCGGCAAATTCCCATCAAAATACTATTGCGATTTCGTCACTCAAAGCTATACCAAAGAAAGCTACTGCAGTTTTATATCGATGCTGGGTTTGATGCTTTTCAAACGTTTACAAGTAAGTGGCCATCTATAATGTACCAGTAGTGACTGATTCTTAATTCATTATAGATATGTTGCAGCATGAAGCTCACCACAGTTTTACTGTGAACTTTCTCGTAATCAATCTACCTCTATGATATATGCCCAAGTTACTATCCAATAAAAATCTGCAATCTTTTATAGTTTCCTTTGTGAATATTATTGTTATTTGAGCAAACTTCAATACCGGAAATTAAATTATCAAATTGTCGAACTTCCAAGACCAGACTTTAAAAATTAAGACCGCAATGTGTCTCCAACACGAAACTAAGATACGCTCTTTGTGTTGGATGCAATGCAAACGTAAGAAGTTACCCAACACGATAGGCATGCATTTACTAACTGCTCATTACTTCTAGTTTATACACTAAATGTTGCTCTGAAGTGACCTCTTTTAAGCATTTACCTTACTAACAAGAAACCACAATTTACTTCACCTAAATTAACCTAAAACCTCAACGCTTTTGAAGGTAACGTAATGGGACAGTTTGTCTCCATTGCATGTGCCAAGACAGCTTGATATCAATTCCTCTAATTTTACTATTCTCCAACCTATCATCATTTGCTGTCTTTTAGACTATTCACTAGAAGGACTCCGTGTCGTTTGCATCGCCACTCAGAATGCCAACATTGCTGCAGATTTTTCCAAGCTAACATGCGACGACGAAGAAGTGAATGATGCCGAACAGGACAGACTGTATGATGCTCTGCTTGACAATGGATGCTTCGAGGAAGCTACTCAATTTGCTACATCCTTTAATTTACCTGCGTGGAAGGTTCATTTGTATAAGGTCTGTACTTTATTGCACTTGCTTGAAATTTGTATATCTCTTTCTAAATGTCATTTGGTCTGAATCCACCTTTATTGCTTGCAGTTTTTGAATCCTTTCGAAGCGTGGGTCTCCCAAGTTATCTATAGGTGAAGTTAAAAGTGCTCATGGTCCCTAATAGTTTAACACGAGTTTCTTTTAGAGAATCAGGTTATTCTATTATAATATTCCAGTATGTTCTAGCATATTTGTTAGTATTCGTGAACAGTGTGGAGCTGTTAAACTTGATCAATCTTTTCGAACAAAAATTTCCTTTTTGCAAGAAGATTTCCTCTTGCAGTTAACCGATTCGTTTAACCGCTACTTGTTGCAAAAAAGTAATTAATTATTAATGAGCTTGGGTGGCTTTCTTTTCCAGATAAATAGCGAACTAGAGAAGATGAAATACTCGAACCTATGGCAAAATGAAGAGACAAGGTTGAACTTTTGGTTCAAAGCCGACGATCTCTTCACCATGCACGACGTTTGCAGTTCTGTTGCTGGTTCATTTTTCCAGGTAAGTAAAATTTCTTTCGTTACTCCTCAAGTAATGACCATTACATGGTTAGAAGATTTCTGCTCACACTTGGAACTACCATTCTCTTATATTGTTCGTAAAACTTGTTTCGTGCGGTTGAACTTCTATAAGTCGACCATCAATCAACTTATCTTCCTTTGTGCTATCGTTTTTAAGTTTGACTTGCTTTATGGCGCTACACACTTAACCCTTTGTACCCCGAAACATCGAAAAATCGAACAATAATCTCAATACCATCCTTTTTCAACATTTTGAATTTCAACTCGTTTTATAAATGCTTTTGGCTTTGGCATCGAGTGCTAGAAAACCTTTTAACTTGAGCAGGTTTTTCCGGGGTACTCAGCATTTTGAGCTCTTACTATGTTATTAATTCTCTTCTCTTATTGTTTCGTCATCAGAAGCAATCTGAAGACCTTGTTAATCTACCTTGTGGTGAACGAGCTTTTTTGCTCTCAATGGCATTTCGATGGTTCAAATATGACAACGATGGCACAGTTGAACACGAGAAGGAAACGTTTCTCTATCGATTGGAAAAGCAGATCTGGATTTACAAAATTAAAGCAGAAATAGAAAGAAATTCACAGGTAAACAATTCGTAATTGTGTTATATTCTACAATGTATCAGGGATTTTAAATGTGCTAATATTCGTCAGATGTGTTTGTCACACTTACTATTGTTCGTGGTCTGTGTCAATGTTTATCATATGAACTATGTTTATCAGACAGATGCGTTTCATGTGTATTAGTGGTTGTATGTGCAAATTTTCTATGTATTTCTCATGTCATTGTTGTTCAATTGAGTTATCAATATGTACACACGAAAGCTCAAAGAGATATGTTATGAATTTAATAAGAGCAACGAAGCGAATTTCAGAACCTTAGTCTTCAGAAAGCCTCAAAGACTATATAATGTTTCTGTATTTCGTATATCCTTGTTATTGCAGGAAGATTCTGAAGTTGACTGCAGACCTCCCTCTGAAAGTTCATCCAGGACTTTAACAACAAGTTCCAGTTATGGTACCTCCCACCTCTTTACTGGCCACGAACGAACGTCAAGCATGCTTTCAATGAAGCATTCGACTGGCAATTGTGAACTGTTACAGCCTGACGAAATCGATTTCACACAAACAGACGAAGCATCTAGCAGTCCATTGAATGAAACGGTAACTCATTGCCACTTTTATTTCAGTGCTGTAATCTGTCATGTAGGCATTGCTGCCATATGCTGGCTGTGGCATTGGCGTGAATTTCCATTGGAATTCGTCATTGTTGCGTTAGATTTTAGATATTAGATATTAAGAAATCACGAGGTGTGGTCACATCGAGAGGAAGGACCAGGGTCGCACTGCTTCGATTAGTCTAGCTATTCACTGGGCCCTTTGTGCTTAGTGCATAAACCAATACCTTACGAAGATAGTAAGCGTATTTGCCTATCAATGCTATCTCATGTTGCTGAACATTAGAGTGGAATACCAAGATTTGATGCTCTTTCAAACACTCTTACTTTACTTTAGCCAGACATTATGTTGCCACAGGTTTTTTAATATAGTTTTTATGTTACGTTATTTTATGTTACTTGAGACGTGTTTAAGACTTTGGTTTTTGAATTTTTTTCTTGATTTAGGAATGCAAGGCCTTTGATTCTCTGGTTGGAGATTTGCTGGTAAATTGCGAAATAACCGAAGCCAGAAGGGTATCTGCATTCTTCGGTAGAAATGTCGAGGATTTAAACAATGTTTTGGTGAGCCTTTTTTACTTTCTGCATTCTATTTGCGTTACCTGCAAATATTCTATGCTTGTTGTCTTTGCCTCTTTAAGAGAATTATTTGTTGCATCACTTGCAATATATCTCAATGATTGCAAAAACCCAATTGGCTGCAATTTGTAAACAAACGTTTCCAACAAGCTTTCCTATGCTTCTACAGTGTCGTGCAGTAGCATTGTGCAGTGAAGTATCGATAAAAGTTTAAATCTTGAAGGGAAAGGGGGTCACTATGTAAGGAACTCTTTAATTCCAGTGTGAATTGTATGCTTTGGAGCAGTTAATGGGACCACATGACTAGTTTGTTATATACAGGAAATTTCGTTACATATTGTACCTCCGGTGTTGGGTTTTTATTTCAGAATAGCATCAGACAACGTTCTTTGCACCCTGACTTGTATTTCTTTGCTTGCATTTTAGAATTGCATATTTCTGGCACAGGGAACAAAGCGTGTTGATGGCCTAGACGCCAATACAGCCTCAGTGATTGCCAGATCTTACGGCCGTAGTCTCTCAGTGTCCGGTACGTACGATATGTGCACACCATTAAACCGGTCGGCTGGTTTGGTCGACAGTGTGAATAGTTCTGGAAGAGTGACGAACGACTGGGTTGTAATAGCCGAACCACAAATTGCCATTGAGAAGTTGTGCTCTAAATGTGAGAAAGGAAGAAATTGCTGCGAGCGTGTTCTCGTGTGCTATCAAATTGCGGTTGTAAGTACTCCGTATAACACCAATTCTAGGGGACAAACGCTTTGGGACTTACGGTTTTTGCAAGTTTTGCACATAATGTTCACCTTTTCCCCAATTGAGAAAATTCTTTCGAGCCATAGTCACAGAAGGTCTACCTGAGAGAACACGGGACTCCACTGGATATAATTTCTAGCCCAGAGCTATCAAAGTATTCTCAGAAATATTTATTCATCGTGGCATAAATTTGAATATCTCTTTCTTTGTTTTTCAGGTGTTGGGTATTGAGTACTCGGAGGCCGTTCAAAAAGAACCATTTACATTGCTTCGTGAGTTGATTTTCTGTGGCATGGATACACGAAGAAAACTGTGTCGACAATTTATCAAGGCTTTCGAGTTGCCCACAACTGAGGTTTGTAGTCGATTGCTGCAGCACTGTTGTAGCACTGTAATGCAATGTAATACTGTGTGATACTATTTTACGTTTTGGTATAGTTTTGTGCAGTCTTGCACTATTGAAGCTCTAATCTCTGTTATTGTTGTTGTGTTGTTTTGAGTATTAGTTATGTATTTATATCTCTCACTCACTTGGTGAATCTTACTCTAAAAGGTTGCTGGTTTCATTGCTCAAATAATCATTCTTTGGCTGAGAATCAGCACAAATTCAAGTAAGCATTATTTTCTATTTTGCTTCATACACACATTGAAGCACAGTGTAATATTGATGATATAACGCACATGCATGACAAAAGATTGTCCAGACTCGTGCAAAGTTCTTTATAAAAAAGTAGTACTCCACTTCTCGGAGAGTTAAAAAAGTTCAGGACTGGGTTTTAGGAAAGTTGAAGAATTTACTAGATACTCTATTTGACGATGAGAAATTGCCTTGCAAACACGAAGTACTTAGTGTGATCATCATGTAGCATCTATCGATATTTGATGTTAAAAATATTATTCATACCAATACTATTACACCAATTTCAATGCGCATGTTTTAGTAACAGAGAATGCTTTCAATTGTTGCTAAGAAAGCCTTAAAAAAATTGTTGGTACTGAAATTGGAAAATTGCTGAGAACGTTTGGGTACTGCTTTGAAAAAACGTTCTAAGAAAATCAAATTGTGTGTTATATTGTTCTTCGATTAATCTAATTATACAAAAATATTTGTTGTTCTTCTTCAAAGTTTGTTGTATCGGAGTTAAACAGTAATAATGTTTTTTCTTTTGTTTAGCAAATAGTGTGGATGGATTCGATTTGATTGACTATTCTTCTCACGAAAGAACCACTTTTACTGCATACGAGCCGACAATAATGGTTGAAAATACATTCACTTCTGAGGATATGAGTAACTTCATTCAACTTGTTGATCAGCCGTCTGATCTTGGCTCACGCCTCCTCGAAGAAGCTAAACCAATTTCACACCTTGAAGACACTGAAAAGAACATCAATAGTAAGATTTTTTTGCGATTTTTATTTTCTACAGCTACAATGGGGGACTGAAGTTCTCTGGGACACTTGTGACTTTCACAATGCCTCAAACAACGTTGTATATAGAGACAATTTTATATAATATTGACAAAATTTTTTGCACAATGATTGCAGGAGTCTGCTTGAAAGAAAAACATTGTTTTAGGGGGAGAGGGGTTGAATAAAGCGTGCGAGAAAGGAACTTTATGGGTTGGTGGTTTTTTCTGTTACTTTACAAATCTCCCAACGACTGTTGTCACATATCATACCTCCACACTGTACCTTTGTTCCGATTCAATAGGGGGCAAATGTCGCTAGTTATACTAAAGTTTACTTATTTGAACTATGTGCATCATCAACCGTGCAGTGTACATAATTCAATAAGTAACGAGTCTTTTTGAATTACATCTTAATGCAAGCTTATTAAAATGCTTCGTCTGATTACACCACGACGCCACGGCGTTTGAAGGTGCTGTGGCGTCGTGGTGTAATCCAGCTGACCCGTGGTGTCAAGGGCTCAGTGTGGTCAGGGTTCGAGCCCAGCCACGGTAGCGTCACAGCCAAGGTCGAGGTCTCGATTAGTTAACCTACTACTGAGATCCTAGCGACTGGCGCTAAAACACCATTTCACCTTCACCTTCACCAGTTCTTTACATGTTTTTTGTTTTCCAGATCTTCAGTATCAAACAGAGTTGATTATTCGTGCACACGATTGCTTCACACTTGCTTGCAACATGGAAGGCATTGCTGATGTTTTACGTGCTGCTCGTTTGTGCGTCATGGATTTGGTCAATGCCAAAGCATACTCTTTAATGGTAAGCCCATCCATAGATGTGTTGCCTTAGATTTGAACCCATTGCTGCTTTAGAAGGCTGCCTTTGTTACCTTAGATTGTTGAATATTACTACCTTAGATTGTTGAAGATTACTACCTTAGATTGTTGAAGATTGCTACCTTAGATTGTTGAAGGTTGCTACCTTAGATTTTTGAAGATTACTACTTTAGATTGTTGAAGATTACTACCTTAGCTTGTTGAAGATTGCTATCTTAGATGCTTGAACATTGCTGCCTTACAGAATTCTTGCCTTTGCTGCCCTAGATTGTCAGACATTGCTAACATGCATTGCCTTGCAATGTAATGTAACACAACTGCTATAACGTCGAAGCTATTATTTTCTCTATTATTTGATGCCTCTAACTAATTTAGGTTCGTATTCTAACTGGTATTGGCAGATTCAAAGAAATGACCTACGTATTCGAAGCTTTAGCCGAACAACACCATTTCGAACTGCTGTTCAGCAAAAACATCGAGAAGGTATCCAACATCTTCTCTTTTCATTAACTACTTATTCGTTAACCGTTTTCATTAACCGTTTTCGGTAACCGTAAACCGTTAGATACACCACGTCACGCCACGTCGTCTCGGTAAAATATAGCTACATGTAGCTATATTTTACCATTAAGCTTAAATGAACAGGCTACAGTTTGGTTGCATAAATTGAACAGAGGTTGATAATTGTTTTTGAATAGGAAAAAGAATTGAAAGCAGCCCTTTTGGATTTCATTAAGAACAATAACACGGATGATAAAGACAAGATGGAAAAAATTGACATGCTGTCGAAAAGATTTGGCATGTACAGAGAGGTTGGTGAGCAGCTCGAAGAGACAGGACACAAACAGATCAGTTCCATCAAAGACAAACTTCAAGGTGAACATATTAACAACGATTAAGTTAATAATGATAAACATTTTAGACAGGATAAGCTTTTCAGTGCAATTAAGGTGCTGCTATCAACAAGGTTCCTTTAAATGAGACTGTTCAAAAGATAAAATTCATAATTTGAAGCTTAAAATGTTGATGTATTTTAATTTTATGTATGCATCTTGTTTTGATGTATTTAACTTGACCTGATCACCTCGTCATTTTGTTGCATCAAACTCAACATAATCGCCCTCGTTAGTCTTGTGCTTATATTCAAGTAAGTTTGAGCTTGACAGTCAATCTTGCCTTGTTTATTGACAGGTAACATGAAAGGAATAGACCATGCCTTGATGGAAATTGCTAAAACATTTTCATATGCAGCAGGCTACTATCTCAAGGTAAGCATCACTGGTTCATAAAAGTTTAATGCTTTTATGAAGCATAATTATCGAATTATTAGCCTGTGATCAATTTGCGTCTTTGGCTTGATAATCTTGGTTTGCAACAGTACAGAAATGATCATCTTAAATAGGCGCCTTTTTGGTGAGCAGATACGTTGAATAAACCTCTGTTTATGTAGACTATTTACACGTATGTCTTTTTATGCAGACTTTTATACACGTGTGTATGTATGTGTATAATAACTGTGATTCATAATGTGTTATTTCTTAAGGTTGATTGTTTGCAACGCTCTCGGCAATGCAAGAAGCTTGCACGCTTGGCAGAATTACAGATGCGGCTATCAGCAAGTGGAAAACGTGTCCTTGGCTTGGATAAAAACAAAGTCAACCAATTTCTTTGTAGTCACGCAGATTTTTATGAGGTAATCAATATAGTAATGAATTTATCATGTTTGCTATTAGTACTCTGTCTAATAATTAATACGTTGACTGACATCCTTAAACTTTGATGGTATACTAAATTAGAAACCCCTTTTCCCAGGCACTAGTCATTGCCGATGCGTATGGCTTAACGTCTTCTACCACTTGGGTCGATCCACTTTATCAGATCTGCATCGTAAAAGGAGACACCAGTTACTTGAAGCAGTACTTGTCTGTGCTCCAACTCTCGCCAACTGTAATGACAAGCATTGCAGCCAGGTATATCTTCATTTATACATTCTGTGAAAACTACCTGTTTTTATCTATGCAACGAATAGCTTAGTTTAGCTATTATAGTCGGAGCCATCTGTTATAGTTGATGCTTTATACGTCTGAGTTATATTCATAGTCGCGAAGAAACAAAAATGCTTATTAAATCTGAATTTCTCGCCCCCACCCTCTTATAAAATTTCCTATCTACGCCACTCATTCTATATCAAGGGCTTATTAAATCAAGGGAAAATTGTAGAAGCGGCTCAAGGGGCAGATGCTCAATTATTCTTCTGACTCGTTATGGGGGTAGTAGGGGCTTGTAGGGGCTGGGGATTTTGAACTTATTTGTTCTATGCACATAATGATGTGTTCTAATTAAACATATTTGTTTTTGTATCTCATCTTAATAATGTTGTTATTATTCCAAATAACTTGTATTTACACTCTTTTCCATTTGACTTTTGACAGGTATCGCTCGGATAGTGTGAGTAGCCAGATGTGTGAAAACTTGCGAAAAATGTTATCCAATGTGAGAGAAATCAAGCTACGCTACAAAGTTGCTCGCGAGTTTAACTTGAATGACGTTAAGGGGCTTTTAAAGGGGGCCAGTGGGGCTTACTTAAGGGACACTGAATTTATTTCTGAGGCAGGAAAATGATTGTTGATTTATACATAGCTTTAATTTTCAAGGTTTGTATAGGATTTCGAAATAAGATGTATTATTGTGTATTAAAATGTTGTTATATGAATTATATTGTTATCCAACTTCAAAGTTGAATGGTTTTTAAGGTATTATTTGTTGTCATGGCAGTACACGTGATTATGCAGCAATTGACCCAATAACACGATGCTATACATTGCCAATGGACTGTCTTCAATACCGTATTCTACTTGATGTCTTTGTTGTAAGTGCAAGAGTTCCATTGTTCGTTTTGACCCTTCTGTACATGGAATGTATTGAATATTAACATATTTTGCTTCTTCGTGAATATTCTATTGAGTTGTGTGTTGCTTCTAGTCTCATATTCCCGTTACGCTGAGTATAAAAGAAGTTTATCTCTCCATGATTCAGTCTTTCAAGTTTCAGAGCAGCGTGTGGATGCAAGAACAGATGATGCCGAGCATTCAAGAAGTTATAGGCCTTGCTCTTCACTTAGTTGCGGAGACAAGAACATGGAAGTTTCACACCTCAGAGGCAAGGTACTTCACTTCGTTCAGGTACAAAGACAAGAAGATGCGAATTCCAGACCTCATCTGACTAGCATTTGGTTGAAAAGTAGAGACAAAAAGCGTGAAAGCTTAAACATTGGTTTGCTTTTGTGGTAAGACATTTTATAAGCTTTATGTTGATAGATTTACGCTAAATACTTGGACAACTTCAACTTTGGAAATATTGATGGCATACGTCTAAACCAAGATTACTTTTTACAACTTCATAAGATTTTCAAATATTATTTATAGTTAATTTGTGGTTTATAAGACCAAACTTAGATCGATTTTGTTTCTTCGTAGACTCGAGAATACAGCTTCAACAGGAAAGATGGGACGAAAGCAAGACCCGATTCTGCTGAGGACTATACACTTGGATGCATAAACGAGGAGATGCGACTTCATTGGCCTACTACTCTGTAGAGTTAAGAAGAACCTGAGAACACCGCTGCCCCAACTTCACTGAGGTGCAAGATTAAACGATGGAAAGAATTGGAGGATCCATTTCTTTCATCTCAGGTAAGATTTGAATTATTTTTATTCAGCGAGATTGGCGATGACAACTTCAACTTGGAATTATTGATGACGCACATCTAATCCTAGCATAAAAGATTACTTTTTACAACTTGACAAGATTTTCAACTTTTGTTATCATGTTTACAAGACCAAGCTTAGATCGATTTTGCTTTTTCGTAGCCTGAAACCGGAGTAAAACTTCAACAAGAAAAGCTGAACCAAAGGAAGACCCGAAAATGTTGAGAGCCCATTCACGGACCGAGAACTACACTTGGATGCAGAGACAAGAAGATAAACGATGTGCCAGATGACGCAGTGACGTAGGCCGCCAGAAAGATGGAACGCGTTCATACTTCCTTGGACATCACAGAATGAAGACGAAAATTGATGAATGGTTAAGAAGAAACTTCTCCAAAATGAATTTGTAAAAATTGAACTTCTTGAATTATGTCATTTTTTGCTTTACATAAATAATAATTCAAATATATGTATTATATTCTATATTACATTTAAATGAAATATTACTTGAATGATAAAGTACAAATGCATTATAGCAGTTCTTTTGTTCTATTTTCTTTTAAACTTTGGAGTATGATAGACCAATATAAACCTGCAAATAAATTAAAAGCAATTAGACGATTGAATAATGGTACAACAAAATGGAAATACCCTACGG
This sequence comes from Sanderia malayensis, assembly GCA_013076295.1. NCBI lineage: Eukaryota > Metazoa > Cnidaria > Scyphozoa > Semaeostomeae > Pelagiidae > Sanderia > Sanderia malayensis. Next base: position 4,828,064 of record RQOL01000906.1, read on the forward strand.
AATTTAGAAATCTCGCTAATAAAAATAATTCAAATCTTACCTGAGAATAAAGAAATGAATCCTCCAATTCTTTCCATCGTTTAATCTTGAACCTCAGTTAAGTTGGGCCAGCGATGTTTTCAGGTTCTTCTGATCAACTGTAAAGAGTGGTAGGCCAATGAAGTCGCCTTTAAGTCGCATCTCCTTGTCCATGCATCCAAATGAACAGTGTTCAACAGCATCGGGTCCTGCTTTCGTCCCGCCTTTCTTGTTGAAGGAAGCTGTATTCTCGAGTCTACGAAGAAGCAAAAGCAATCTAAGTAAGTTTGGTCTTATAAAAAACAAAATAACTATAAATAACAATATTTCAAACTCTTGTGAAGTTGTAAAAAGTAATCTTTTATGTTTGGTTTACATGTATGCTATCACAATTTCCAAAGTTGAAGTTGTCCAAGTATTTAGCGTAAATCTAACAACATAAAGCCTATAAAATGTCTTACCCCAAAAGCAAACCAATGTTTAAGCTTTCACGCTTTTTTCTCTACTTCTCAATTGAATGCTAGGCAGATGAGGTCTGGAATTCGCATCTTCTTGTCTTTGTATCTGAATGAAGTGAAGTGCCTTGCCACTGAGGTGTGAAACTTCCATGTTCTTGTCTCCGCATCTGAGTGAAGAGCAAGGCCTACAACATCTTGAATGCTCGGCATCATCTGTTCTTGCATCCGCACGCTGCTCTGAAACTTGAAAGACTGAATCATGGAGAGATAAACTTCTTTTATACTCAGCGTAACGGGAATATGAGACCAGAAGCCACAGACAACTCAATAGAATATTCACGAAGAAGCAAAATATGTTAATATTCAATACATTCCATGTACAGAAGGGTCAAAAAGAACAATGAAGCTCTTGCACTTACAACAAAGATATCAAGTAGAATACAGTATTGAAGACAGTCCCTTGGCAATGTATAGCATCGTGTTATTGGGTCAATTACTGCATAATCACGTGCGTTGTCATGTTTATCGATCATGCAGTTGTAATGATCGATAAGCAAATGAGTTGTACTGCTAATCAAAGCTATGATCTAGGGGGTCCAGTTTTCCCATGCCTTCATGCGCATCCCAATGCGGTCATTAGATAATACCTTTCGAAACCACTCGTCGTGGTATTTATACTCTACTTCTGTAAACGAAACAGCAACGTAGAAAGTTGAAAGTTGATAATGATAACTATTTTTATTTTTCACCCAATAACGCATTACTACATACTTCATATATAATGTTACAATCCAGGAAAGTTGTTCCAAAATCAAATATATGTGTTAGTACCGCTGTGGCATCTAAATAAAGTGTAGCAGCTCAATTGGTCATAATAAAACTCAAAAATCTATTGGTTAACTAGAATTAACCAACATTGTCATATATGAAGGAACACTTAAAGAATACAAAAAGGAAATGAGTGGCACAGATTTTCCAGCTGTGTGACAAAGTTACACGAAAAAAGAAAATTGTTTAGATTAGTTTGTTTTAGCTCTATTTACAATTATTACTTATAAGATGCGGCAACCCTTCTACTTAGAAGGGTTGCCGAATCCAGACCTGAATAGCTAAAGACAGTGAAATACCCTTATGTCAAGTCCCTCGAAAATGAACTTCCCAGCATAAAAACCTGAACAGCTGGTCCCTTGATCTTAGCTTCCAAACATAAAGCTAACCTTCAATTTAATAAACTGCCAATACAACAAATGTAGAGAACAAAGCAATAAAGAGACGACAAATCCAAATATGTACATAACATAAACGAATGAAGCTTGTAGAATACGTAGGAAACGAACGAATACGTAGAGAGTGAATGAATGACTAACTAACTAAATTTAAAGGAGTCTGGTACTGATTATATCACGTGTACGTGTCACTCAAAGTTCTTGACAACAAAAGAAATCACTCGTCTTTACTGAGTTTAACTAAATAAGATGATATGTACACTCGCAATTATTATACAAGGTCCAAATTTGATGTTGACTAATGACTGCCTCAAACCTTCGTGTCTGAAATGGATGAATGAAATGCGGCAAGCGTATTGATTTCTGACGCTGACAACGTTGTGATGCTATTGGACGAGTGCTTGAAAGCCTGATTGCAGTGCGATGTAGTAATTGGCGTGGCATTTGTGTTGGCGGAAGAGGCAGTCTGTGTTTTCTTCAAGCGCAAGCAACTCGCCACCGCTTCAGGCAGTTTCTTCACGATCTCAGCACGCAGCACTGGATTCTTGTAAAAGTAGATCAGCGGATTAATCCCGGCGTTGCTACAGCTCAGCCAAACATTTACCGGACCGGCCATCTGGACAACGCACGACTCGGTTCCGACCGCGTAAAAGTACTCAAACACCAAGGCCGGTATCCAAATGGCGAACATCACGCCGGTAACAATCCCGATTGTTTTCGCCAAACGCATTTCTCGTCTTGCTAACGAGGTCGCCGATGCATTATCGACAGAGGCCCTTCTTCTTGAACTCCTCATCGTGCAGTATATACCCATGTATAGAATGGCGATGACCACTAGGGGAATGACTACGTGGATGGCAAGGAATGAGTAATAGTAAACAGGCAGTATGTTCCACTCGTAATAATCACCCGAAGGCTCTGTGAAGAAGAAAACCATCACACCAACAACAGTGAAATTGTAAATCCATATCAGTGATATGACCAGTTTGATCACTTTGTTGGATGTGATGGGGACCAGGCTTCTGATCGTCTTGTATCGCTCGCACGTGATTACGGTGACCGTTACGAAAGGCGATGCGAGTGAAAAGAGCCAAACCGCATTTAACATGTAAGTGCCAATCTTCCCAGTCAGCCATTTTGGATAGATCGATACATAGAGAATCTCCATCAGTGAAAGCGACAATGAAATCAATATGTCACCAAACGATAAACTCGCGATGAGAAAATTACCAAATGTGTACAGTTTCTTCACCGTCAAGAGTGTATAGCAGACAATGAAATTCAGTATTGGTGATATTAAAAGTGTGCTGGCTAGCAATGCTGACACGGTTATCCGGTAAGCCAGTGGAAAAACACACAATTCCACTGCTGAATTCGATGAATTATTTGTGACATTCATTTTCGTGTATTCACCTGATCCTGTTTAATGCTCAGTACTTTTTCTTCTTGTTTTTTCTTCTGTGTTCTCCTTCTTCTTATTCTTTCTTCTTCTTTCCTTTTTCGTTTTCCTTTTCCCTTTTCTCGTTACTTCTTCTTTTCTTTCCTTTTTTGTTTCTTCTTCTTCCTTCACTCCTTTTATTTTCTTCCTTTTCTTCAATTTACTTTCTTCCTTTTCTTCAATTTTCCTCTTCCTCCTTTTTTCAGTCTTTCCTCAGTCCTTCTTCCTTTTTATTTCCTTTTCTCTTTATTTCTTCTTTTATCTTTTCCTTTCTCCTCCTTTCTTCCCTTTACTTATCAACCACCTTAGTGTCTTATTCTTCCTTTTGAACCTTTCTTTTTCCTTATTCCTTCTTCCTCATTCCATAACCTCTTGAAAGACTATGCCAAAAAACAAACATATAGTCAGAAACTTTTTGTGAGTTTCTTAATCGCCGTGCAAGATTAATTTCGCCCGACGATTAACAAACTTTCAAACAAATTTCGAAAATCTTGTCTGGTGCTTCAGATTCAAGATTCTTCAACATTGGGTAAATAATTCTACACAACCAACCTGTGGTATTTGTGACATTCAAAGTTCATTCTTATTGCAAATTCTAATTTCCCTGTATTAGCTTGTCGTTAAATTTGAAAAGTGAAATGGAAAATTCTCAATTGGAAAATGCCTGATTAAATGATGTTTGTCGATTTTCATTCATGTTTTAATAATCGGAGTTAATAAAGTTCGCTAAAAGATTTTTGAAACATAAAAAAGGTGAAAATTTTGATACTCAAAATCTGAAGGAAAAATTGCCGTTCCAAAACCAAATTCTTTCGGTACTTTAGATTTCGGTATTCTTACGGGGGCGGGCCGTTTTAAACCCTGTCACTTTGAATGAAACGAACAAGTTTCAAACAATCTATATATATAAAACAGAACTGTTTGTATGTATGTATGTATGTTTGTGGCTATGTCCGCTTATAACTCAAGAACCACTCCACAGATCGCAAAATGAAAGGTATCTATGTAACCGGAATTTATCTGGGAGTGTCCTCAGCGAAAAATGTTTTACAAAACGTTTATAATTAAAAGAGTAAAACCAGAAAAGTAACGGGTAGTTGAAATAAAATGTTGTGGAATTTTCGATTTCTCAGATCTATTGTGGCGTCAAATAAATTAGTATCTCCAGTATTATTTCCAGTCTGTATCTGTGTGGTTGTGGGATACATGTTTCTTGATTCAATTTCGAAGTACACAGTTCAAAAAAGTTAATTAATATCTGATATTCATTGAAAGTACACAGTTCATTAACTATGAGGAAGTGGATACCGAAACAGAATAAAAAATGTACGATCGGCTGGCATGCACGTGAGCTAACTCGTTAACTCGAGTAAATACGGTAGCATCTATCGATACACGTTTTTTTTTTTATAAGAAACCTGGCTCAAGGCCTAGTAGTAAAAGTTTCTTAATTTTTAGCCACTTTTTAGTTCTAAAAGTTTCTTAAAAGTTTCTTCATTTAATGAAAATGGTTGCAGTGAAAACTAAGAAAAAAACGTGGATGTGGCAAAATATTAGTATTATAACAAAGAAAAATCGTCAATGCGAAAAATCGTCATGTGGAGCCGACAATGTTATGCTTAGCACATAAAACATACTTATTGTAGTTGACATTTGTTAAATCCGCGAGGGAAAAACGTGTTTCCAAAATTTTAATGTTTCTTAAATATTTCCCTGTAGTTCTAAAAGTTTCTTAAATTTTAGGGCGTCTAGATCTAGGTTTCTTATAAACCGGTTTCTTAAGCGAAAAAGACAGCTTGAAAATTCTGGAAGCTAGTCTCTTTAAAATTCTAGTAACTTGAAAAAAAGAAAGCTTGAAGATTCTAGCTTGAAGATAGTTTGAAGATTTTGGAGTTAAAAGTTTGAAGATAGTTGGAAGATGTGAAGCTAAGTTGAAGATACTAGAAACAAACTTAATTACAAAATACACCTTGAGGATTCTAGAAGGTAGTCTTTTTAAAATTCTGATCTTGACAAATTATAAAAAAGACAGCTTGCAAATTTCGAAAGCTAGTTTAAAGACTCCAGATGCTAGCTTGAAAAATAAAAAAAAGACAGCTTGAAGACTCTAGAAGGTGCGCTAGAAATCGTCAAAGCCAACTCAAAAGTTATAAAAGTTAAACAAAGAAACGTATGTAAGATAAACAAAGCAAATAATAAAACAGAAAAGAAAATAAAGTTAAAAAAGCTACACACTCACCTTGGTCTGGTGACAGTTAGAAAAAAATTGAACACATTGCTTAAAATTGCCTCGGATTTGTTGTTTTAAGAAGGTCTGTCAGCTGCACAACACAGCCAAAATTCATTATTCATGAGCAACAAGTGCCAAATTATAATAACATTTCACATTAGTTGATAATGACAAATAATTAAAAATTGTGTCGAAGATCTCCAAGCGTCATCTTTCCCAAGGCAACAATAAACAAGAAAAATGTGAAGAAATTCCAGTATGCATTGTGAGGCATACGTCGAAGCCATGTGTGCTCAAAAAACAAACAAATGAATGGTTTTACTCAAGGATGAAACAGTTCACAGCTGTAGCAGGCAACATCTTGGTACGTTCCAAAAGGTGTCCAAAGGCACGCTCCAAAAATGTTCCAATACATGTTGCAAAAAATGGTCCAAATAATGCACTGAGCCACGTTCCAAAGAACCTAACAAGATGGGTCCAAAAGAATGAACCATGTGAAATGTGCCATTTAAGTATGGTACATATTTTGGCAAACGCTTAGTACTGTAAATAATAACAGCATCAAGAAACAGGGCATGGTACATCAGTGTGCATTCCATATGGCACGCACAAGCTGACCCAGGCTCATGTTATTCAGGCGATTACTTGTCGCCTCGGCCATTTCCGCCTCGTCTTGATCAGGAGCTGGCAAGCTGGACTCGTCGTGTGTTACTAAGAACGAGGCTATACGACTTCTGCATACCGGGCACAATCCAGTCCGCTTGAAACAAACACCGCACACGCATGCGTGACGACACGGTAACAATGCACGAGTGACTGGCTGCGTGTGACAAATAATACACAATTCCCTTTCCTCCTCCTCCACAGCGACTGGGTTGAGATCGAGGCTCGTGCTGCTAGGAATTCCGGATGAGTACAAACTCTGAAACAACATGGGTAGAACACCTTTACTACGTCAGAAATTCAGCCAATTGAACGTTACGCCTTAATTTCGCGAGGCGCACCTGACGCGTTATCAAATCAATACGTGGTATACATTAATTTTACGATGCTTCCCCATAAGCGTTTTCCTATCGTAAGATGCATCACAATTTCACGAGCTGTGCAAAGTATTAGGCCTTGTTTGAGAACATAGGGCGAACATAGCATAGCTTAGTCCGCCGCAAAACACACTGCATTTCACGTAAGAACGAATAAAGTATACCAGAAGCAGGTAATATAACGCATACCTTTAAAGGATGCACCCTCATTCCAGCGGTTTGGATAAACTGCTGATGGATGAAGGGCTGGATGTTTGAGCTTGTGGGACTACATTTTGTTCCTATCGCAGTGCATAAACACACCTGAAAAAAGAATGGGGAGAATGGATCGAACAAGAATGCATGCAAAGTTTCGATGCAAATGTTCAATTAAACAATAAAAGCCACAAAACCTGACGACACGGCAGATCTGCGCCAATCCGCAGACCTCAGCAGACAACATCATTGACCCGAAGCTTAGTTTTTCATGAACAATTTCTTGGATTTAAATATATTGAAATAGCATACTGATAAGCAACACTTACAATATCTTCATCCAAAACTGCCTCCCTTCTAGCCGATTCCAATCGTTCAATGTTGACGACAAGAGTCGTCAACCGACTGTTGACTGTTGTCAATACCTCTGAGGAGGAGGGTCGAAAGTCCATTACCTCTCCGTTGTCCAAAGCTGAATATCTTAACAGAAAAGTCAAGGAATCTCCAATACTCTACACAAGACAAGCTTCAAAGTGCTTTGAATTGCTTCAAGATGCTAAATTGTTAGAAATTGTTTTTGGTGTAACTTATAGACAAGGAACAAGGATTCTACATAGATGATAAAACATGGCGCAATTTACACCATACACTACTGGTGGTGAATAGAAGTATATGCGCCTAAGCAAACCAGAAAACATCGCAAAGAAAAGCGATCCTCGTGCCTAGACAAACTATATTAAAATCAAGACGAGGCTAGCTAGCGCATGCGTGAGATAACTTAAGTTGGACGTCTCTCTCAAGTTGCTTGATGGTATAATAATCTATTCCGGTTTCAGCAGATACAGTAAAAACCCGCACATAAGAACCTAAGATTTTGAACTCAGCCTGTTTAGGTTCTTAAGTATCGGGGTACTTCCAGAAAACAGGGTATAGGTTCTTAACATAGGGTGCAAAAAATATACCTACCAGAAAAATATAATTAAAAGTTTAGCAATGAAATATAACGTCAAACATTCCTAAAAATATCGAAAACTAAGCAGACGATTGGGCAGAAAAATCCTCCCTGTGTCAGGAAAATAATGTCAGTTTAAAATTATGCAATGATGCAGATGCAGGTCTTGTTTATATATAGTCCATTTTGCCGAATAATGGGTATTGCTTGTTCCGCTTTATGATAAAACAACGAGTCACGTGTTTTTTCTATTGTTCTTTGGCATTACTTGGCACCCTGGTATATAGACCGTTTTGAAACACTGCCTCTGACGTCAGCTCTTTTCAAATGCATCTTTAGCCTCAAGATCCAAACCCCAGGGCATCCATTGCTTTTAGCAACACAAAGCTTTGTTCAGTTTGAGAGGATGCATGTTCTGGAATTTCAATCTGGAGGCTAAAGATGCATTTAAAAAGAGCTGAAGTCAGTGTGAAAAGGTCTGCATGGGTGTCTTTCAGAAGAGAGATTGTGTCTTTGAGTTTAATACTGGATAAGGCCCCTTTGACAACTTAGTTTAATTTATTTCCAAGTGCATGAAAAATAAAACCCCTTATTAAGAACCTGGTTACGTTTCAGGCTGAAATGGTTCTTATTTAGTGGGTACAAAATCAAGAATTTCAGGCTGTAGGTTCTTAATAAATGAAGGTTCTTATGTGCGGGTTTTTACTGTATCCGTCAAAAATGAGTGTTTTAGATGACTTTTGTTTAAGTATAGTGGGAATAAATACCGGAACCATAAAATATATGGGTATATATTCTAGTGGTATATATACATAGTTCAAGTATAGGTCTCTTAGATTCTTACTGTCTATACTGGCATCATAGTGCTCGATGTACAGAAGTACAGAGCAATAATAGAATAGAAGCAAGAAAGTAGACTAGTTCTCTGTCACTCGAAGTTTCATGCTTTCGCAATCATCAGACAGACTATAATCAGTTCAGGTATAGGTATATATACCATATACAGTGGAAAAAGGTATATAATCTATTGTTGGAGTTCGACTGATATTCATGTTCGATTCCCGTTAAAAACGTTTGTTATGGAGGCCGTGAAGAAATCAAAACAGTTAAATAAGTCATGCGAGCCATGTTGATCCTGCGTGCAGTGTGAAAAACAAGAAAAAAAGCGCACACGACATATTGTAAAAGTTAATCGGTTCGATAATTCTGTGTCCTCGCAGTTAACATGAAATAACTATCCCATATTATCCAAACAAGGCGATTAGCGAATGAACAAATGTGCGAATAAGCAGATGGGGGCGATGCAGGACGATAAATTGACGATTACAGGATGCTACCTGCTTGTGGGCGACCTCGACCTTTCAACTTAACTATCTCAATGTTAACAACAATCATAACCACACTAACGCTCACTATGGGGTTACACGATGTTTTCATAAGAAACTGGTTTATAAAATACTGGAACAAAGATGATAAGAAATTAGGAAACTTTAAAACTACACTCAAGAATAACAAGAAACTTTAAAATGTCCATCCTTATAAAAAACTCCATTGAGTTTAGCTTGTGTACGGTACTGCCTCACTGAATATAACAAATTTCGATAATGTTTGGAGCAGATTGAAAATTTTGATTTTGAAATTTTAAATTTGCTGGGGCTCCTTCCATGACAATCTGGATTAATATCCATCCAAAAATGTCCAACTTCAAAACAATACAGTCGTAATACAGATAAAAAGCAAGAATTGCCATGACAAATTAAGAAACGTTTCGAAACTAAACATAGTAGACCTTGCTAAAAGCATTTGATATAACACCAGCAAAATTCTTCTCAAAACCTCTCTGACTAAAGCACATGGGAAAAGGATACACAACTAATTCTCTTCCACATTCTGTTGAACATCGCTTCAGCAAATCACTCAGATTATCCTGACTTCGGCATCTTGGTTCCCTAAAACACAAAGAAATTTTTCTGCTCAGTCGCAAACTACTAATCCAAAACATCTCAAAAATAGATTCAGTCCCACAAATTTCTCAAATACCGTAAGCCCTCAATTAAGCCCCCAGGGGCTTATTTTAGGGTAGAGGCTTAATCGAGGACTTACAGTAGCTCAAATCTTTCCAATATGGCACAATGGTGCTGGGGTAAATGACCCAACTGGAGCAATACTGGCATCAGTACAGTAGAAGGGCAGAGCTTTCAATAACGAGGGACAGCACCCTTTGGCTTTAAACTTCACTTGAGTGCCATCAAGCTATTTTTTCTCGACCTCCAAGATGACTCCAGACTGTGTAGACAAATATTAGTGCTGACATAAATTTGTGGATCTTTTCTTCGGGTCATAAAGCCTTGTTTTCAGCGTGGAGTCTTTTCCACTCTCCACATCGTCAGAAGATTGAAAGTTTCCAAAAATGTCAACAATTAAAGGGCAAATTTCCATTGTTCTACCTTATTGTTTTCATTATTTCCATTGTTTTACCATATTGTTCTATTGTTATCTCAGGCATGCAAATACCATGTTCTACACAGTTGCTTTGCATGGCATGTAAGAACTCTTTATTTATTATTATTATATATTTGTATATTATCATGTTACCTCGTATTACTGCTGCCATCTTTGCCATATTCATTGTTAGCCAGAGATTGCACTCCTGACAGATCTACGTTCCAGAAACATTGGACTCTGCAATCTGTTCTTGCGTGAATTCTTACCTTGATATGATCTATAATGCAGTCAAAAAGAAAAAATTGGTATGCAAAGTATAAGCGAATTTCAACGAGACGTCAGGTATGCAAAAGACTTTCATTATTCTTCAATAGTTCTACAGTGGGGAACCTCCATTAATGGGTATCTCCAATTTGCAAGAAGCATCCTAAGGTAAAAGGTTACCAAATCTCGTACCAAAACAAAAGCGACACCTCACAAGCTAAATGAACAACACAAAGAAGAGACATTTGTTGCCCCATCAATGTTTCTCTTACCTGGCTGTCCCTCCCCACCTGATGAGTAAAGGCCTAAAAGTTCCAATGAGAATGGGTTACTGACAGCAATTGAGCTGAGCATTGCGGGCTGATATTTTCTAAATCGTCGAGTAGTATCAATATCAATTCCAAAATATCTTGCAGTCTTCAAAAATACGAATACAATGATAAGTAATACGCCAGCTAAAATGCACAGCTCCCCATATGATATCGCCATCTTGTTTTTCCAAAATGAGCTGACGTCAGCTTAACATATGGTCCTTGGGTCCTTCACCGTCGGGTCATAAAACTTTGGTGGCTCTATCTGATTTCTTTCCCAAAAAAATTAAACTTTGAAAACGACTCTCTCAATTCATTTTGACAGTGTGACACAAAGAAGCTGAGATCATTAATTTGAGGATGCAACGACGTCGATAATGAGACTGTTGTTGACAAATACAATGCAGGATTTACAAAAACAAAGTACATAACTTGAATGCTAACAAAATATTAATAACTAACAAAATTATACAATTCTTTCCAGTTCTTTTGCATAACCTAAGCACCGTTCAACAATCTTGTTTGCTGAAACTTCTTGTTTATCATGCACATCTGAAGCAAAGTGATACTCATCTTTATCCACTGCCCAACCACGCTAAAAAAGAACGACAGTTCAAATGAGATTAGTATTGAGTTAATTTTGCAAAATATTGTACAGAAAAACTAGTTAAACAGGAAAGGATAAGTAACCATGCTAAAGAATAGAGGGGCTGTTCAAATGTGATTAAGATCATATGACTTTTAACAAATTTTTAACAACAATATGAATGATGATGGTGAAGTTGTCAAACATAAAGGAAAACAAGTTTCAATTTCACTACCTTTTTAGCAAATTCTCTGACCGATGCCTCATCTTGGTGAAATAGCATCCTGGTAGCTTCTCTAACTGAGATTTTTTCATACGATTTTTCAATGCATGCTGCTACTTCGTCTCTGCACAACAAAAAGTTAATTCCATGATAGAGAGAGAATAAATTTGCAGACCACATCAATATTACAAAAAAAAAGAAAATAAATATTGTGAATGCCAAACCTGAGAGTATCGATTAAAATGTTAATGAAAAAGTAATATGCAGTAGCTGGAACATTCTCTTTGGCAAGAAACACCTATTACAGAAAAAAAAAAAATGCTAACACAAGTTGAATACTGTAAATCCTCGAATGAAGCTTATTTGAAAAAACATTTCAGTTGGTTTTATTCAATATCAAGTGTTTAAAATCTATGGCGTACAGTTAGTTACTAACGTTATTGGCATAATAGTGGTCATTTCGGTAAGATGAAAAACAAAATGTGTCGGAAAATGCAGATGTACTGACCTTATGATAACTGCCTTCCATAAGATACTGAAAAAGAATGTTAAATATTTAGAAACTCTCAAAACCTTGTTTCCACAAGGACATCACATGGTAAGGATTACAAATTAATTATGTCTAAACCAATTAAACCCAAGTCGTTCCTTTAAAGGTGACGGAACTTTATGTCCAAGTGAAAATGAGAGTTTAGTGGTCTCAGATAAAACAAATAGTAAAAAAAGATGGCACACAAGCAACTTGTCTTACTTGCTCAAGAGCAACAGGACACCTGATATAAACACTGTCTTGAATTTCTTTCATTGGTAGAAGTTCTAATTCCTGATTGGAAAACATAGATGTGAACATAAATAATAGTGGACATACAATGAAATGAGGATAGAATAAGCATTGAAGGGGTAAAAAAAGACCCTACACTATATTGGATACTTGTTAAACTGAAAACATATTGTACTCAGAGTAATTTAATTGGCCATAAAGCTATGTGATGATACTGCAAAACCTGATACACTGGAATATGCTATATCAAACAATAATGTCATGGGTGAATTATATCCATCCATGAATTCATATTCTTAAGTTTTTTCTTGTATACATCTCAAATATAGGGGCTATATTTACAACATTGAACAAAGACATCACAATCAAGATCAATGAATAGGGATTTTGAAATATGAAGTTTGAAGACAAAGGAAGACTTTGAACATATTAGGTCAAAAGCACAAGACCGCAATGATTGGAGAAGGATCTCAGAAATAGTTTGCAAAGCAGCAGAAGCAGAAGCCACATGAAAACTTTCATGCCATAAATGTGGAACTACAATTATATATATATTTGCAAGCAACATAACACTACTGAAGAAATTCCAAATATATGGCTTACTGTGTGGAATTCTCCCAATCTATTCTGTGCCAAGAGACTCATTAGATTAAGACCAAGCAGCTGATACAGATACGGTGATTCGGGTAGAATACCACTGAAATAGAAAAACAATTCCAAAATCATGATACATCAATTGTAAATCTCTGATAATTTTTTGCTTTTCAAAGTATCTCAATAAAGCTACCTGTAGTCAAAGTAATAACATTTAAGTTGAGCCATATATCTCTCAAATGAGGGGATGTCTTTCTTGAGAACACTCCATTGTACACCAATTTCAAGTATATCCCTGAAAAATTTATAATGAGATTTTCAATAAAGCATATCATTAACACAGCATGAAAATTTATGTCCCCTTGGCTTTGATAAAAAATCTATCTAGCTCTATATCTATCTATCTATACAGTATTGTACAGCAACCTACTTTCGTTGTTACCTAAACATGCTTGCTTGGTTGGTTAAACTATTATAAGTTATTTATTAGACAAGATATAACATACAGTGATCCAGCAGCTTACTTGCTAATATAAGTTCCTGTGGTGAAGGCAATGTTCCTGATGTCGGCATATACTGGAATCCAGTCAAAGCAATCTGAAATCAATAATTAAAGCTTTGCCATAGTCTGAAAATATATCGTCTTCTTAGTCTTTTTAGCACACAAAATAAAGGTACCACCTATAAAATTTAGGCCTCTTTTATTCATTGTGATTGGTGCTCTAAATTAAAATACAAATAATAAAGCATTCAATTTCGCTTACCTTCATGCTAGTTAAAAGCTTTCCAATAGTTTCAAGATTTGCTGGTTTCTTGTTCCATTCTTTTATAAGATTTTGGTACATTGAAACTACGGCATTCAAAGAAGTGGATGCAGTGGACGCCATTGTTCACGAAATGGAAAGGTGGACAGAAGTGATGAGGCAGGCATGCCGTAAAAGAAGAAATTAGCGCCCTAAGCGCCTATTTAAAAAACAACAATTTAAAGAGCGCGCTAATTCGGCAGGGGCGTTAATCTTGTAGCGAGACACTGGGGCGCAATGCAATGTACCACCAAACCAAAATCGTTCACACGACACCATTTGATTTGTTCAATATGGAAGGAGACGTTCTTGATGGACTGGAGGAACTTGGGTGAGAAAAGCTATTACTATGCTTAATTTGAGCTTTATTTAGTCATTTATATTATTAACAGGGCAAGTATCATTAAACTCGTGCTTTTTATTTCACAGGTATGAGGGACCCTTGTTGAATGATGAGGCACTTGAAGCATCATGCATGGAAAAGAAGATCAACAAATCATTTATGGAGCTATGCACGTGGCTAACAAGTGAAATAAAAGACTATTGTAACTTTAATGAAAATGTCACTCCCAAGGAAGATACCTTCCTGCTGGAAATGTCAGGCTTTCTTCGAGAAATGGGTAGGGTGGCATCGATAACAATCTTGCGAGATTGGTTTTCATTGGGTTTCGCGATATTCATATTTGAGTGTGGATTGATGTATTTTATTTCTTTGTTTTAGAATGTCCGTATTCTAATTTAATTGGGCTTGATGGTCTGAAGGAAGAAGGCAATAAGCTTCTACTGCTTGGTAAGTATAGCAGGAACAATGGTGATATATGTAAATACTATCTCACAATGTAGTCTCACAGCTGGATATACAGTGAAACCTCTCTTGGCAGACTGTCTATCTATCTGTTGTCAATCAACACAAACTTTAACAAATTGAAGGTTATTGCATATAATAACAAATAAATAAAAAATATAAAGAAATTAGAAGTAAGCAATAGTGATCTGATTTATTCCTCTAAGTAAGAAATTTCCAGATTGGGAAGTCAGAATGCTGTTTTCAAAGGGTCCCTGGATGCTTCTATAAAGTGGAAACCTTGCCAAGGCAAATACCTTTGTTGGGTCTGTGCCAATGGAATCCTGTGTGAAGTGGACACTTAATGTGTGTCTCAACAGTGTTCACCCTAATATGGCTCCATTGCATATGCTCACCAGATGCCGTGTCTCTTTTTAGATTACTTGACGTCTGAATTGATGGCGTGCAGGATGGCAGGTGGGTTCGTCAACGAGGAGGATAACAAGGTATAATTTCAGTAACTTGTTTGATACATGATGACAATACAATGAAATTTTAATGTTTTAAATTTTAAAAGAATTACAGATAATATTTAATTGTTTTCAAGAAAGTTATATTCAAGTAATGATCTATAGATTCTTACTGTCTACACTGGCATCACAGTGCTCAATGTACAGGAGTGCAGAAAAATAATAGAATAGAAGCAAGAAAGTAGACTTAGTTCTCTGTTACTCGGAGTTTCATGCTTTCGCAATCATCAGACAGATTTTTTTCCCTTCTATTCTATTTAAGTAATGATATATCTTAGTCGTAAGTAATTTGTTTACCATGCACAGGTATTTTTAATTTGATTGATTCATTCACCCACTGTTTATTTTGTTTAGAAATCTGGCCATCCTATACTGCAGCCAATCAATGAAATCATGAAAGCTCTTCGTTTACCCCCACCATCAAAAGATGAGAGTATTTTCAAAGTTTTTACAAGCATAGAAAACAAGGTTATCTTCTACATCTACATTTGTATTTTCATCTCACTCAGTTCAAGGACATTTATATTTTGATTTGACATTCTGTTTCCATGCTTGCATGTTTTGAATAGTGTATTAAAATTGACTTCCAGGCCAGTATGTTCTTTGCCAAGTCCCTTGTGACCCCTTTTTGCTTAAGATCTAACTTGATTACTTCCTTCACCATCACTTTTATTGTCCTGCATTTCTTCACCCAATCATGTTCATCCTTTCTGTTAACATGATCAATTCATTGACTACTTATGATATGGCCACTGGTCATTTAATTGTCACATCACTGTAAACAGATTTTGGATGATACCAGTTTTATCCAAGTTATGTAGTTGCAATATTTGATGATAGAATATTTTTATTTGATTGTATTTCCTGCAGATCACAACTAACCTATCGAAGCTGCCAAGAGGCTATCTAACTGAGCCATTACTCCGGAAGAGACTCAATGAACAGCAATGGGTGTGAATATATTTATAAATGTTCTTATTGCTCTGTTTTATAGCTTGGAAGCTTGGATCCTAATGATTTGATCATAAACTGAATAACTCCATACTTGCTCTTGTTAAGTGTGCCTACATCAACCATATAACTCTTTAGACGTTGTTTTCAAATTTATTAACTCCATACTTGACTGAAGACTTGTATATATGTACCTACATCAACCATATGACTTTTAGACCTTGGTTAACAATTGAAAATCTCCTTGTGCTTCAAATATCTTGCCCCATTTTTCTTTCAGACCCAAGTTGAGCAGATTAACCATCTCATGAGCGATGAGTACACAGTTCGTCGTCAAATGTTACTGAAAAGAATCGATCTAACTGTTCAGTCGTTTATGTGGAGTGATCATGCAAAGGTAACAGTTAAATAATACTAATGACGTACATTGTTTTGTACTCAAAGACTTGATCAATCTAACCGTGAATCACTTTGTAATACAATTTTTCTTGGGCTTAATAAATTCCTAATTTAGTGAGATGTTTTTTGCTTTGAGGTCTTTAATGTTTGGATTCTACGATATATTATATTCAAATGTCGTTGAAATACTTTAACCAACAGTATGAGGGAAACGAAGTTGATTTTCCTGGACTAACTTTTTCCGGGGTCGCCCCCCACACTCCCGTTAGCTTTTTCCGAGCGGAGCGAGCAAAAACCAATAGTAGTTCCATAGAGCTGCGCGCCGCCCTGAATGATTTTTTCTTTTTTATCGTCATTATTTCTTACTCATTAAATAGAAGAAGAAAAATGACATTATGGCCTCGTTTCAACCAATTCGTCAAAAGTTGGCATCAAGAACAGCCATATCAATACCAGATGTACTTGCTGCCAGAAAAGGTATTTCAATCTATCAGTGTATCTAATTTATCACCGCTCACGTGTATGTACAAACAAACGTGTATGTACAAACAGACGTTTTTATTTCAATTAATTTTTTACGTTACCATGTTTAACAATCAAGAACTGAAATAAAATTTGACTGGAAAGAATTGTTATAATTATTTCATTTTAGATTTGTGCCGATTTGAAAAGACCAGTTCTGGGGAAGCGAGAGAAGTTACGAAATGCGACATAAACAAAGTCCTAATTGGTCAGGTAAGCATCGAAAGCAACGATATTTATTTACATGCTTACAGTAGAACTTCGATGTGTTAAGTCAGAATTCAGAAAAATGTCCAACCTTCCTTGAGACATAAAGTTCAGATCCAATTCATCTCTTTAAAACAATTGGAATAAAGTGGGGTTTGGGTGTGGTTTGCTAATTTCTATTGTTCACAGCAATTTTCTCGTGTTCGGCACCCGCGCAACCGCCATTTTCCTGGACTCGATGCTAAACACCCATGAGAAAGCAATTGTTTGTTAGATTTGACGATGCTTTGATTTGCCTGGAGCACATTTGAAACTTGTATAAAGGAAATGAGAAGGCAGAAAAAAGACACGAAGAAGAATTAATTGAGAGTTAATTAACTTATCAAGGTTTAACGGTTTTGTCAACTTTTTCTTTTTTATTTAATGTTGGTCTTAATTTGCAGGTTCCTGATCGTGGTGGTCGTCCATCTTCGGAAGCTCCTCCGCCGGAAATGCCTTCGTTTAGAAGGCGCACAGAACCTGCGAAGGATCAGCGAGGTATGTGTTTAGTACTTTATTTTATATTTTCTATTGTGTGAATAGTTGGTGTGAATTTAGAGTGAGAGTTTGTACGAATAGATGGAACTGAAGGAATTAGAGTTCATATGAATACAGTTAGCAGTTAGAGTTAGATCAGTGTGAATATTATATTGCCAGAGTTGGCATATCATAAAAAGTTAGAATTAGCACGACCAGAATAAATCATCAAATTGTTTTACTGCATTTTGGTTAGGTTTTTAGTCCCCCACGCTGGGCCACCGAGATGGGGGATTCCTATGGCTTCAATGTCAAAGTTGCTTCATCAAATGAGACCCAAACTTTTGTTTTGTAGTCGCAGGGGCTCTGAAACTTTTCTGCTGCTCTTTCTCGGCATCAACTAACCCTCTGAGTTTTTGAAGTTAACATATTGAATGGCTATGCTCGACCCCAGAGGTCGATTTTGTAAAGTGCGTTGTTCGGCGTAGAAGTTGTAAGAGAATTAAAATCGAGGCCATTTAACTCAATTTGACTTAGATTAAATTAGATAATAGTTTCTAGAATTAGGTTTCGTGCATGAATGTATTTGCGCATGAACAGCTTCATAATGTGAATTGTTGTTCCACTATTGCTAAGTAGAAGTTATCGACAGTAGACAGTTGTGCATTTGTGTTTAATCACAGCAAGATAGCCTAAATAATTTGAGGCAATTTACTCACTTTAGCAGCGTCCTTTTCCCCAGTTATCTGGCCTTGTTTGAAAAACTAATTACATAAAAATGTTCGCCAAATTATGACGAATATTTCTGCATCAATTTCCCATTGTTTTTTTGGAATGCTTGATGATTGTGATCTTAACGAGGTGGATGTACTGGATGTACTGGATGTACTTATCGCAATGGAAAACAATATGTTTTTAAATGATAATTTAACTAGTATTTTAATTTGTACGAGAGATTTCAATGGTCGTTTCAAGCTCAGTTACGCGTCGTGTTAGAGTTTTTGAGGCAATTTTGTTGTGTGGACGTTGAATGTGGAGAATTTGTTGACCGAACCATTTTGAATATTATGAACTGTAGGCCATCGTCGCGGCGGAGGCGGAGGACAGCGTGGTGGTGGAGGAGGCGGTAAGTTCATTTGTTATTTTTACTTTATGCTATCGGTGGTCAGCAGTGGAGTTTGATTTGTTGTGTTTGAAGATGCTTTTTAATAGAGAAGTCACGTAAAGATTCTCTGTTGTTTTCCACGTAGGTTGGAGTGGCGGACGAGGTGGCGAAAGAGGCGGAAGAGGTGGCGAAAGAGGTGGACGAGGTGGCGAAAGAGGTGGAAGAGATGGCGGATATGACGAAAGAGGTGGAAGAGGCGGCGGATATGGCGATCGAGGTGGAAGAGGTGGCGGATATGGCGAGCGAGGTGGACGAGGTGGCGGTTGGGGTAAAAGGGGTGGAGGGAGAGGAGGTGACAGAAGCGAACGAAACCGGGACTATGGTGGTGGATCTTATGATAGTGGCGGGAAAATGTATTATAGCTGATGATATATTATAATTTTTGAAATTGTTTGATTTTAATTATCAATAATGTTTGGGTTTAGCAAAGAAATTGCTCTTGTTTTCTTCCTGGTGTCATATTCTGTCTTCTTCGACACATTTTATTATTAAACATAAACATTAAATTAAGTGAAAACCGTGCTTAAAAATCCCAAAATTTACAAATACAAATCGTGAACATAATGGTGCAGTGATGTGTTAAAATTGTTTTTAGAAATATCCCAGATTCGCACACGTAATAATAGCATAATACGCTTAAAAGTCACTTATGAACTATTTTCTGGCTTAATGAATACGCAGGTCCTGCATTGTTATGCGTATCTCTGTACTACGTGTTTATACACTGTAAAACGTGGTATACAATCCCTGCATAACGAACCTGTCAAGATGCAATCCGTTTTTCTGTCTGTAATTTTGGCTTCATAGAACTCCGTAGATATCATTAATACCTGCCAACTCTTTTGGAACTCGAGACTTTGAGAGGGATATTGTTATCTCGATTTGATGATGCAATCGTTTTTAGCTCATAGTTGTTAACTCGCTTCCTTTCAGCCGGTTGCTTTCCCGTTGATTTTCTCATTGGACTTTGCTCCTTCATAGTCCTCCGAGCAGGACTGGTCCTCCGAGTGGGACTGGATCTCCTCGCCAAGCCATCACCATTCATTGGCTTCTTTTCTTCTCGCACTGGTCGATATTTATCAAGCTTGGTCGATATCGATGCGTAATCCGGCATTTTATCGCTCAGCCTCGATTTCGATTTGCTTACGTCATAGCTCTCGTCAGTTGAAGTGACGTCAGACTCGGTGACTGCCAACCCCTGCGAGGACATTATGTGCTTGTCCAGTTTGTGCAACGATTTGTCGAGTATCGTTTTTAGATTTCTCGTGTCGCCGGTAATCGTGTTCAACGATCGGTCGAAACTCGTTCTTAATCGGTCGATCTCGTCGTCTTTTCTCGTGTAGATATCCTCGATTCTCTGTCGATCATTTTGCTCTATCGCCAATCTCTGCCGCAGTGTCGTAATCTAAAGACAACAAAGAACGAAATTAAACAGACATGATCACTTCCTCCTCAAAATTTGTTCCTGTTTTATACCAAAGAAAGGCCTCACATGCGAGCGATCACCAACACTGCAGGTTGTGTAAATGGAGTAAAAACCCGTATACAAGAACCCGTAGATTAACAACCTTCCAGGCTGAAATTTCTGCTTAAAACAGTGAAAAGAACAATTGCCTATTGTTGTTAACAATCGGCTGGATGCAAAACTTGCAGGTTCTTATACGCAGGTGTTCGCTTTACAGCTCAAAGCATTCATACACCAAGCATCTAAGTGAATGAAGAGTTTGGTCGAGTTAGCGAGGTCTCGAGCTACGAGAGTCGAACTTAAAGCATACATAGGGCAATTGAAAGTTAGGAGGGATAGAAAATGCGCGACATTTCGAAGGATTCAAGCTGAACAGCAGTCATCTTATCAGAATGGACTTTGCTAAGACCAATCACCCCATGGATAAGAGAAAGTTTGAGCACCCCACTTACCTCGTCTTCCAGTCGAGCAAAGCGATCATTCTGAATTCTTCTATCGGCTTCTTTTTCTCTTTCCTCCATGATTTTCTCCATTCTTGTTCTCTCTTCCTTTAGCTCTAATTCTCGCATCTTAAGCTCGGCAGCATCTGAATTGCTGTAATAGACACAGAAGATATCTTGAACACGTTCATCAGCTATATGAACAGTCGTATGGAATCTCGATGTAAAGAATTGTCAACTGAGCCTGACATTATTCGTTACACCGACAAGTTGTTTAACCCACGGTTAATTGGGTTAATTGTACTTATGAAAATACGAAAAAGGACATCAACTCGTAAACTTCTTTTCTGCGGGCTTTATTCAACCCCCACTCCCCTTAAAACAATGTTGTTCTCTCAATCAGACTTCAGTGATTATCATGCAAAAGGAATTTTGTCGATACAGTAAAAACCCGCATATAAGAACCTGTAAATTTTTCTTCCAGCCTATTGTTCCAAGACAATAGGCTATTGTTTCTTCTATTGTTTTGAGCAGCAAAATCACTCTGAAGGCTCTTAATCCATTGGTTCTTATACTGTACTGTATAAGACTGTCTCAGAGACAACATTTTTGGCGGGGTGAGGGAATGAAGGCTACGTTCAAAATTTGCGAAAGTGTCCTGGGACCTTTGTCCACTATTGTACACTGTAAAATCCAACTATTTATTTACCTTCGATCTTGTTTTCGAACAGTTTCGTCCAATGCTCTATTCATCATATTAACACTTTGTTTCAGATCCTCGTTCTCACTCGTCAAGCCTCGTAATGATCTCTCAATCATCGTCTTTTCCTCAGTCAGCATTGCGACGGACCTCTCGAAATTCGACCTCTCAGCCTCGTTCTTTTGCAGCCTCTTTTTCAATTTCTCCGCATCGGCTTCCTTCCTGGAGCAGCTTTTCTCAAGGGCATGCAAAGCAGCTTTGCTGGTCTTCAAATCCTGCTCTGTTCGCGAAAGACGGTCTTCAAGGCACCTTTTCTCGCTTTGTGACATCGCAACTTTCGATAACAGGTCATCAATTGTCTTGCTTTGATCTCTCGACGATCGACTTAACCGATTGAATTCATCCTCGAGTTGAATAACCTTCTCTTCGGCATCGTGTTGTGCGCCTTTCGTGTAATCAATCTTGTCCATCAGCTCGCGATTGCTTCGTTTGCAATCGGACAATTGGCTTTCAAGCTTGTCAATTGTCTTCTCCAACGATTCACATATTCTGTCCTTATCAATCAACTTTCTCTTCATCTCTCTGTATTTATCTTGCGTGTCTTTAAGTGAAGCTTCCTTCTTCCCAAATGCTTCTTCCAGCATGCGCACGTCATCGTTCATGCGCACTTTTTCACTCCTCGCTATTTCAACAGCACTCATTAGCTCTTCGCTCCTGTGCTCCAACTCCAGTACACGATGTGCGAACTTCTTGTTATCTTCAATCAGCCCATCCATTTGATCCTTCAATGCTTGTTTCTCTAGCAACAAGTCTTCTTTATGATCCGAAAGTTTCCTCATCTCTTCTTCCATCTTCTTCTTGATCTTCTCGAGTTTTCTGTATTTGACTTCATACTTGTCGATCTGGTTTCGAAGCATGTTCTTTTCTTCTGCATGTCGCGCAGAATCGTTGCCCATCCTGTCCAATGTGTTCTGGCTTTCGTTGTATTCACTCTCCTTCCTTTTCAAATCTTTTTCCAATCCGGTTACTCTATCGATGATTTCTCGAAGCTCTACGTCTTTCCTTGAAATATCTTTTTCCTGCAAGCAATTTGATAATACCATCTGATGCTTGAAATGCGTTTGACCGCAGTGGCAACAGTTTTGCGATCATACGCACAATTCGAAAAAGAGTCTCGCCTCGTTATGGGAATTCGTTAAACCGAAAAGACTGTAAAAGCCCACACATAAAAACCAACAAGTTTTTAACTCATCCTATTTTTCAAATACAAAAGACTATTGTTTCTATTCATTTGAACAGAAATATCAGCCTTCAGTCATTGGTTCTTATATGCGGGTTTTTACTTGATAAAATATGAAGCAGTTAAAGAGACGAGATACTTAATTATGGAGGGAGGCACTATATAAAGGTTTTCTGTATATTTTTACAGTCAACTCATTGCGATTCGAACCCGTGTAATCAAAACTCAATCTAGTTCGAAGGAAATTCTTTCTCCCGATGGACCAACTCTAATAAAGCAAATCTCTTTTGTGTGAAATGATTTTAACATTTCATGATCTCTAGAGTTTTCGAATCACACAGAGTTGATTGTGCATTGATATTTCACTGTAGTTGGTCAGTGATCATGCAAGAATATACTCGACATACTTGAAGTCTGATGGTTTCCTGGGTTCTTTCAAATTGCAATTCAATCCTCTCTTTGGCCCGTTCGCTTGCTTGTAGCGCTTTGTCTCCTTCGTCGATCTTCTGTTGTAGACTTTTTACCTCGTTCTGAAGCCGAGACACCGTCATTTCTGTTGTCTTTAGGTCGTTGAGAAGGTCCTCCTTGTCTTGTTCGGATTGCTTGATCTCATCGTACAGGTCTCGCATCATCCGCTCGATGTAACGAGGATTCACTTCGAGATCATCTGCGAAGGAGAAACATGATCATATTGAATTGAATTGAATAGTATGATATTGAATTGAATTAATAGTGGTGACCCAATGATGTGGAAACATATTGAATTGAATACTGCGATGATGTGGCCATATACTTCAGTAAAACCCTCGGGATCATTCTAGCATCATTTCTGAATGATCGAGCTTATTAAAAATCTTTGACTTTGCACTTCGTCCTCTCTAAAAGCTCATCAAATCGAGATTACACTGAACGTAACCACGATCACATACCATCAAACGAAAATCCCGATTCAGTATCATCATCCACGCAATCTTTCATCGGGCTGCTCGCACTCATTGGCGTGACCTTCTTCCCCCTTCGATTACCAACAACTCCACCCATGCAGCGTCTCAGCACCGTATTGAGGCTGCTTAGCCTCATTTCCAGGTCGGCCTTCTCGTCCTCCGTGTATTCTAATTGGTTCTCCAGTGCTTGAATTCTCGATTCCAGGCTCTTTATCTTCAATATGCATTCGCTTTTGTCGGCGATCTCTGTCGCCAGGGTGTTCTCTGTCTCCTCGTAACGCTGTAGCAATTTACTCTCGGCCCTTTGCATCGATTCGATTTCTTGTCGTAACTGCATTTCCAGCAGGTTTGCTTCACTTTCGGTCTGTTTCCACCTAAAAACAAACAAAAAACGCCACGTTACAGTTCAGTTTCGACAATTCGACTACTAAATAACTCAAAGTTCTCGAAAAATTAAACACTTTTTATCTCCTTTGATTTCCAAACTAAATTGAATTGTTTTATTTATATTTCAAGATTTGACTTTCGATTTCTCGAAACTTCGAAAATTCGTTACTACAGACATCCCAATTCAGAATATTCATATGCATAATTAAGCATAATTAAGCAGTGCCCAATGAAACAATCAGCATACGATTTTTATAAATTATGAATTGCTCTATATTGAGTTTTCTATCAATATTAACGACCAATGACATTTCACTTCGGATCAACAACACTCCAAGATTTCCATATACACACAAGCAACAAAAGCGTGATTACGTATGACCTTTCTTAGGGACCTGTTCTGTTCTTATTCTGCCCAGGCAATAAACACAGATAGGTCGGTTTGAAATAACATCTTGTGTACGATTTATGTGATGTTCACGAGTGAAGAATCCAAAGCTAAACTATACTAGTTCCTTACAGATGCAGAAAAAGAGCCCCCCTCGACCCCCCTTACCCTTCCTGATTGACATCGTCGTTATAAGACTCAACAATATACCATTGCCCGTGATCTGACTCAGCTGAAATAGAGTTCCGTAGCAATCTGTTCGAACGAGTTGACATGTTCCCTATCCCATCCATTCCTCTCTCTAAACAACTGGCAATTGCTTTCTTTAGCTCGTAATATTAGCACGTCTCTTCGCTTAAATTTTAGTTTCTGTTCACTGCTTTTCGCAACAGAAGCTTAGCATGTCTGAGACGGCCTCAGCAGTTATGATGTTTCACAGAGGAATAAGTCCGCGAGATAGAGATAGGCCTTCTGGTAAATCATGTGCGTGAACAATAAAGATTACCCGATGCAGGTGTATGGGTTAATTGGTTTCTAAAGAAGTTTGATGTTTTGTTCGTATGAAGAATAGACGTAGCTATAGAAATTCTTTCTGCAATAAAAAGTTAGACCACACAGCGGGAAGGGGGGTGCATGAATAAATTAACCAACGACTCTAAGAAGTGACTTGTTGTTTGCAGATGAAATATTTGTTGTTGTCGAATTGTAATTAGGACCAAACAAAATTTGCATTTCCGTTCAAATCTACTGGGTTATGAAATGCCAAAGATTTAAATCCTTTCCCCCAACCCTTCGCATTTGTAATCAAAATTTAGATATCTGTGGATTTCCAAAGAGGAGAGGAGAACCAGATATTAGTTCGGCTATATTAGTATATAAGCTGTTTATCAAGATACCAGATGTTTTAACTCGTTCTAATCTGATATTCACTGCCCGTAAGCTTGTCTTCTCGAAATTCTACTGTTGATGAACAGAAATGGGATATTTCGTATCACTAACCTTCGTTCCGCGGTACTTAAATCAGATCTGATCTGTTCCTTATCTGAAAGTAAGGATGATATTGTTTGCTTGAGGTTGAGAATTTCTTTTCTCAGCTCGCTCTTTGTGTTATCATCTTTCGTTGTTTTTTCTTTCAATTGCGTGATCGTTTTCTTCTGTTGCATTTTCTCGGCTGTAATATTTTTCAGTTGCTTTGCAGTTTCGTTCATTTCACTTTGCATTCGTTTTCTGTCGTTTTCTTTTTCACTGATCAATTCTTTAAGTTCCTCCACATCATGTTGCAAGGTTTCCCGTAAAGTTTCGCTTTTAAACAACTGATCCTCCAAGCTGCGAGTTTTCGCCTCTAGGCCGAGTTTTGCTTTCTCGTTTATCGTAAAATTTTCTCGCAGCTCGTCGTACTGCTTGAGCAGCGACGACTTTTCGATTTGCTCATCCGAGAACCGAGTTTGCTGTTCATTGAGTTCTTTGCGAATTTGATTCATGGATTGGTCAGTGTCCTTCGCTTTCTTATTCGCTTCGTTGAGTTCAATTCGCAGCTTATCTCGAGCCTCTTCGTGTGCTTTCACTTGTATTTTGTATTCCTCGTAACTTCTCTCTTTTCTCTCAATTTCTTTGGACAAATCTTCAATATTCTTTTTCAACTCATTAGTCTCTTCGTATCGAATAATCCTTTAAAGAAAATTATTTAGAACCATGTCAAAACTGCACCCCAACTCGTATTAAAACTAAAATTAAAACTTGGTATTTACTTAAAGTTCTACAAAAATTATCTCGATATATTCGCTGATACTGACCGCAGTTCCTCTAATTTCTTTTTCGTGTCTTTAAGTTCTTTTTCCATAACAAATATGGATTCCTGGGGAAACAATTGTAAATTTCACGAAAGGAAAATTGATGTATATTCAATAAGATTATTCAATATTCAAATTTAAATAATCCAAAAGGGGATGTTATGTATATATTTTTTCAAAATTTCAAATGTTCGTTTAAAATGATTGTTTGAGCATGAATTAGGTTTAATTCAATAGGATTAGAACTTGGTTTTATAATTTAGTCGTCTGTTTTAGTTGCAAGATTTGCGAAAATAATTGCCTTTGCATTCAACAATGCAATTATTTTGATTCATGCAATGCACATTTTTGTTACTGGTTGATAATTTGAAAAGGACAAACGAAATCGGTTTTTGTTAGTTTCATTAAGTGAGTTGCTTTTCTTTCCTAAAATTCGAAGAATATAAACTTTACTTTATAGATTTTTATCTTATTCCGTCACCTTGATTTGATCCTATAAATATGCTATCTGTTGGATAGATGAATTTAGATCGTTTAAAATTTGCTAACTGTCATGTCAGGTTATTTTATCCAACTCTGAACTTTCTCTACTGCTAGCCATAGATGAATCTATGATTTTTATTTGAGGCTTTATAATTTCAGTTTAAATTTTGCGAACTTTAATTACCAACCTTTCAAATAAATTATTAATTCGATATGGTTGTACCAACTAATCCACATCCAGACAAAGCTTGCTAATTATTTCATCGAGATATACACGATGCTGACAAACAAGTTATGAAAAATATCGAATAATTATTTATCTTTAGTTACCTTGCTTCCACCATCAACTAAAGTTGTTTTCGAAGGAGATATCATCCTGTTTGACCCATGATAATCATTACTATTTGAATTTTGCCCGCTCATTTTTGCAGGACTGTTTCTTCTCTTGTTTGGTCCTGTCTCGGTTACACTTGGTCTTTAGTTAGTCCATAAAGCAAATCTTTCATGCAGAACAGTTGTCTTGTTTAGCTGATTTGTATGAATACAATGCCTAATTTGCGTATATTTGTCGAACTTGAAGTCAGATAATGCTGCAGTGTCATCCACAAGTCTTTATAACTTTAATACAACTTTCACGTGCAGGTTTACACAACTTGAGTTTAGGCCCATTGAGTTAACCACTTCCATGATTTTCCGAGTTTACATCAATCCCATCACAAAACTAATTGAATTTACTCGAATTTCAATGCTTTAAAAGAAGAAATATATTCAATTTTATATATCTATTGCAAGTAAATCCATAACCAACTGTTTTCGCTTCTTATCTTATTCAAACTTTTACAATTACATTGCTCTGCAAAGAACTTGTTTTGTTTTGTTGACCTTGAGATAAATTCGCCCGCCACATTTTGTAAATTGAAATTTTCTTATCAAAGCAAAAGGATATTTGAGCAAGGTTTATTTCTTTGTTTGAATTTAATTCCAATTGTCCATCTAGGTAACAGAATGACTTGCTGGTATTACAAATTTGTATCTTTTGTGATCTTTGTTTTGCCGATATTGCCAGGTCAAATCGTCCCCAAAATGGACCCTTGGTAGTTTACACTTTTCTTTTCATAAGAAAAATGTTTACTCAATTATCGAGATTCAAAATTGCCGAAAGACAAAGGAAATTTAAAAGAATAACACAAATTAAAGTATTTCAAATGATTGCTTGATTTCTATGCAACGAACTTGCGATGTGAATTGCTTATTCTATTTGAATATTCCCGCCGAAGGCAATTAATGGCTCGTTTGAAATGATCACAAACATGGATGGATTGAATCGAAATACAAAATAGCATGTTTTGTTTTTTATACTACCTTGCGTGGGTCATGCTCATTGTGAGTCACTCATAATATTTTGTTGAGTCTAATGAGAATGAGGTTATAGAGGTTATGCATTCACATTAGCAGCTAAAAGGGTGACAGGGGGGAAGCAACATTAAAGCGGTTTTGTTTCTCGTTACTTAGGCTTCACACAATTTTTTATATAAACCAGATGAAATGAATCTGGTTTATAAGATAAGAAACTATAACTAAACTTGGATTGCCAAAAATCTTGCCACGGATTATTGTAACAATCTGGGTTTATATCCATCCATCTTACTTCAAAACAATAAGAGAATTTTAAATTCCGAGAATAAGAAGCCAATCATACAACTTTTAGTAAAACGCCAACATTGTAATGCTAATTTAAGAAAATAATATAGAGCATTAAGTGTTGCAGGTTTTTTTATAAAAACGCGTAATCAACACCTTTGTATTATCGCGTGATTTTATTCATCATTAATGTAGTGACGTAGGTGGCATGCCCGTAATTAGAAAGCTAGCAGGTTGCGAAAGTTGTTTTCCACCATTGCATGGCAGCATTCAAATTCGCACACCAGAATGGGATGGGCTTCCTGCATAAATTGAAAAAATTTAATAAATGAGTTTTGTTAGGAAACGCAAAAGAACAACAAAAAGTGTGTTTTCTATTGAATTGTTTTTAAACTAAGATCAAATCTTGAAATCTATTAATAAATATTAAAGTCACAAATTGAAGATGAATTACGTCAAACATCCATAAAAACTCAAAACGTTTGAACTCTTAATACATATGCAACAGTTTTATAAGAAAACAGTTTGAAGGTTTTATTCAAGTTTCCAAATACGAGAAAAAACACAACACTCTAAAAGAACACAATATTTAATTATGATATCGTTTCTCCTTACTGAAGAATAATACAAGTTTTGCATTTATAAGTGGAATGTTTCTCATTTTAATTAACAAGAACTATCCTTATAGAGGCAAAAATACACAATTTGAAAATGTCCTCAAGGAACAATTTTGCATTAAACTCCACCCACCCAATTTCCTCCAATAATTTTCAAAGCAACAACTGAAAGAGGGCAGGAGAATTATCACTTGAGTCATCCAACCGTAAAATTAATGAATGAATATTTCATTGACTAAAAGTCAATAAATAGTATTCAAAACAGTTATGTTTTTATCGCTTTATTTCGCCAAAAACTTAAGGTTTATCGTGAGAATTGCGCAGGCGAAGTGAAACATCTGTATTGTGCGGTGTTTCATCTTGCATATTGCGACATATCCCAGATAGGAGGTTTTTCACGGACCGCCTCAACACGCGCAAGCGAGCAATGAAATTGATTGGCCTTAGAAGCGCTCCAGCAACCATGAAAAGATAAGTTAGATCTCGCATTGAGTGAATTAATTCGCAATTGCAGTTGACGCAATTGTTCATGTATATTATCATCGTGCAGTCGGCAAATAACTGAACAAAAACACAACAAGCATGAGAAGAAATGTCTTCGTCACCCTCCTCTCTCCCGCTTGACTGAAACCTGCTTTCACGCTCAGTCGCTTTGAGTTGGACGTCTGCTTCAAACTGCTGTCGGAGCGGGCGATTGAATATCTTCCACGTTTTCGCTGGTTCTCCGACAATCGTCGTTGGTAAACAATTAATGTCAATATCATTAGGACAAAAGAAAGAATAACGGTCGTGCAAGCAAACACAACTAGACATTTGATAAACCCGACTTTGAAGTAGCTCAGGCTAACAAGAATAGATATTACCCAACTGGCCACTAAAACCAGCACGCTTTTCCAAATTGCCATGCCTTTGAGGTGGTTGAATGGGCGAATTAATGCCCATAGCCTTTCAATGCTGAGCAAGCCCATTGTAATGACTGAAACTCCGCTGAATACGAAAAATGTTATGTGTGATAGTTTCTTTTCTGTCTCTGAAAGTGTTACCCCAAGGCCTTCCTTCACAACGTAGTTCATACATAGCGAGTCGACGACCAAGCCTGTAAACAAGTCAGCCAAGGCAATGTTGAAAATGGCTCTGAAGAAGACGGCTTTGAACGATTTGTTGTAGTTTCGTGATATCGCAAAGAGTATGAGAACGTTCAGAGTTACTGTTGAAATCATTAACAAACCAGATACGGTCGCTGTAAAGAAAGATAACGCTTTCAAGTTATGAACTAGTCCACATTTGTACATTTCGGAGCCATTGTTATTGTTGTTCACTCCATTTGTGACAGTGTACGCCGAAGAACTCGCCATTTTTACGGTCTTGTAATTATGTTGATCGGCTTGACTGATTTCAAACCCGTATAACCAGCCTCTGAGCACAAACCTGATTGCGAATGATGTGCTTTACTTTTGTGGTTCAAATTTATTTGAGAAAAGTAGCAGGTGACTTGCTTTCTCTTCCCATTCACGAAGAAGAAAGGATGAAAGTGTCACAGGTACCGAATGACCACGCTTGTAATAGTTTTTCAATACGGGGGGTGGGTCTTTACTGATTTCGTCTCCATGCGTTTGTTTGGATTTTCTTAAACTCATCGTTAATCCAATAACTTTGTAAGAAGAAGGTGAAAAGTCAATAATTTGGTCTGTCTGTGTTAAAGCTATTTGAAAAATTCTTGGTTCGGATTTTGAATTGCAATATTTTTTTACTTTGAAGAAAAATAGCCAGATGGCAGCTGGCTCTCTAATAAATAATATTTTTAATTTTTTAATATTAATAGATTTATCACGGAAAAAGGAATACCGTGCAACTATGTACCAATCTTCCTAAAATTATTATTGTTGACTTTTCAAGGTGAATTTGTCAATTATAATTACTTATAGTCTATATCGTTGCTATAAATTCAATGAAAATACGTGATTACTTTATATGAGCCTGGACTTAGAATATTAATCAAACAATTTTTTGCTGTCAATTCAAATCAGGAGAAGTAAACAACTTTATAAAAGAAGTAATCTGAAACTTGAATGTTGCTGGTTTGTCTCCTCAAAACCGAACCAAGCATACATGGTTGACATTCACACATTCTGCAAACTTATCATTTTGAATAAAGGTACATAGTTAAAGTGACTTAGCAGCTTTTCTTTCGAGTGAAATTCATTTCCATGGTGTATAATAACCCATCTCCTGTCAAGCTATATTACGGGTAATTGTATCATCTGGGAATAATTTATGTCGGGAGAAATGTTTCAAACGAAAGCAAGCGAAGCACGCGGACGATGTTTTAGTAAACACATGCTTGTCGTGAGCTTTGAAAAACTCAAAAACACTTTTTGAAATCCCAAGACACGTAAACTCGCACAATACGCCACATGAAATTTTATCTGCTGCTCGGTTTTATTATAAAGATCTACAGAATTTCTGTAAAAATATAAAGCACATGTTGTTTACATTTGACAATTTGTCGACCAAGCCCCCTGGCAGTCAATTTTTTATCTGAAAAATAGAGTAGCCATTCATTCCGTGAACTATGAATTATGTATATTTGTAAATAACGCGAAAAACTATAATAAAATCGTTAATGAAAAGACCAAAATAATATTAAAACAACGCGAATGAGTCTTCAATGCTTTCAGATCACGCCCTGTTCTGTCTTGTTTTGACTTTGAGAAGCACAGTTTTTCATGCGAAGCTCGAAGAATTATCATAGTCCAGCGAAAATACATATCATTTTCATGTTACCAAAGCCGCTATGTTTCTTAAAATTCCACGGATTCAAAACGGAATTATGATGTTTAGTAAAACATTGACATTGACGAAACTTGAAGGGCACTTGCAAATACATTGATATATATCAGGAGCTCGTTATACCGAGTTGCTTCATATTACATATGAAGCAAATCTCAAGGAGGGACTCATGTTTAGCACATTGTGCTTCAGTATGCTGTAAAGTTTGTTGCACCGTGCCCATTTATCAAGATTCCATTGCGAGTGACATTTTTATCACTGCAATAAAAATTCAACACTTACGTTTTGGGTGGGACCCTCAAAAATGTGCGGATCATACCTTTTATTTTGGCTATTGTGGACAAGGCAACACCATTTTACCAAACATGATTTGGATTGGAGTGGGGAAAATACACTGAGGAAATCGCATGTTCGTGTTTCCAAAAAAGATGTCCCATCCCAACTAGCGCAATGATTCGATTAAACGCCCGGGCGTTTATTAAATTTGTTGATATTTTAGGGGGCATTTAAAAGAAGAAGGAGGCGTTTGTTAATAAACATCTAATGATGATCGCACTTAGCGAGAAACTCTGAGTAACAGCTAAAAAGTGTGGTTCCAGAAGTATAATAAAAATAACCATCTACAAATATCAGGCTGAAAGTCATCATCAACACCATCTTCCTCGATGATGTTAAAAGAAGGAGTAGCTTCGGTTCTGTGTTTCGAATACATGCCCTCTACAAGGGGGCGTCTATTCAGGGGGCGTCTACTACCTGAAAATAGCAGGTAGTCGAGAATGAGAATAGCATATGATATCAAGTGTATGTCTCGAGAGCATTGACCTCCTTCTACACCACCAATGAAATGAAATATTGTTTTGTTTATTGTTATTATTATTAATGGTATTATATATAGGGCGTTTACAACAAATAACAGATACCACACTCTATGGTTTGCAACTTTCAATTACAATGCAACTGCGGAAAGATTAGCTAATACGAAATTTTGTGCTTATTTATGCTAAATAATTAATATGCTTAGAAGCAGGGCAGTTCACATATTGTGCTAAATAAGGTTTTCTTAACAGGGAGGAACCTTCTAATTAATTCTTATGACCTGATTTATCTTTCTATTTTGGGACTATCTTTAAACCACAAGTTACAGATTTGGCCAAAGGCCGATGCTTGCGATGTCTGGTGGTCAACTTCACTTTGCCACCTTTGCCACCTGACTTTCTTTTCTGGAGTGAGCCTAAAACACGGACCATGGAATATTAGAATATCGTGTTCGGTCACAATTCGATTTCTTTTGTCGTCATTTAGATTTATGCCCACTAAACTCACTGTAGATTTTATCTTATTTTATCTTGAACTTGCATCTGCACTCAGTACAAACAATTTCTTAATTTGACATGGCAATTTTGGCACGTTTCTTAATCGCTTCTAATTTTTGGAATCTGAAATGGTCTTATTGTCTTCAAGTTGATCATTTTGGGTGGATATAAACTCAGATTGTCACAAAAAAGGCCCCTGAAGATTAAAATCAACAGTTGCAATCTTTTCCAAACAAAAATTAACATATAAATATAAACAATTAAAAGTGAATATATGTACCCCATGTCTTAGTGAATATAAACAATTAATTAATTAATTGTTTATATTCACTTCACTAAGACATGGCGTACATGCTAAAGTCATATAGTAGACATTTTGTAGTTGCTTAATTATTCTTGAACCTAGTACTAAAGTTTCTTTTGGCCATCTAGTTTTTCATAAATTAGTTTCTCGTATGAAGAAACGTGTATTGCAAGCTAAGCTATGCGCATTTCAAGAATTTTCGCAAAGCGTTTTTCAACGGTCTAAGACAAAAAATGAAATTGACTGGTCTGAAAAAAGCACCTGATACCATGGTTAAATAAGTGAGGTCTCTTAAAGTGTGAATTGTAACACAGTCGCACTCATCACAACTGTTCATGTACACCATCATGATACATGTTGGTAAATAGATGACTATGAAAACGATTGATATCAATAGGAATGTTTTCGTTGCCTGTTTCTCCACTTTCGTCGCCACGTGTTTGCTGTTGTGCACCGTTGCGTCGCGCCGGATCAGTTTCGGTCGGCGTAACGCTTCTTTCGCGTGTTTCGGACGTTTTTGTTCGACTCGTTGCGTCGTTTCGTCGGACGACTCGTTGTTGTGTGGATTTTTTCACTGCAACAGGCAAAGAACCTTGATTTGCGCACGGAGGATCATTTCCAACGCTTGTGGGTGTTATCACTGTTTCATTCTCGTTTTTGATACGAGGCTGCGCTTTTCTCCCGATTCGCCTCGGCTTGCGAATCAGTCTGCAGTAGTAGATTACGCACGTTGCAAACATCACGACGAAAGACAATGTAACCGTCACGGATGCGAATATAACCAAACTGCTATGGAAGCCCAGCCATAGATATATCAAGCTCATCAGTCCAGAGAGAATCCAAATCGATGTAAACAACGCGTAAACTGCTTTGGTGTGCATTCCTATCACACGATAGCTAAATGGATGAAGTATGGCCATTGCCTCTCAATACCAAGCACTCCCATTGTCACTACCGACACACTACCAAACACAAAAAATGTCACGTGACTCATTGTTATTTGAACTCGTGGCAAAGGGACGTTCAAGCCTTCTTTGATGACGTAATTCAGTGTCAATTGTCCGCAATAAGGCCGTTGAGGAGATCTGACAGAATGATGTTGAAGATGATTTTGTAGAAGAGTTGTCTGAGGATGGTTTTCCTTTGTTTGATCATTATTGTCATGAGCAAGCCGTTCATGGCGATGGTGCAAAGTGATACAATGCTTGAAATACCCGCAGTGACGAAAGACAACGTCTTTGTAGACTGAATACCACCGCAGTTCTCTGCTCTCGAAGACATGCTTAGTTCTTTTTCAGCTCAATATGTCTCTTGTAGTAAAGATGCTTCTGATGAAGTAGAACTCGCTTTTCGACGACAATTACCGAAGTAAATCTCGATTTGAAAGCTTGCCTGCACTAAAAAAAAAGATGGTTTTAACAAATCAGTGATTCGAGAACCGCTTAACCTAAGTCACTGGATCTTTTCTTCACGTATCAATAAATACTGCCTTGATGATTCGATAACTTTATAAGCAACCAAGAGATGTAGAAGTCCATGATATCCTCGCTTGTGAAGAACACGTAGTTTACATTTGTTTTGAAAACTCTTATATGAACAAGCTGATTGATTTCATCATGTTGTTGACCTAATACTTTATATCGCTAATGTTAATCAGCTGCCCGACTCTTGAACCTGCTGTGGAGTTTGCAAAGTTACTAAAATTGTTTGAGTTTGCATTCGGTGAGTAAAGCAGTCTTCAGCTTTATGAATCGGCGATTTTCCCCAGCCGAATCTCGCAAACTCAAATGTTACTCAGAGTTCTTCTGTTTAGGTTTGCATCCAAGTGCAGGATTGAGCAATACTTTGTCTGAAGATGAGTGTCGTTTCTTTATATCATTTAACGTATTCGACTTGCAGCAAGAAAGTAAATAACGATAAAGTGCAGTTTAACATTGTAATCTTTCAAAGACAAATGTGTTACTGAATTACCACCAATTTTATTATGTACTTTTAATAAGTTAACCAAATTGCGGCAGAAAGAACTGAAGAATTGCATTAGCAATGTTGAAATGCAAATACTGCTTTTAAGGCAAGTTAGTTGACTTTTATGTATTTAGCTTGTGTAGAAGATTAAACAGAGAGAATCGTTTAAGAAATCGGTGGATTGCGTGCAGACCAGTATGGTTGTTTTCGCGATCAAAAATAAACAAAAACAAGAAAAATTCAAGATTCCTTGCTATTTACTCAGTATTTAAAAACAACAATCCAAAAACACACAAACACGTTTCCTGCACTTATATCTTAAAATTTTTAATAGCAGAGAATAATATTTGATGCATTGCTTGTACAAGACTAACTAAATAAATTTCTTACTATTTCAAGTCTTCAATTTAAAGTCTCTACCAAACTATAATATAACACACTTGTAAGAATAAATATATGAGATCAAAATCTTTAAAAAGATCAAAAGAAAGTTTGGATGCAAACTCATGGGTGTGTATCTATGAAAGAGGCCCTTTTTCTTTCATATAAAGATCAAAGCTATACCTATGTTGGGGTATGACAGGGTTTGACAAAGCTCCAGTAGTAATTGCTACCTTCCTTCGATTTTTCAAATTTCTAGAGCACTCAAGAAACAAATTTTCGATTCCAGCATCACAGTGCTGCAGGCAAACATTGGTCAAACTCTTGCAATTCAGTAGAAATTCTAATATTCTTGGACGATACCGAGACATGTTTCCTATAGTGATCCCTGTACACTTCAATAGTATGAGTTTTTCAAGATGTGGACAGTTTTGTGGAATGCTGGTTAGAAGATTGTCCCAACTTCTACTCGCCTCTGGTGAGGCAAACAACGAACCACATTCAAAAGCTTTGAGCTTTTTGAAGAAAGGTAAGATTGTACTTAATTCTGAAAATGCAACTCTATGACAGCTTCTGAGTGAAAGGTTTTCTAAATTGACACAGTTTCTCAAAAACTCAGACCTTCACTGGTCAAACGACAGCAGAACTGCAAGCTCAAAGTTTGAATATTTGGCCACAAGAACCGGCCACCTACATCAACAAATAACGCATTAGTAATAGCTTTTCCTCTTCCGCAATTATTCAAACAGAGATGCAAAAGATGGGGTAATTTTGGGACCACAGCCTGGAGTCCATTTGTCGTTATTCTATCACACATGCTCAAATCCAGATCTTCAAGAAGACACCGTTCCCATGCAACTGATGCAAGACTATCATCATGGATGCTTGTACCGGTTAGAATGAGGCATTTCAGGTGACGAAGCGTCCATACCAATTTCCTCAGTGATGTTCCAACAATTTTCCTGCAGGATTTCACATTCAGAGATGACAGAACCGGAAGTTCTTCTGAAATTATCTCCAAAGTTTCATCAGTGATTATTTCCGAGTCACAACATTCTAAAACCTTCAGGTTTGACATTTTTTTGAACAAGGAATGGAAGTCGAGAAATGTCGGACAAGACTTGCATGATTCTTTGTTTCCAAAACCAAAACATTCCAATTTGTCCATATTTGGTGCTTGGAACATCAAGTGCATGAAACTGCCACGATCCCCGAAATCTCTCAAGTCAAGCCGCTGAAGATTTTTTGGCACTGACATTTCCATCACACAAGTATCAGATTGTTGGTTCAAGATGTCCCATTTGCAACCCTGCAAACTCAACGTTGCCAACTGTCTGCAGTTATCAGTCAACTGGTTGATTAACAATGGAGTAATCCTACAACTGTTGCTTAGGTTCAAAGTTCTCAGTAGAGGGGAGAGTCTTGTCTGTATCAGATTGATGATATTTGACTCGTCAATGCAATGGAAATTTTGAAGATCAAGGTGCTTCCACAATTCACTGTCGTATACTATCCATAGCCAGTGTCTGCATACTAAGGCAATTTTGCAAAGTTCAGGATGCGAGAGATTTGCAAATATCTTCAAAACCACTGTATCTGGTAGATCCAAAATTCCAAGATCAGATTCGGAAATTTGAGCTCTCAAAGCTCCCATTGTTCGCTTGATTTGATCCATGATCAATCTATTTTTAAAAAATAAACTTTCCTTAAATTTATACAAGTCAGATCAATGAAATAAAATTCTTCTTTTCATTAATCTTGTGCGCATGCGTTTGTCTTGCCCTGCTTTATTTTACTTGACGAAACATTGAACCTCTGCGTGGGCGTATTAACTTACGATTAAATCGTAAGTTATTTCCATCTCAAACAATTTCTGAAGAAGCTCTGATATATTATTGCAACAAATGTTTTACATGTTTTCGCTGACACAGGCTAGATTTTCCAATGTGTATTAGATGCACTATAAAAGAATTGTTTGCTCGAACCGAGGACTTTCAGTTGAGCCTGTGCAAAAGGTTGTTGCTTGTGCCACTGATATCTCAAAAAGACTTTTTTATATCTGTATTGTGGCCGGTGAACCATGTTTTATCCCTCATCTTTATCCAAAAATGTTGTGTTAATAACTTGTGAAAATTACTTGTTCAAACATGACTTTTGAATTTGAATTTGAATTTGAATTGAAAATTGTTACCGTATTTCCTCTATTAAGCGCCCGGGCGTTTATTAAATATTTCACAAATTGGGTGGGCGCTTATTAGAGGGGGTTATTTCATAGTCCTAAAATTTTAACATCGAGCATCTTCAAAAACAAATCAATAATCTTATATTAACAATAATAGTATATAACAATAATCAATAATAACAAAGTTCCGATTGTTATTCATTGACATACGTTAAAAAAAATGCTATGTTAGCATTTTTTTAGAAGAAATGAAGAAGCGACAGCATGGTAAAGCCGCACACATGGACATTGAATTGACAAACATTAAAAATGGATATTTTCCTTAAGATATAATGAATAACTTTGGTCTTAAGCTACTTCCTTATGTTGCCATTGATAAAAGAAAGGAATTGATGTCTATTCACATGTTTCTACGCTATTACTTGAACCAAACAGAGAAAATGTAGGAATTCTATTAACCGCCCTGGGCGGTTAATAGAGGGGGCGCTTATTTCACACTTTTTGATTTTAGGGTGGGCGCTTATTGGAGGGGGGCGGTTAATAAAGGGTGGGCGCTTAATAGAGGAAATACGGTATTTGGATCAACTTAAAGAGAAAGAGATCCACCGATAATAGTCTCGATCACGTG
Source organism: Sanderia malayensis (assembly GCA_013076295.1). Classification (NCBI taxonomy): domain Eukaryota; kingdom Metazoa; phylum Cnidaria; class Scyphozoa; order Semaeostomeae; family Pelagiidae; genus Sanderia; species Sanderia malayensis. The sequence goes on from RQOL01000906.1 coordinate 4,866,360, forward strand.
TTTAATAGTTCCAAGTACGCATGCACGAGTACTTCTAACCACCCTTACAGATCGCTCACCTCATCTTGACGATAATCAATCAGCTAAGTCTTTACTTTGGGGAGAAGAATAAGGTGCGATGCGGAGGAGCTTTGCTGGTTCCTGCGCTGCAAGTGACGTCGGCCCTCGTCAGCCCCTCCTTTTTTCGCCCCCTTTTCAGCCCCTCCAAAAGGATCCGTCAAGATGTTTATATTTATCAAGATGACTCATGAAAACGAAACTTATTGACAATAAAAACGAGGAACCGAAAGTAAAAATTTGTTTGTTCTTTGATATTCATTACATTGTCAATTTTATATGCATGAGAAAAGTTGAATAGCAAAATCAAAGACATCATTTTCCCTTTATATTGTGTTATGGATGACAATAAATACCATAGCAGGCCATTTATCCGCAGTAGATCTGTCGAGCACCATGTCCTTCAGAATCAAGGTATTCAGATAAAAATTATATTACAAGAAAGTTAAATTCTACGCTTAATATGGATGCCAACAATATGAATGTTCGGGCTGTTGAAGCGATGGAAAAAACACTTCGGACCATTGAAAGAATCGCAGAAACATTTGAAACAGTTGGTGAGAAATCGACAGTAAGCTTCAGGCTGTTGATGAGAAGTTTAAACATGCTGAAGCCCTGAATTTCCACAAGCTTGAAGCTTTGAAAAGAATAGTGAACTTAGAAGAGGTTAAAGAAGTGGAGCATTACAAACTTGACAAAATAACAAAGAAGTTTGAGACTGTTAATGCAATAGGGAAGACGATGCAAGCAATTGAAGAAAACACTCGAGCCACACCAGCTCCAATGTTATGGTTGAGTGATAAAATAAGAAAGGACGAAATGGTTAAAGTCTTTGCCAGAATCAGTGTCGTGGCAATCGGAGACATAGATCCGGTAGAGCAAAAATTCAATTGTGAATTTTATCTTTCTTTGCGATGGGAAGACGACAAGCTGAAGGACGTGATCAAGAGAGGAGACGAAATCAAATGGGCAGAAAATTGTTGGGAACCAGCGATTGTTTTCACTGACATAGAAAGCATGGAAATCTACGAAAGACATGAAATAATGCCAGAAGGAGATGATTCTCAAGTGATTTTCTATTATCACATCAAGGGAACATTTCGGGTGCAAATGAACATTCAATGTTTTCCATTTGATTATCAAAAATTCACAGTCACAATGACGTCACATTGGGATGATTCGCAAATCGAATTCATCATGGAAAAAGGTACAGATAGACCAATTTGGAACTACATCCGCACGTGGAACTTCGTTGCTGAAAAGGAATGGGACATCCAGAAGTATGTTCTCACAGAAAAAGCGATCGTAAGCCCAGAGTTTTGTGACAGCAATAAAGATGACAAATCAAGATGCACGTCCAAAACTTTTTTTCCGTTGTACAAGTTCAAGATTTACGCTCGTCGAAAGTATGGTTTCTTTCTGTACAACATTGCATTGACCATGGCTTTGATAACAGCTCTCACGTTCTCTGTATATACAGTTGGTGCAGACAACCCCGGGGATAGAATACAAATTTCACTGACACTACTTCTTACGTCCGTTGCTTTGAAGTATGTTGTCAATGAATATATTCCACAAACGCCAACACCGACGGTGCTCGGGTCCTATATTCTGGCTTCCATGGTGTTCCAGTTTGCCATGGCAGTTCAAAACGGAATATCTGTTAATTCATTCATTAAGCCTCGTGCACTGAAAATGTTTGAATTGTGGAGCTTTGCGATTCTCTTGGTGCTATTCATTACAATACAAGGTGTATTCCTTTTGTATTGGTTCAAGTATGCCAAAACCTCGAGAGAGAAAATGCAAGATAATGCAGAAAAGTACAAGCAACGCATGGAGATGGTAGGTAAAAAGTACATAAATACCCCCGAATTTCTGGAGCAAGAGACTCAAGATCATGTTTGTTTTGAAGAGCATTTGCCTCTTAGTGCCCCGAAATTCAGCCGCAAAAAAAATTGCCTCATGTCTGGATTCCAGAACAGTTGCCTTTATTTGATTGTGCAAGAGTATAATCACATATGGTTTATAGTTCAAGTTCCCAGAAATTTGCACGAGCTAGCATGAAAACAAACTTTAGCCTGTGCAATGTTTAGTCATTTTGATGCGGATTGCAGAACCATTGCACAATTTGTAAGCTTTTTCTTATTTGGAATAACTAATGCCAACGAAATCTTTATTTAGATGTTTTTAGCTTTTTTGATATATCTTTATATTCTCCAAGCTTCACTGCTATTTATATTGTTAATGTCATACACTTCTGTTATTGTCACTGTCATTTATCAAATAATTCAATTTGTTGGCTTTCATCATCTTAATACGTGAATAATCCCCCATCCTAAGGCTACGAATTCTTGATAACCCCCTCTTGAATAAGTCCCTACCCCACATGTTGATTTTTACCGCCACGTTTTTATGGCACATCAGGTTTTTTCTACATTAGAGCACAACGTTAAATATTTTCCTCGTATTTCCAATACAAAGACATGATACATGTGTATTAAATATCGCATTGAAAATTATTGTTTTATGTGGCATGTTTCAGATTATTTTATAAGCCCCCTTCTATAAGGCCTTCCTTGAAGAAGCCCCATCAAAAAATATGGACAATATATAGCACCCAGGGGGCAAACTCAAGGATATAAGGGTCCATAAGTGTAATGGTGGTCGAGCTACCATTACGTAATTGAACTCAAAAAGACTCAGTTCGTGCGAATACGTGACAATCAAATGTGAAGTAAATGTAACTGGAGTACTTTAAGAGCATATGGTAGTCAATTCATAACGGTAGTGGATAATATCGGTTTAAAGTGATATCTATTCTTCAGAGCTGATCTTGGCTCAGTTTAATGACCATTTGCCAGTCTATTCAAAATGTCAGCAAAAGCTAAGACTATAAATTAGAGGGAAGCTGGTTTTATTAATTTACGGTGTGTTGTGACGTGATTGCCCAGCCTCCATTTGGATAACACAGTATTACGTCCAATGATATAAAGCGCCGAAGGCGCTAGATACCTGACTCCGCACGATTCGTGCGGACAAGAGTGATGCCATTTGGCGGCCATTTTATAAGGGGGCAAATAGCTTTTGTAAATCAACGATTCCAAAGTTAAATGCTCTCTCTGGAGGAAAATAATTGTAAAAAAGTTTGACATATGCATACTGTTGCAGAGCACATAATATGAGGATACTAGTAAAATTTAGATAATGACAAAAAACGTTTCAAATATCGGTATTTTGTTTATTTTTTGCGGAACGATGGAACAGGCCTAAATTAATCGAATAACAAAAACAGTTGTTGAATTAAAAGTCTTGGATTTACTGGATATAATTTGTAAGCTCTAATTAAAGGTAAGTGACAGGATTTTGATATCCCAAAAGCTTAGGTAGGTACTGAAATATTAGCAAATACAACACTTCTCCAATTCGAAAGGAAAGGAAACGCAGTGGCAGATTATACCTTTTACAAGTGAATTAATTCAAAGAATCGTAGCGGTCTGATATTCTGTTACATATTTAAAGTCACTTAGGCTGAAGATAATTGATTTTCCTCGTTGTTGAACCTTTAGCAACCAAAACCGTGTGGTGTTACTTCAGTTGGAATTTCAGGTTTTGGTAAAGTTTTCAAATACTTCAGTAAAATCCCGTGTCGCATCAGCTAATATTTTAATAAGCTTCTGGGATGTCAAGACCATGTCACTTACCTTTAATTTGAGCATACATATTATCCAGTACATCCAAAAGTATTAATTTTTACAACGTTTTTGTAATTCAATAAATTTAGGCCGGATCCGTCGTTCCGCAATAAATAAACAAAATACTGATACATGGTGCGTTTTTTGCCATTCTAGCAATTTCAATAGTATCATCATATTGTATGCTCTGTAAAAATATGTATATATCGACTTATTTCACCATTATTATCCCCAAGACAAGCATTGAATTGTAGTGTTTCTGTTTTGACTTGATGACCAACATCAACTTTTTGCCCCCTTTTAAGATGGCCGCCAAATTTTTATTGGCTTCACTGATTCGACGCGAGTCAGGTATCTAGCGCCTTCGGCGCTTTATATCATTGATTACGTCATTTTTGTAGCATACTAGCCTATGATCTAGTAGACTTGTTGCACGAGTCTCGATTGAGTGCAAGCACAACGAACTTGTTCGGAACTTGTCCTTCTTCGGGTTGTCCAACGAACGTATCACAGGGACGCAATGCAGTGAGTCTAATGATCTAGCACCAATGAGGTACATTGTCTAGCACCGATCGATAATAGTCTCGATCACGTGTTTAATAGTTCCAAGTACGCATGCACGAGCACTTCTAGCCACCCTTACAGATCGCTCACCTCATCTTGACGATAATCAATCAGCTAAGTTTCTGCAGCCTGGTCATCTTGCGAATCCACCTTTTTTCTCCATTAAGATTCTTGTAGCTCCAATATCAAAATTTCCAGTGGATTGTTAAGTTTGAAAGATTATTTTGAGCCCCCCGCCCCTTAACCAGTCACCCCCCAATTTTTTTCTTTTTGTCAAGGAGTGGTCTCGTGAAACTGAATATAAGGAGACCTGGGCACCAGTACGTGTTGTTTGCTTCAAGGTAAAGGATTTGTTCTTCTCCATGTTGGAATTTTTGCATTGAAACAGCTCATATTCCTGCTTCATTTATCGAACCTACACATGAAACTATCGAGTAGAGCATTGTTAAAGGCTACCAAACGTTCTTGGTAACAGTTTTGCGTCGTTAGCTGGGAGAAAAGCATCGTAGTTGGGGAGGAAATGCAATTTCAAAGTCGTTACTTGTGCGGGCAGGAATTCATCTAAAGTCCGTGTCGCCCTTCAGGTTTATAGTTTGAATTGAATACTTTGATTGCGAGAAGGCTTGTTTACCACTGTGGAAAAGTCGACGAGTTTTCTTAATTTATGATGAAAAGAGAAGAATCCTAAAGGTTGCTTAAATTTCGAGAAATATGTCTGGAAAAGCAATATTATCAACTGTAACAGAAAACGCAGATGGACGACATTCACACCATGGGCATTCGAGTTCAAGATCATCAAGAAGCGCAACATCTTCAAGTAGCAGAGGAAATCGAGTTAGTCCAACCGTTGTGGCCTTATTTTATATGTACATTTTAATTTGGACTACGTTTCTGTTGCTTATATTATTGTAACATTTTGTTTTTTAGGGTGACGATGGTCATTCATCTTCAAGGTCGGGTCGAAATCGTGCCACTGCCAGTGGTGAAGATGTTCACATCGGTAAATATAGATTGAGCAAAACTATTGGCAAAGGAAATTTTGCCAAAGTAAAGCTGGCCAAGCATCTTCCCACGGGCCGCGAAGTAAGTTGAAATTTAAATATCTTTAAATTTATTATTGTCGTGGTCACTGGTGTACCGTGTGAGTGCTGACTGAAAGACAGGTTTTTGAAGCGACATGACAAAAAACCGGCCTAAATTTATACACAAGATATTTTGTACTTTGTCAGCCCGCAAATTACTTGACCAGCCTTTCTTGTCGGATTATGTCCGCTGTATTAAATTGCCGCTGTTTCTTAACACGAAGCTCAGACATCAAGAAAAACGTAACACATATTTGTGTTTATGTCGAAAACTTTGAAATGTCTTTTTCTTCAATTTTTTCCTTCAGACAATGAATTTATTACTTCTCAAACATATTTATACCTGCGTCATTTTATTTTTATTCATAAGAATGTCTACCTACATTCTTGTTTTGCTTGTTTACAAAGTATTGTTATTAGGCATACAGCTAAAATACTTGGTTTGATTGGGTTCAGATAAAAATAGATAAAGTCTCAACAACAGCCAATCTTGCCAGTTTCAGCCACCTCTCTGATTGTTTTGGTATCATTATCATTCTTTCTTTTTTGGTAAATTTTTGGGGGGCCTTCACAGGGACCCAAAGAAACTGATAAGAACAACACAGAGCAAGACAATAGATATATTCAGATTGGCAATAATAGAAAGGAAATAAAACAAATACAATTGTCAGGATCTGTCTTTGTGTTTATTTGAAAGGGAAAACCAGAGTATGTTGATACATGACTGGATGAATTGTTTTAGGCTGATGTCCCTACCATAATAAACATTGATGAAATAGCTTCATTAGTCCTCGCACTTCTCTAATTGATGTAATGGGTAATTACATGAAATTGAGGAGGTGTGTGTTGATAATTAGATGATAAAAGAAAGCCAAATGATTATTTAAATTGTCTGCCAACAAATTGTCATGAATTGTTGCCATGTAATAGCTATTTATGCCATATAATATTCAAGTTATTTAGTGGACATCAAATGTTTGAATCCAGAGACAGAACGTTTTGTTCATGTCCAGTTTTATATTTTTCTCCATCATCCCATCATATATGAAGTGACCAATAATGGGTCTAATTTTAAGGAATTTCTTCATCTCACCCCAGCAGAGTCAAAAATAGCCATTTATCTGTTTGCTGTGAAGAAACATGGCTTAATTGAGTATTTTATTTCGGAAATGAAAAATGTTTAATTCACTATTGATTTAATGTTGTTTATTTGTTTTTGCAGGTTGCCATCAAAATAATTGACAAAACTCAATTGAATCCAACAAGCTTGCAAAAGGTAAACAGTGTTCTGTGATTTCAATTATAATGGAATTGTTTTGTAATGAGTCCTGAAAAGGACAAAAAATGCTTTATTCTTTTTCTGGCTCATTAACCTTTGTCAAGAGATATGAAGCCGTTATTGGAACGACATGTTTACTTTATTATGTTAAATAATGATGTACAATGGAAGGTTGAATTATATTATAGTCAGTATAAACAATATATTGTATGTGGTATGATATTATGCGAAATAAAGGTTTGTTATCATCACAGTTTCTGTCTTTTTCTGTTGTAGCTTTTTCGAGAAGTCAGAATTATGAAGTTTCTCGACCATCCAAATATAGGTATGTTTATGAGAGAGTTTTTTTTATAGTTTTGTACACGTAGTCAAGTTGGTGCTTATTATGTCGAAGGGAAGTGATTCAGATGCATGCATGGGTTTTTTAAATAATGCAGGAAGTTGTTGCTTATAATAAAATGTGTGGGAGCCATAAAAGGTCATGGAAAATGGAAGATTAAGATGATAGTCATGTTGATAGGATTAATAAACAAGGGAGGAAGCATCTCAAACATATTTATGGCTAGTTAGGAATGATATTTGCTTTTTATGATCCAAGGTTTCACCCAATTGAAACAAAGATATTAAAAGAGCTTCACTTCAGTGTTTCTTGGTTAGCTCTTTGTTTTGAAATGAAGCTCCAAGATTTTTCAAACTTCTATCTACTTTCTTTACTTGTTAGTTGCTTTATGTTTTCTTTCTGCACCCTCTCTCTTAACTCCAGACCTTGGAAAACTTGGTCAGATTTGTTTACTGCCTTGTGTGGTGCTGGCAGGGATAATAATTGGCATTTGGCATATTAAAGTACAACTATACTCTGTTGGAATAGCAAATTCAATTTATCTACAGAGGTTGTATTGAGTTATGAATTGTGTTTGTAGCAGTGAACTCTATATAAGAAGTCTTCTCGCATAGCGTTCAGAAGTGTACTCAATGAAGCTTGACTCTTGATTCTCTGTGATCACTCAAATTTGGACCCATAATGTTTAAAAACTTTGGTCATTTTTACTGAAGATTATAAACCAACCAGAATCTAGTATTCAAAATGAGGATATTCCTTTGCATTGCTCAACAATTTGATTTTGAAAGGGAATGTTTCTTACAGAATCACTTTTTTGACCCAACCCAACCCAACTCAGGCTCTGTTTGATAATGATTATCCCTGCCAGTACCACACTGGGTTTTATTCTATAGAGAAGTAGGAGCTTTATTCAAAAACTTGCATAAGAAAGCATTTGCAATAAGAGAATTAAATTGGAGCCTTTTCAAATTGAAAAGGAATGATGAATTATATTCATGAGAATATTTAAGCTCAGCATGCAGAACACCTACTGTGATTTTCTTATCTTCGACAAAAACAATTTCGTGTTTTGAGATCCGCATTTTTCATCTAAAATCAAAGCAATCTGATGGTGAAATACCAGAAAAATGCATCTCCCTCGATAAAGAAGATATTTATTTATATGCAAAACGTTGTCTGTGTGCCATGTAATGTTTTATTTATAGATAAACACTGCCAGTTACTACTGCGTGCAGGGTGTTATAATGTGCGATATATCCATGTTGTGTTGATATCAGTTGATCAGATGTCAGTTTGAATATGGGTGACTAATTTGTGATAAGTACTGCCGAATTACAATCGAAGCTGTGTATGTATGCTGAAAGTAGGGTTTCGTTCTAGTCAACATTGTTTCGATCAAGATATAGACAGTTAAACTCAATGTGTGCATGAGGAAAGTCTGAGAGTACGAAAAATGTTTGAAACTTTGAGAAATTTAAACAGCAGTCGACTTGGAGGTTCAATGTTTGTCTATGGAAGCCTTATGGAATACTTTTGATCTTCTCCGTTAAGAGTTATTTCCACCGGGTATCTTGATTGGGGTTACTGTAGCAATCGTAGTTTGTATCTCAGCAGGGTTGTGATGCCATGGTACCACCCTTACGTTGTTTTAGAGATTAGTGTATTAGTTATGCAATACCGTGTTTTATCAGGGGGTCTGGTAATTGGCATTCGATTTGGAGCAGTTTATCTTGAGAAAATCATCAATTCCTTGCTTGAAGGTTTTTTGTACTCCCGTTGGGCCGTCTTGGTAACTGCATTAATTAGACCAATTGTTCTTGTTTAGTGAAACTCTACGAAGTAATTGAAACAGAGAAGACATTATATCTCATCATGGAATACGCAAGTGGAGGTAGTATTTTGTTCATTCGTTTGAATTTCATTTCTATTTCCAATGTACATAACTGACGGACAAGGAGAATCTTTTGATCTGTGAAACTGACATCTGTAAGCAGCGGGTGTTTGGTCCAAATTTTCTCATTGCGCTATGAATATAGATCGCGCCTCAAATAAGGCGATCAAAAATTCTCATTTTTATTGTTTCGGAGCTCGTCAAACTGAGCTTGTTATAAAGCGATTCAAGGGATCAGGGTTTTAGTTCCTTACGTTCTGAGAAGTTTAGGATTTATTCCCAAAATTATGCACGAGCTTTCCCGTTGACGACATGTTTCTTGCAATAGGTTTATCCTTCCCCCGTCCATCCACGTTTCACATTCATCATATACCGTAAATCCTCGAATAAGCCACCGGGGGGCTTATTTGCAAAAACGAAATTTTAGCGGGATTATTGTTCAATCTTAAGCAAAATAAAAGCTACACGATGCAGCCAATCAACAAAGTTATTGCTTCAAATTTGCTGTTATTTATGATACATTCATTAAATAACTTCAATGTCTGGAAACTTGGGCTCAATATCCTTGCAAATGAATCGGGATGGGGGCTTATTCGAGGGGAGGGCTTATTCGGAGGTGGGGGCCTTTTCGAGGATTTACGGTATCACTGTTTTGTGATATATGGTGGGTGTGCATGGGTAGTGGGTCGGTTTGCCCCTATTCCTGTGACGCCTTGTGCCTCTTATTGATTTATCATGCTAATGTAGAAGTTGGAAGATTTCTGAATGCAATAATGATAGCAAAGTTTATGTTTTGTTGATGAGGTGATGTTGTGATCTTGTTTCAGGTGAGGTGTTTGATTATCTTGTTGCCCATGGAAGAATGAAAGAGAAAGAAGCAAGAGCTAAATTTAGACAGGTATATATTTAATTAACTCTTCCTTTAATTATTCCGCTTTTTAGCTCCTCTCTTTTTCCAGCTATTCTACTTTATAGTTTGCTTCATCTTTTGATCATTTTCCCGTCTATCTTTATGATTTTTTCACATTGTTCTTTCTCGAAGCAACTATTTATTTCTTCATCTCCGTTTTCTTGTTCGTCTATTTTTCCTAATTTCCAGACAATATTTTTCAATCATTCTTCTTTCCAGCTATCTTCTTCTAACCTCTCTATTTCTTTATTTTCTTTCGCTTTTGTTTACAACTCGTACTGACAAGCTGACACATGCAACTCCATATAGTCGTGTCGTTGTTTCGTCTATTTACACAGATTGTCTCAGCAGTCCAGTACTGTCATCAGAAGCATGTTATCCATAGAGATCTCAAGGTACGTCAGCCCATTACAACACACGCCACACACGCAATATATACATTTTTAATTTGATAGCACACACAACACCCTATCCGTTACAAGCTGGGCAAAAAGCAGGCTAATTATACTCAAGCTGGCCAATGTCTGACAAGGTGTCTTTGCAAGCTGCGTAAATATATTGCAGCTGCAAATGCAAAGAATCATGCTGCTGCGATCTGCTGCGCGTAGGTCTGGACTCTAATGACGTCATAGTATTATGAGAAATTATTGATTCGGCGTTTATATTGTCAGAAAATCTCTTTGGGTATTGCTTGTATAGAGCGAAAGTAATGATCGGTGTGGTGTTGCAAGCTTGTTTGTATTCAGTTTAGAATCGACCAAGTTGTGTTTGGAGTATTGAAAAGTCTCTAATCTAATCTCATTATGCAGTTCAGGTCCCGTTATTTGCGGTTGTTACACACTGGTGGTGTATAGTATGCAGGAAAGTTGTTTCAATGCTTCAGTTTTCACCGTGTTAGGTCTCAAGATGTCAAGTCAAGGGTCATGCCTGACTTGAAATTGTTCAATGTATCGATTATAGTTTGAGTTGAGTGACTCTTCGGGTTTGTCGACTTTAGTCCCAGATGTTTTCTGATTGCACTTGTTTCTTTGTTGTTGTTTTAGGCCGAGAATCTGCTGTTAGACGCAGATATGAACATAAAAATTGCCGATTTTGGATTCAGTAACGAGTTTTCACCAGGCAACAAGTTGGATACATTCTGTGGCAGTCCACCGTATGCTGCACCGGAACTATTCCAAGGCAAGAAGTATGACGGACCAGAAGTGGACGTATGGAGCTTGGGGGTTATACTCTACACCCTTGTTAGTGGATCTCTTCCGTTTGACGGACAGAATTTGAAGGTAAGTTATGTCGTGCTTACTATATGCAACGCAATCCTCTTATGTAGAGAATGTTAAACCGAAGCCGAAGGAGTCTTCGTTGCGTTTCGAGTTTCTCATAATTTGGAGTCAGCTCGTGCTCTAGAGTAGCTAAACAGGGGACCAGATGTTCAGTTTATTCTATCCGGTATACAGTCAACTCTGTCTAATTCGAACAGCCTGGGGAAGCGTGAAAATGTTTGAATTACAAAAATTTGGAATTATAGAGGTTTGTTTTATAAGAGTTGGTTCATTAGTGGTCCTTGAAAAGGCAGAGAATTTCGCTCGAATTAGAGTTCGAATTACAGGAGCTTGAACTATGCAGATTTGACTGCATCTCGTTATATGACGGTTCATTGTCTTGGAATTTCACTGTATGTTATTATCACTTGTTCTTTTCAATATGGGTATTGTATTGCATACAAGACAATTGTGCTTGCTCTCTGTCATGGCTGCTCATTCCTGGTATCATTGTTTACCATTGCTGATTGATCACAAATTCCTCATACATACACTCAAACTCAAACATGGTATTTCCTCACGGATAATATTCTATTGAGCACATTAAAGCCAGTGTACCAACAAAGAACTCATTTGAAACTAATAGCTAATATCCTTGTCCACGTAGAATCGCGTTCCATAGCCTTATGTTCTCAGTACAATATAATCTATTGATTTTAGTTAGATGTGTTCGAATTTTAGTAGGCAATTTGCAGTTGTAATTGCCTTAATACGTGCAATTTTGTTCTTTCGGTTTCCGATTCGGCGAAACTCAGAAGCGGTTTACAGTTCTATTTCTTTGTTTGATGGTTTCGTAATTTATTTGTCGGATTTCCTTAAAGATAATAAAATCCACCCCATGAAGGTAAATAAACGTAAGATTATTTGCAAAATGTTTTCCGGTTGTATTTATCACCGAACTGCCGAATTGCCATTGCCAACCGAAAATTAAAAGAATTGTGATATTACCAGCAGAAAGCTCGATATTAGAAGGATCAAGTTCGATATTTTGGTTATTTATAACTTTGGTCAACTTTTGCCACCTTCCGCTCGATTTTCACCACCCTCAACACTTATCCATCCATATTAATACGTATCCATCCATGACGTAGCTCTTAACGTGGACCATCCTCTAAGATGACGTAGCGTAATTCTGTATTGTGATTGGTTAATTCTTAAACAGCCAGACAGATCGATAGTTTTGTGTGTTCTAAGTAAGATATTTTGGATAGATTGGAGCAATGGATGGTAACAGTTTGGTTGTTTTTTCCAGGAACTTAGAGAAAGGGTCCTGCGAGGGAAATATAGAATACCTTTTTATATGTCTACAGGTTTGCATGCTTTTAATGTTTCATACTTTTTTATCAAACACTCATTTAATGCACTCTCAGGGCCGTGGAAAATATAATGATAGGAGAAAGGAATGAATTTGATGTTTGCCGAAGGCATCTTCGTCTTGAGAGGGGGTTTCGGATCGCGTTCCCCTGATCAATATTGTTTATTGAATATTTGACTTGGTATCCACAAGCAACAACATGCAGTGATGGACTCCAGGGGCAGTGACCCCCTCCCTTTTAACCCCCCCTTCGCACTCATCATAGGGATTTTGATAAATTTATTTCTTTTTCAGATTGTGAGAACTTGCTTAAAAAGTTCTTGGTTTTAAATCCGGAAAAGCGAGCTTCATTAGAGGTGACATAGTATCTTTATCTTATACACCGTTCTATACTCAGCAGTCGCATATCAACTTGGCTTGTAATACTTTGTTGCTGTTGTCTCTTCAGGTCATAATGCAGGATAAATGGATGAATATTGGATATGAAAATGACGATCTGAAGCCATTCTTAGAACCAACTCCTGATTTCAATGATACAAAGCGATTAGGTATAGTTTCCGCGTCATCATGCTTGACACATGTTAGCATTAAATTATCTAATCATGTACAGCTTTGTGTTGTGATGTGGCTGTACTGACCCACCAATTTTCTCTCTTCTTGTTGCACATTGATCAACCGACAAGCCATTGTCATTCTCTTCATGTTAATGTCATATATTTTACATTTCATCATCATCATTTTTAATTTATTATCTTTTATTTCCATCTTATTTTAACAATTCATTGCTATTATTTTATTATGATAATTTATTTCTTCATTTTTATTTTTATTTTTCATTGCTATTCTCGTCTTTATCTTTTCTACCCCCTCATAACCATTTTCTTCATATTAATTAACCAAACTGATCATTATCATTTTCTTATTTTTCATTAAAATAATCATTTTCATAATTTTATTGTTATTATTTTTATCAAATATCTAAAAAACATGTTTGGTTTTTCTTTTCAGAATCAATGATAAAGATGGGTTTCTCATCTGTTGAAATCAAGGAATCTTTACTCAAAAACAAATATGATGAAGTTATGGCTACATATCTATTGCTTGATAAGAAAAGGGTATGTCTTTACCCTTTATCTGTCTATTTCACCACACCCGTAACACCCGCATGTAAGAAGCAGTGAATTAAGAACCTTCCAGGCTAAAATCCCTGCGCAAAACAATAGAAGAGATAGGCTATTGTATTCGAACAATAGGCTGGATGCAGAATTCACAGGTTCTTATACGCGGGTATTTACTGTATTATGGTCCAGTGTGATGTGGAATAATATACTTCTAGCAGAATAGCTCTAGTCTAGTCTAGCCTGGTCTAGGCTGATATAGTTTTGCATACATTGAAGCCCGCCCAAAAAAGTTTGAGTTTGGCATCCAGACTATTGTTCATATACAATAGGCTATTTTGTTCCTTTATTACTTCGAGCAAAATAACCAGCTTGTTGGAGGTTTTAGTTCATTTGTTTTTATACAATGCGAGTTTTTATTGTAGTATAGTATGAAGAATAGTAGTTTATGATGTAAACATTGTATGTAGGTGTATAATCACGTCGATGTGATGTGTTTATTGCTCATCGTAGCTAACAACCAATGAAGTACTTCACATTGACCCCACATTTACCCATCGACCATCACAGGATGTAGAAGCAACAAGCAACTCCGTTTCACAACAAGCCAGATCGGCACGAGTCAGCGGACGGAGCAGTCGGATCACTGCGCAGAGGACAGCCCGAACTGCACAGCCGGCTGGATCAGATTCGTCGGCAGCAACAACAACCGTATCCCCAGCAACAAGTAATGGTGGCGATCGATCCATCACAAACGCAGACACTGCAACGTCTAACAGGACATCTGATATCAACCCGGTTGTTGGCAAGAATCCAAACCGCTCTCAGATTCCAGAAATAGTTGCTGGCAAACAAGGAAAAAAGGTTGGTAGGGTAAGTGTTTTATTAGTGCCTTCTGTCAATATATATTAGGGCAGTTTGTCAATCATTTTGAGTTATCGCCGTGGGCCTTAGTGAGGTTTAATTCTCAATGTCTCTCGTGTTAGTTGTCTTATAACTCAATGTTTCTCGTGTTAGTTGTCTAATGACTCAATATCTCTCTTATTAGTTGTCTTATGACTCGATGTCTCTCGTGTTAGTTGTCTAATGACTCAATATCTCTCTTATTAGTTGTCTTATGACTCGATGTCTCTCGTGTTAGTTGTCTTATGACTCAATGTTTCTCGTGTTAGTTGTCTAATGACTTAATATCTCTCTTATCAGTTGTCTTATGACTCGATGTCTCTCGTGTTAGTTGTCTTGTGACTCAATGTCTCTTGTGTTGGCTGTCTTATGACCCAATAAATCCATTAGCTGTTCGTATGACTCAATGTGTCTGTTGTTAGTTGTCATAAGACTCAACGACCCATTGTTAGTTGTCATATGACTCAACGATCCATTGTTAGTTGTCTTATGACTCAATGTTTCTCTTGTTAGCTGTCACATGACATTCCGAATCATTGCTTTTCTTCCATATGACTCTTTTGTCACATGTATCTCTTGTCAGCTGTCCATCATCACAAACTTTTTTTAGCTGCTCGTATGATTCAATGCATTTTCATTTGTTGTTCACATAATCTACCAAAAACTCGTTTTTTTTCAACTCGTTTTTCCTCCCCATGTTTTGAACGTTTCTTATTTTTTATAACAACATAAAGCTATGTCGTTATGCCTCCTTGTTGCACATATACGTCAATACCATATCTACCTTTCATGTCTCTTTTTTCCCTTGCATGCAACGAAGTGTCTCTCCTTTGCCCTCGCAATCTAAGCTGTTTTTTATCTGTTTACAGCAACATAGTGCACCATCCAATGCTCGTAGGAACACTTACGGAACCAATTTCACGAGAGGACAAAGCACTGCCACTGCGAATGCTCCTCAGACCAACGGAGAAGAGAAGCCAAGGTAGAAAACATTCCCACCCTGAATCTCTTCTGATATGCTACAGTAAAAACCCGCATATAAGAACCTGTAAATCTCCATCCAGCCTATTGTTCGAAGACAATAGGGTATTGTTTCCTCTATTGTTTTGAGTAGAAATATCACCCTGCAGGTTCTTAATCCATTGGTTCTTATATGCGGGTTTTTTCTGTATCACATCAAAGCATCATTCTCTCAATATTATGAGTTATTTTCTGCCAATGATAACGGCCACAATGATAAACTTTTTTCTGCAAGTCTTGCATTGTTTCGCATGTTGCATTGTCATATATTGTGTCATTAGTTGAGTCTTGGGGGATAGCATTGTTTATGACTTCTAATGTCGAGCATTTGGTCATGACAATAGAAGCTCTTCATAATTGAAAGCAGTGAACTTGGATTATGACGTACTTGTATCTCTGTTGTTTTAGTGATGAGAATAATGATACCACAGGAGCACGTGCAAGAAGTAGAATCCCTCCCCATCCAAACCGCTTATCGCCAACACGAATGTCATTGCCTCCTGCTGCCTTAACGAGGAGTGCAGATCGACAGGAAATGAAGTCAAATGAAGAGGATGACAGCAGGCCAGGGTATGAATATATTTATTATTAGTTTTGTATTTTAATTCATTTATATAATTTTTATATGATCTTTATGTAAAGGAGCAATCGTTAGAGAAAGGGAATCACTTGGGATGGACTATGATTTGATATGGACGTTTGTAAGACCAGTTGAACTTGGTTAGTTTAACTATATAACTATTAGCAGCTAACAATGAACAAATTGTGCGTGATACCCATATGTTGGTACTGTACAGTACTTGATACATGGATGGATGGATGGATTGATGGATGGGTGGATGGGTGGATAGATGGGTGGATAAGTGGGTGGGTGGGTGTATGGGTGAATGGATGGATGGATGGATGGATGGATAGATAGATAGATAGATAGACAGATAAATAGATAAATGGATAAATAGATAAATAGATAAATATATGATCAAATGAAAGAAGGTCTTAATCAGAAAAGAATGCTTATCAGACAGATTGTTATGACTTGACATCGTTTTCTATTTTTAGCACTGCACCGCTGAGACATGTTACTTCCGCACAAGTACCACAGGTGCCAAAGATGAACAGAGGGACAACTGCCCGTAGTACATTTCACAGCGGACAGACGAGGGAGAGAAAGAAGATGGCAGAAGAAAGAAACCGTGAAGGTGGAAGCCCTGTTGCATCCGGAAGAACTTCATTTATCAGCAAACTAACATCCAGATTCAGCAAGAGGTATGCACTTCGTTTCATGTGCGTGTATCTGATTATTGTCATCACACGTGCCGGTTCTCCCTCCCCCCTCCCACGTCTAGTTTTCAAGTTTTTATCAGTGACAGGCAGTGTGCATTAATCTATTGCATGGGAGCTGTTTAAGATGCAGTAAAGACACGCATGCAAGAACCTGTATTAGTTTTACCCAGCTTATTGCTCAAAGACCCCGGGGGTACTTAATTCTTTGGTTCCAGCATGCAGGCTCTTACTGTATGTTGCATAGTAGTTCATCGAGTCGATAACAAAATTGGCATGTTACTGAGACATGAATATTACTGAAGCATGAATACCACAAATGACATCATGTAACAATCGCACATGCTGAACACGGTCCTATTGGCAATGTGTGCTGCATAATGCACTCCAATAGGACTGTAGTAATATGTTTGACATTTATCTATTTACGTTGTCATTTACGTCGTCTCTGCAATGTTTGGAGAAGTGCTGTGTTTAATTGGAGTTGCATACAGCCGTACTTTTATTATCAGCTTTTCCATCCTTCAAATCATTCAATGCAACTGTGAATAATCGCACGGCTAGCTGCCTCAGTTTGTCCGCTAGCCTCGATCTGGATAGTAGCTTCAGTCTGAAGTTATACGTGAAGGTAACGTCAAGCCATCTTGCTTGATCCAGCCATTACAGTGGGTTTATAATCAATCGAGATAAACGTCAATGTTTTGGAACTTTTAGCATTAAGTAATATGTTTGATCCCGCAGAATGTCGCGTGAAAACTTATTCGGCAAGCAGAGAAAACACCGGTAAGTTTGCTTTTTACCCGCGTCACAATCTGCGTGTGTGTTAGCGACACACGCGGGCCTTTTTTTTCCCTCGATCTTTTCTGTGGAGTAAAGAAATGGTTTTTTACGGACACAATGGAGCTATGCTTTAGGTGAGTGAAAATGTCAATAGGAGTTGATTGCTTAAAATTCTTCTTAGGGTAACTGTGTGCTGATGCCAATTTCTAAACTTTTCCGCTTTTTCAACTTCAAAGGAACAATGTTCCCACTTTAATCGGGTTTCAGAAACAAATAAAGAATTTTTATCGATAGTAAAATTCAGTGAATTGCTTTTAATGGCATGACATGGCTTCGGGTTTTGACACAAAACAATATAGGATTGTGTATTCTTGACAGTCCATCATATTTCAATGATCAAAAGACTGAGATTCTAATCATTTGTTTTCTATTCTAATTTACAGACTGGAATGCGTTGGCGTTGACATTGAATCCTGACGACCAAAAAGAGAAACACTGTCAATTCTCTTATTCGATATAAGACTGTGATGATAATCATCATCACCATAATGCTTATAAGCGCCCATAGGCCATTTGTCTCTATCTGTACTGATAGTGGTGCGACGCACCGTCAATTAAGCACTAGAAGTATATACTGATCTAGGATAAATAGCAAACAACTTGAGCATCTGATGGTTCTTGTTCTCCGCATCATGCACGTTGCTTGTGTTCCTCTTTTTGGCAAGGGATCTTTGTCTGCTTTATTCCATGTCGTGTAAATAATATCAACATTTCAAACATTGTAAATTCAAAGCGAACGATTTTCGGCTGAACCGTTAGCGCGCCACAAAAATGCGAACAATTTTAAAAATTTTTAATTAATTTGAACTCGGATCAAACCATCTCATGCTCCCTTTGAGGAACTCAGCCATTCAAGCTTCGTGCTGTTGTATGTGTGACCAAAAACCATTTCTATTATCTCTTATCTTATCTCTAAGTTGTGCTGTTTTGTTTATCTTAATGAAATTACTTGTTTTTCTACCGTCATTGTTTTTCTCATTAGTACGAAAGTAGATTACTCGGTTTCTAAATCCCATTTCAAGCTCCCCCACACTGTCTCTTGCATTATACATCACAGCGACCACGTTTTTCCTTTTTATTGTTGCTACGTAGTCATATAGTTCTGATATTCCAATTAAAGTGATCTATCTAGTTACAGAGGCAGTTGTAACTTCTCATTGGAAGTCTTAGAGTCTCCCTGGAGTCTCTTGTCCATGGTTTTCAATTGAAATCCTGTATTCCTTATTCAGCAACGTCACGCTTTTGTAGATTAACGACGTCGTTTATTTATTTATTCAAAATATGGTAACTGTTGCTTTGTCGTTTTTGCAGCAGATCTCTTGAACAAGAGCAGACAAGCAGTGCTGCTACAAGCCACATTAAGCCACGTTCGTTGCGCTTTACATGGAGTATGAAGACAACGAGCAGCATGGATGCCAATGAGATGATGGAAGAGATAACACGTGTTCTAGACTTAAACGCATGTGATTACGAACAGCGCGAGAAGTTCTTGCTATTTTGTGTGCATGGTGATGCGTACGAGGACTCCCTGGTCCAATGGGAAATGGAAGTTTGCAAGCTCCCGCGACTTTCCTTGAACGGTGTTAGATTCAAGAGGATATCTGGCTCATCAATAGCTTTCAAAAACATTGCATCCAAGATTGCCAACGAGCTGAAATTGTAACTTTTATTCATCCATTCTATCATTGATGTTGAGAATAGCCTGCTTGGGCTCCCTTCTCCGGCGTGGCCATCCTCTTCACCATCATCATGATCATCAGTTTCATCAAGTGTTTGTGGTTCTGTGAATTACACACTTATCTAATCAGATGATTGCTTTAGTATATTCATGCATGTACCGTGCAAAACGGCACATCATTTGTGGCGATCACTAAAAAACGGACTGGACTGACTGCATCTCATTGTGGCTTAGTATAGCATCCTCTCTGGACTGAATTTGGATGTTATTATTCTTGGATGACGTGTATGTAATGATAATAATAATAATGATGATAATTAGTTGTTATGAGCTTTTTAGTTTTTCGAAAATAAATCTTTTATTTTGGATAATATAATCAAGGGATGTGAAACGACTCTAGGGTACAACTTCAGTATTTTAGATTTCACAAAGTTAATATCGCAAATAACACAACACCAGCCTCTGTATAGTTTGAAGAGTTTTGCTTATCAACCCCAGCATGAGAAATATTATTTTAAAACTAGATATCAATGAAGATGTATAGTTACTTGGCAGCCTCTCAAAACGCAAGCCTCTGCGGAGGATTGCGTTTCTCTCTTAATCTGTTTTCTAATTTCTCGTTTGATATATGCAAATTATGTTACTATTTTTTATTTTGAGATGAAGATGACTTTTCAGTATTAAAATGCAATGTCGAGGAAAGTAATAGATATATTTCCCCGAGAGACAACCTCGTAAACTAAATAAAACCGTTTTATTTATGGACATTAAGTTAGATGAAAAGCAACTGATTTTGATTTGAACATTAGACAAAGAGGTGTTTTTATTTGCAGTGATATATGTTTAGGTTTAATACTATTTTCATTCTTATTAATATTATTATACTTTTGCTATAATTTGACGATGTTCTGAAATTGTTATAGCAAATATGTCAATTAGGTCTTATTAGTTGTATTTCAGTATGGTGTATATAAATAAAAACAGAGTGTTTTCACTGACTTCACAAAACGTGTTCTCCATTTGTCAAGCATCTTTCATTGTAAAAGTTATGAAAATGACGTCACTGCAGTAAATACCCTCATGTGAGAGCCTGCAAATTTCCCATACGAGGCAAACAAGAGTTTATTGTTGTTAGCTTCTGCTGTTTTGAGCAGAAATACTCTCTTCGAGGTTCGTTTTGCTGTACTGTAAGCACTCGTCGTGTATAAGAACTTGTAAATTCTGCATCCAGCCCAGCCTATTGTTCAGATTCAATATCTCATTGTATTATGTATTGTTAAAACACAATACACTATTGTCTGTTGAAAAATGACGTATTTATAGGATCGGTAGCTTCGCTGGGGGTAATACTTCTTGGGAATCAAGCTTTTCAGTCACACCACGTACTTCTCATTAAAGACGTGAAAATTGGACAGTGTCCCAAGCAAAGCATTAGGATGAGTTTTCATCTAGTTCCCTGTTAATAGTCGTGGATATAATTCACGAAGATAAAGACAAAATGCATCGCATGTTACGTCAACAAAATTAATTTCTGCACATTTCATATTAGATGCATACAAGTTTAAATAATTTACTGTTTACCTTAAATAAACAAGAAAGAATATGCTTTTACGTTTTCTACTAAACACACCAGAAAATGGATCTACTTAATTTAAAGAAACTGTTTGTCAGAAACTAATAAATGTTTCACGACTTCTTGGCCTCAATTCTGCTCAATGTACTGCTTCCTTTCAGCTTCCATTTTATCCATAAATCCGGCCAATACAACATCTTTTTTGCTCATTCCACCACAATCGTGAGTTGTTAAAGTGACTTCGACTCTATTATAAACATTAAACCATTCAGGGTGGTGCTGGTGTTGTTCTGCATGCATCGCAACTCTTGTCATGAAGCCGAAAGCTTCACTGAAATTAGTGAAAAGGTACGTCTTTTTCATGGCATCTCTTCCTCCTTCGACAAATGCCCAGCCATTTGACTCCATTTGTGAAAGATGAAGCTTCCTGTCTTCTTCATCAAGCTTTGTTCGCTTCGTTTCAGGTTCTGTTGACATGATCGTGAGTTAATTTAAATTAAGTACAAGTAAAGGAAACTTAGGCCTCTGCAAAGAGATGATAGAAAGGAAGTTATTCGAAACGAAGCTCCAATCCACGTGTTGCATATTTTCTGGAAAAAGAGGCTGTTCCCGCCAAAAATCATTCAATTTTGCGCCCTAACTATTTTTTCGCGAAAACAAGCTACCTTCGTTTTAAAAATTCATCGCTAATAACTGATCACATATTTCGCGATCGAGCCTCGTGTTGAAGTCTCCATTCATCAAGCTTTCACATACAAGGTCAGAACAGCAACGTTTTGCAAAAATGGCTGGTTTTGACGAACAACCCGTGTACTTTAGCGACCCATTTGGCACTTCAGAAGACCAAGGAAATGAACAGGAGATTAACCGCGTGCAGACGCAGAAACGATTCAAAGATTTCATCAGACAATTTCACGAAGGGACGTTTATTTATCCGTACAGGTGAGCTTGAGCATTGTCCATCATAGGCCAATATCCCAATAGTAGGCAATTTGTGAGTATGCTATGCCGTAGGTTAGCAGAGCCCAAAAGATGACTTTTTTATGCTTTGTAAATTAATTATAATTTGTTAGGCCCCCGATAAGAAGGGGGCGTTGCTAATCATGTCAGCGTGTGTGGTGGCAAAGTTTGAGGTCAAAATCTAAAGCCATACGTTTGTGACCGACCACGCCTCTTACTACCCTCTACCACGAACCACGCCCTCTTATCATAGCCTGTTCATTCCATAAGCCCCCAAGTTCAACCCATCATCCCTGTCAAATGACTATGGACAGATTTGTTATTTTTGCTGCTTGGTTTTATTTCAGAGACCAACTGAAACAGCATTACAATCTTGGAGAATATTATTTGGAAGTTGACTTAAATGATTTGGCAAGCTACGATGAACTGCTCGCAGATAAACTTCTCAAGAGTCCCACGGAATTCATTCCTCTTGTAAAACATTTTTCATTTTCTCTTCATAACATTCCACCATAATGATATAAAGGGCTCGTTACAAGAAAAATCAATTTATCACAACAATCCAACATGATCTACTTTTTTCAAGTAGGAAGTTTTATGATTCCAACTTTACATAATATTATTACGAAAAAGTTGGAGTAAAATTGGGTCCTTTTGCAGATTTTGAAGTTTTGAACTGATAACTGCATAGAAATCTAAGTGCTGATAATCTCTGAGCCTTAAATCTGTGATAGTGAACTGCATAACGTATTTGTTTACCTTTTTCAACTTCTTTCAGCTTGAAGCAGCAGCAAAAGAAATGGCTGACGAAGTAACAAGGCCAAGACCTGTTGGTGAAGAAGAAGTGCATGATATTCAAATTACCCTAAAATCCAATGCGAACCCAGTTGGTGTCAGGGAACTAAAGGTAAGACATGTGCCTAAACCTTTATTGCAATTGCTGGATATTTGTATAAAGAAAAAAATGTACAGTATAGAATGAAATGTACTTTTTATTTGAACTTTCTATGCACAGTGATAAAGCTACTTTCTAAGTTAAGCCGCTTAATATTTTGATGATTCTTCTTGCTTCCATAATTTCAATTTTTTCTATGCTTTTCTTGCATGTGGCCCATGTTCTTGGCCTCTTGTAATAATTCTTTACTAATATAATTCTCTGATAATATCTCTGATAATTTCACTTTCACTGGAAATTCAATTTATCAAGTTTCGACAGCTGGATTATTTTAGATTTCCACCACAATGATAATGTTCTTCAATACAAGCTGCATAATTACGCATGGAGCTTTTTGTGTGGTAGCAGTTTCCAATAGCCATGAAAATTACAATACCAATAAAGTAATTTCACACAATTACACATTTGATTTTGTTTCTTTGCTCTCTTCATAGAGTGAACACGTGTCAAAACTGGTTAAAATTCCTGGTATTATAATTAGTGCCTCTGCAATCAGAGTAAAAGCAACCAAAATAACGATACAATGCAGATCTTGCCGCAATACAATCCCAGACATTGGATTGAAGCCTGGTTTGGAAGGCTACGCGATGCCAAGGAGTTGCCCCACCGAACAAGCCGGAAAACCACCATGTCCTGTGGACCCATTTTTCATTTTGCCTGATAAATGCAAGTGTGTTGATTTTCAGGTGAGTGCCATGTTGTTTTGTTGCAATGCTGTTGCTGCTCTAGAAATATTAATACGCCGTTACTAAAAAGCGGAACAACCCAAGCTGAACAACCCAAGAACAGTCTGAAAACCCCAAGAACAACCCAGGAGCCACCCAAGAACAAGCTTAAAGCCCCAAGAACAAGCTGAACAACCCAAAAAGAACGCAAGAACAACCCAAGATTATCCCAATAGGGTTCTTTCTATCCCTTCCCATGTTCTTGGGTGGTTCTCGGGTTGTTCTTGGGATTTTCGGACTGTTCTTGGGTTGTTCTTGGGTTGTTCCGCTTTTTCTTGGGTTGTTCCATTTGTTAGTAATGATGATTGTTAATGTCAGAAATCAATGTGGAAGTTAACCTAAGCCTGTATAGAATGTTTTATTGAGATTTCTAATCACTGGCAAGCTTAACAAAGCACACAGAAATGTTTGCAAACATTATCAAGTTTCTAAAACTCCCTGCGGACTGCATCTTATTGATATTAACACGTATAAGATGTAACTGAGAAGCAAATCTTTGTTTATGAAATAGGTTTTGAAACTGCAAGAGGCACCAGATGCCGTACCAAATGGAGAAATGCCAAGACATTTGCAATTATATTGTGATAGGTATATATTTTATACGACCATTTTTTTTTCTCGCCCTTTGAAGGAATTTTGAAGGTACGTTTTGCATTTTGAAGCAATGTACATCGTCTAAGTACTATATTATAACACAAATTCATTCTACGAGGTTAAATTTGCACTATGAAGGAACATTTATCACGAGACCAGTTGATTGGCTCATTGTTTTTTTATTGTTATATTTGTTATCTGTGATTGGTTATTTCTATATCATACTATCTTTTTTTATAGATATTTGACGGAGAAAGTTGTCCCTGGCAACCGAGTAACTGTCATTGGAATATACTCCATCAAGAAAGTCTTCCAAAAAAGAGTAAGTTTGAGTAATCAAATATTGATAAATAAAGTAGATTATTTAAATGATATTATCAGGCTTTTATCTATCATCATAAAACTTTCAGATAATGCTGTGACATTCAGTCGAACTCTGATTTCAATAAATCAACCAGGATTTAACTTGAGGCACCCGATTTTGAATTTATTCATGTATGCTTCGTGGTTGCTACTTGAGCTCGCAAAACCTGTATTTAATGGTACAAGTTTCTTATTTTCCTTGGTGATAAACACATCAAGGTTTAGTATCATTGAGGTTGCTTTGAAAATCGGAAACATAGCGAAACATAATAACTACTAAAGTTTTCCGTCTGACACTCATCGGAGTTATTAGACACACAGCTTTAGTAGTTATTATGTTTCGCTATGGTTCCGATTTTCAAAGCAATTTTGAAGTTCTGTACCGATCAAAGATTGTTCTATCATTGAGGTGCAAATTAATCAGCCTTTTTCTCTCTTTCCTTAAGGGGCAAGAAAGTGCTGGTATTGGAATAAGAAAGCCATACATAAGGGTTCTAGGAATTCAACTTGAGACAGGTGGAGGGGGTCGCACATCGGTCAAAGCCCCCTTCACCCCACAGGAAGAAGAGGAATTTCGTCAGTTAGCCTCCAGTCCAGATGTTTATGAAATAATCGCGAAAAGTATTGCACCGTCGATATTTGGGAGCATTGATATCAAGAAGTCGATTGCCTGCTTGCTGTTCGGAGGGTCAAGAAAAAGGTATTTATCACAATCAGCTATTTATATGAGTACAAAACCCTCTGCTGTTAACGGAAAAGTCTTTGATAAGATTGTGAAACTTTTTGCAGATTACCAGATGGGTTGACAAGACGTGGTGACATCAATGTCTTGCTGCTTGGAGACCCTGGCACAGCTAAAAGTCAATTGTTGAAGTTTGTTGAGAAAGTAGCTCCGATAGCTGTATACACGTCTGGCAAGGGAAGCAGTGCTGCTGGTTTGACTGCGTCAGTTATCCGAGATCCTGTATCGCGCAATTTCATCATGGAAGGCGGTGCTATGGTCCTGGCTGACGGTGGTGTAGTTTGCATTGACGAGTTTGATAAGGTGGGATATGTATTTCACGTTGTATTGCCGAGGTTGAATCTTGATTTATTGTAATTTCAAATGTACTTTCATAAGTGAACTGGTGGATATCACAGAGTTGGTGGGCGGGGGGAGGGGCGGAGAAGGAGGTATGCTTCTAATCCTGTATTCTGTGAATGAATTGGATGGATACTCTCTCTTTGCGGTTGCCTTTGACACCGAGGCTGATTGACATCGAGGCTGAAGCTGCATCTATCACATATTTACAATGACGACAGCAGACCCACCTAGTTGCAACAACAGCAACAACATCCCCGTGCTTGGGAATTGTTGCACTAGTGACTTATGAATGTTGATGTGTTTGTTTATCATTGCTTGAAGATAAGGAAAGCAGAAAGAATGTGGATTTGATGACGATTATTAAAACTCATCTTTGTTTATTTTAATGATATTTCTCACGTCTGTAGATGAGAGAAGATGATAGAGTTGCAATTCACGAAGCCATGGAACAGCAGACCATTTCAATCGCCAAAGTATGTCATTTGCAACCAACAATTAAGCCTTCATATTCAGTTTCATTGATAACTTCTCGACTCTGTTTGCTAATAGCCTGCTTTATTCCCAATTTAGGCTGGAATAACAACAACTTTGAACTCAAGATGCTCGGTATTGGCTGCTGCAAATTCAGTATATGGAAGATGGGACGAAACGAAAGGGGAACAGGTTAGTTGATGTAGAATGTATTATCATCTTCCAGATCACCACATCAACATTGACAACTTTTTGTGTCATCATTCATTGAATTTTATATGAGTATTTCGTTTAGTTTTCTGACTTTTGTTTACATCAAGTTCCTCGATGTCTCGAAATTGCTTTCTCTGTTGATTATGAAATGTGCAATATATTTTTTTATAGAATATCGATTTCATGCCAACCATATTGTCAAGATTCGACGCCATCTTTATCGTAAAAGACGAACACGACAAGTCTAAGGACATGGTAAGCAACTAAAATTGTCATCATGGTGCTTAGAAAGCATGTTATAGAGCGGTGAAGCTATATGATTGTGCTTAGAATGTTATTAATGTCATGAGCGGTGAAGCTAATAACAATGGTTATAATGATTATGATCTTTTACAGCGTCTTGCAAGGCATGTAATGCAGGTGCATCTGAACGCTGCGCAGACTAACCAAGCCGTTGAGGGGGAGCTTGAGTTGAACTTTCTGAAGAAATACATCGACTATTGCAGACTGTATGTCTCAATCGATTTCTCGTTTCTTTCTATTGTCTCTTCTTCATCGATTTTTTCTCCCCGCTTTTTGTTCTCTTTGATCTGTTCCAAGCTGTTATATATCCGGACCCTAATGATGGCAGTATGAGTTAACAGTACTGATAGGTTATTCCTGTATAAAAAATCGTTTATTATTATTATTATTGTTATAAACATAGTCAATGCTTTGTAAAGACTTCTGATGAATCCCTGTCTCTTTTGTACCAGAAAATGCGGTCCTCGTTTGGCAGATTCCGCAGCCGAAAAGCTGAAGAATCGATATGTTTTGATGCGAAGCGGAACACGCGATGCTGAGCGAGAAAGTAACAAGCGAAGCAGCATCCCGATAACAGTCAGGTAATCAAATTTAATAACGCCCCGGGCGTTTATCGAAGCATTACGGTATATATCAATGCAATAAACTCATCTCCACTCTTGTGGTAACACACCGTGTAGTTCACAGACAAAATTAGCATTGCTGACGTCATCGCTTCTTTTTGCTGCAGACAACTGGAAGCAGTAATTCGAATGTCTGAATCGTTAGCGAAGATGCAGTTGCAAGCATTTGCAAATGACTCTCACGTCGAGGAAGCATTGCGGCTATTTCAGGTGTCAACGTTAGAAGCAGCTAAATCTGGCAGCCTGTCTGGTGCGGAGGGTCTTACACCCGAAGAAGATGTGGAGGAGGTTCGCAGAATTGAACAGCAATTGAAAAGAAGATTTGCTATTGGTTCTCAAGTACGTTTATTCTCAAATTAATATATTTACTGATTAATTCTTTTTAGTTAGTTTTTACTTGTTCATTATCTTTAGAAGATTTTATTTTATTTTCGTCTCATAATTTAGCTTTGTTGTAATTTTACAGGTTTCTGAGCAGAGGATAATTCAGGATTTTGTGAGACAGGTGAGAAAAATGTTGTTAGACCTCCTAATTATTGAAGCTTGCCACGCTGCTTTTTTAGTTCAGGTATAGTAAGCATTAGCAAGAATAACCATCAGATTAAGAACCTCCCAAGCTGATATCTCTGCTCAAATCAATAGAAGAAGCAATAGGTTATTGTAAGTGAACAGCTGGCTGGATGCGAAATTCCAGGTTCTAGCTAATACCCGGCTGTTTAATGTATTCATGGTATTCCTTACAGTTTAGAATATTCGATTATCGAAGCTTGATGAAGTGCTTGCAATCCTTGATAGAAGCTAACAAGAGATGACTTTAAAAGATTGATAGAAGCTTCTTACAAACTGGCTGATGCTTGTAGTCCAGTTTGAGAGCTTTACGGGCGGGTTGGCATCGTTCACGACATCTTGTAGAGCATGGTGGCTCTTGCAATCATTTGCGAGAACTCGTTAGCGCTTTATTGTAGCCATTCATTATTTCAACAACTGTAATATCCATTTTCTCTTGTAGAAACATGCAGAAAGAGCCATTCAGACGGTGATTCACATCATGTTAAGAAGAGGGGAGTTAGAGCATCGATTTCAGAGGAAAGTACTCTACAGGGTTAGATAATTAACTTATTTGAACATTTTAATACCCAAAACTCAATTTTGAGGAAAATATTTTAAAAAACAACAGCAGTTTTTTGTACCATAAGACGTTCAACTTTGTTTAGAACAATATTCGTGTGTTTAGACCTGTTTTTTGAGCGGTGTAAAACGTTTTTGCCGCGTATTAAAGTAGTATATTCAGATCAAACATGAAAATAAAAGAATGAAGCACAATTTGATTCTTCACAACTAATCAAACAAGAAAATCAAGTCAAGTAATACTTTTTACAGGCAATACGTTAAACAAGCACAAACATTTTAATAATAAGAGCAGATCTAAATTTTTGTAAGAAACATTTTGAGAAATCGGAAAATCACAAATTACGCAAGTTTGCAATCATATTGTTACAGATTGTCATAATATCACATATATACGTATTAACACTTTCTAACCTGTTATTTGCTAATCAATTTTGCCAACTCGGTAATTAATTACTTGTTCATTGACTGTTTCAAGGTGAGAATATTTTTAGATGATGACAAGCAAATAAAGAGATCATTTCAAACCAGAAAGAGTTAATTAAGGTCAGTCAGCAAGTTACGCATATCACTGTCGATAATTAAATCAAAAATTAAATTACTTTAACCTGATCCTGAGTAAAGAAAGGGCTCTACGCATACGTATGACCAACTTGGGGGGTGGGGTATGTTAGAAGAGAGGAAAGTGTATTTAGCCTAATTGTAACCTATAAAAACAATACAATTAAAAAAGTTTACAAGCTTTGCAATGGTGGTTGTTTAGAAGAGCAGTAACAGCCAAGAATGGCTTTTTAACTAAGTTATTTGATAATTATGATAGCATTGTAATGAAACATGGTTAACAAAGCTTGAAAGTCAATCTTCATCACTTTACAAGCTTTTCTTTACACATCAAGATGATGCAAAAACAATAATGGTAAGATGATGGTTCTGTTTTTTCTTTCTATTTGCGTCCTTTTTTGTTTTGTTGCTGGTTACGTGGTGGAGTTTGCGGTCTACCGGAATTTAGTCCGCCATATTGGTATTTGGCTTTCTTCTCGGCAGGCTTAAGGATCTGAAATTATAAACAAACAATTTGTGACTTATTTGTATATTTTAGTTCAACTTGCATCTCAATATAACAAAACTTGAGGGAACATAAAATCATATGACATTTGTATATTGAACTCTCCAGGGGAGTCAAAATTAATTTGAGAGAGTTGATTTTCAAAATAGTGAATGTCCCAATTATGCAGTATGAAAACGAGGGGAAATGGGAAATTATTAGAAATGAATGTTTGAGATAGAAGAGGTCAATTTGAGAAAATATTATGAGGTTTGGTTTGTCATATGAGGAACTAGGACGTTAATCCTATGGACATATATATTTACTATAGGTTTGTGTGTATATTTATAGGTTTGTAACAAGAGTCCATTGCGACCTGATAAATGATTTGATTTTCCAGAAAGGTTGCCTCTTACCTGGAAGGAACACATCAGAGTTTCATCAACACTCATCATTCCTCCAGCATTGTCAAATTCTCCGCAGTAATTTGGAGCTGAGAAAAGGGTAACCAACTGTCTCTTTGCAAAGAATTCATAACCATCTTCAACAACCTGGTAAAATGAAAAAAATCAATCTTCAAACCAAATTCAAGGGAAAATCAAGATGTGCGTTTTTGGGCAATGCATGGAGAGAAGCAAAAAAGAAAAGAAGACCAAAGTTGAATTGGATAAAAATAATGAAAGACCAACTAAATGATGAAATTAAACTGGAATGAGGCACAAGAAAGAGCAAAAAGCAATTGATGTGTGTTAAAAGGTTAGTTAGTGTAAAGAAAGGAAGAGATGGGGGGAGATTTCTACCAACCTGATGTGCGCGACATATCAAATCAAGATCGTGTTTGTTGAGGAATTTTCCGACGATATCAGTTCCAAAAGTAAATGAGACACCACGGTCATTTTCGCCCACCCTTGTATGTCTTTATCGGGATCAGACCATAAAAGGTCGCAAAGCAAGCCTGGAAAAAATTGATCAAAAATTAACACCTCAAAATTGTTCAAACACAACAGAGATTTCAATGTCAAACCTCTGCATTGAGTTTTCAATTTGGCAAGATTAAATTCAAGAAAAGCGTATATATCATGAATTCATTAAATAAAAAATTTTTAAAGACAAAATAAGAAGGTCCAACCTGTATCTGGGACATCAGTTGGTCTCATAATTCTTCTTATCTGCTCCATTGACTGAAGATCAGGTGAAAGTCCTGAACAAAACAATTACCCATCATTATTATCAGATTTCAAATTCATCAATACACCCATTTTTTTTATAAGAAACTATGCAAAATTTTTGTACCAGGGTTTCTTAGGGTTTTGTACCTAATTATAGTACGAAAAGTTCTTAACATTGTTGAGATTTGTTACAAATCTGTGGGAATGAAGTGTGCAAGTTGTTTTTAACATTTTTTCTCGTTAAAAAAACATAGAAAGTTTCTTAACTTTTTTTCAGTCACACAAAATCTCCTACCCAAGTTTCTTAAGTTTTGAAAATAGGAGCCTATGGTTTCTTTATAAAGGGTTTCTTAAAACTTGGTAAACATTGATAATTTTTTAAATATTCATCCAATTTTACAGTTTAAATATTCATCCAATTTACAGTTTAAATATTCATCCAATACTCTTCTATTGTAAACTTATCTTCAAGTTCCTTAAACTGAGTTATGAGCCCCAGGGCCTTATCCACAAATTTACTGTCATGGGACGTCAGAGAGTTGGGATGTAATCAAATAATTTTGGTTCATTTTGGTATACCGTGCTACTGTGAGTTTCATTACCTCCGTGCATGCACAAAATCTTCTCGTCAACAATGGCGGCAATTGGCAAGCAGTTGAAACAATCAGTAAATGTCTTCCATAATTTAACACTGAATCTTCTTTTGCCTGCAGGAGAATGTGGGATGGTATTAAAGTGATTGCAGAACAGAAACATCTGCCATTGCTTGTGTGAAAATGACAGGAATCACAAATATTTCCAACTAATTTTGACAATGGTGAGAATAAACAGAAGAAGTGGGTTTCCTCCAAAAATTAGCAAGGTAAACATTTGCAATTTAATTTAACTCACATTCATCGTAGAAACCATATATCCTGTTAATGCTTGCGCATTCGTGGTTTCCTCTGAGCAGGAAAAATTTTCAGGATATTTAATTTTGTATGCTAAAAGCAGGCATATTGTTTCTAATGATTGCTTGCCCTGTCCACGTAATCGCCAAGGAATAGGTAGTTGGCCTCTGGTGGAAAACCTCCGTATTCAAACAATCTCAACAAGTCCGAAAATTGTCCATGAATATCACCTGAAATACAAAAATAATGTGACTAATTAGAAGTGGGCATTTGAAAACTCTGTGGTGTGAAAAATTGAGTAACCAAGGTGGGAGTTTAGAATAAATATGTGGACTTGTTTTTGTTTTAAAATAATAGTTTGTCTGAGAATATCTTGGATTTCTTGATTCACAAAACCCCAAGAAAAACCACAAATTGAAATTGGAAAATCTTTTGAATAATAAATGATAACTTATTCTGGCATGTCATGAAAATAAAATAGCCCATTTATAAGATTAAGAATAAAAATAAGACACCTGTAGATTCTAATAATTTTGGTTATGGAAAACTTTAATTGGTGGCAAAATGGAATCTAAATCCATATATTCTTCTCAATATTATAGGATTATACATTTTTCAACGCTATCTGATTTTTGAGCACGCCAACTTGTCACACAGATGGGCAATATCTGGTTTTTGATTTGGAGGAATGAAGTGAGTGGTATCATCAGAGTTGGCGAGAAATTTTACCATGCCAAC
The DNA here is from genome assembly GCA_013076295.1 of Sanderia malayensis. Classification (NCBI taxonomy): domain Eukaryota; kingdom Metazoa; phylum Cnidaria; class Scyphozoa; order Semaeostomeae; family Pelagiidae; genus Sanderia; species Sanderia malayensis. The sequence goes on from RQOL01000906.1 coordinate 4,898,483, forward strand.
GAAGGATCTTGCAAGCAAATATAAACAATCCAACATACCGCAAATCTTTAATGGAGCTTCAAGTTCCAATAAAATTGGCTGACTAAGAAATAATTCTCTCGATTTCAAACACAGACAGCGAACTTCGGCTTCAGTCATTTGAACCGTCTTGCCGGGTCTCCCGCGAGCTAAAAAAAGCCAAAAGGAAGTGTAAACAATTATCGAATCAAATGTATATCATACCCATATTTGAATGCTGCTTCAAATAAAAAACATCATAAAACTTATCAATGTTAAAAAATATACACAACCACTATGGTAAACTGGGGGATGTAATGTAATTTAGATTCAAAACTTGAAATGTTAAACTTTCATCAGTGAACGAATCAGCCTAGCCTGTGCATGAAGTTCTGAGGCCTTGCTCAATAAAGAAGGGTCAACGCCTCTGAGGAATTTAGCAGAAATACGATAAATACCTTCCAGTAGCGGCCAATAAGGCTATCTACATTTAGTTCTGATTCAGCCATGATTTCTTGATGTTTTTTGTTGTTATTCCGCCAAATCTTACAAAATCGCAGCCCAAAAACAAGACTGATCCGATGAAACTTTTCAGTGATATAGAGGCCTGGAAACGAGATGCGCGCGGAGGTATTCAGAGAACAATGGAGAATTGGGAGATTGAGTTGAATCATAATAGGGCGTCAAAAAACACCGATATTTACATGTTTTGTCAAATTCAAACCAAAACAAACAACTGATTCATAATCTCTCATATTATTTATAACCACGTCACGGCAAAAATAGTAGCTGATTAATTTAACATTTTAAGAAAAACTGTTATTTATCTTTTTTTGAAATTTCTTTCTTTGGCTTTCTTTCCCACCTTTTGATTTCTCGAGTGATGTGCCTTCGTGTAAGATCTTCTTAGCTTTGGGGGTCATTCGGATGTAAACCAAGTGCATGGATTTTAGCTATTTTCAGTTTATTTTTCTCTTTATCTTGTCTTCTTTTTCTCGAAGTGCATATATCTTCTGACGGTATGCAGCAACTATTTTAGGCATATTTTCCATTGCTTCTGCAATTCGCATTTTCCTGAATCAAATCACAAAATCATTATAGCTTCCTGTTTAATAGCAACAAGTATATGCGACAAAAGCATATCAACAGGCCAATGTGCCACACACTTTGAAAAACAGTTAAAAAATTCAACGTAAAGCTCCAACCTTTCCTCCCTCTCCCGTTCTCTTTTTGTTCCAGCTGGGGTCCTGTCCAAAGTTCTGTCTCTCATGGGCTTTTCAGGCCAGTAATATCCTTCAGATATATACTGTTTTCGCAATTTTGCCAATTGTCTTCCATTGTATCTTGGTTTAAAAAATACGCCATTAACTATTTTTGGTCTGGAATTTTCAAGAATCCTGGCCACTGGGGCTGAAACCTTTGGTGGGGGCTCTAAAAATTAAGCACAAAAAATATTTATATTATATTATATAAATAAGAAAAATGTGACATCTTTGAATTTAATATTCAAACTGATTTGCTTATTGTAATCCCAGTCAGAACAGCATGTTAGTTTTCAATGAGACCTCTAGCTTGCAATGAGCTCTTTCCATTGTTATTCTATTGTTCTATTCTATTGTTCTTGTCTATTGTTCTATTATCCTATTGTTTAGCTCTAGTGTCCATTTGCCACACTCTTCAAGGCCACAATGCAGTGCAGTTCCTTTCAGAAAGATTTTTCAAAAGTTATTAAATGCCAAAATTCCTATACCTTCAAGATCTTCATTTGCTAAGTATGGAAATGGTGTGAGATATGAAGTAGGAATGTCAAGTTTTTGCGACAATGGCTTTCTTTCTTCTGTTGATAACGGGTCATTGAAGCTTGGATTCCTAAGGAAGGAATGTAAATATAGTTAGGTATTTTCAGAGAGTTTGAACATTAAAAGGTCAGAGATATGTACGGAAATGGTGAATCAAATTGCCAAGATTTAAAAAAAACGCTTAAATATAAAGTTTGTGGGTCACAAGGGGGAATAATGCTCCGAATGACGAACACAAAAACGGGACGAGAAAGAACTGCTAACAGAGTTAGGCCAATAAATATTGGTGAAAATACTGCTTGCAGCTTGCTGACAAGGTATTGGATGCGAATGTTTTTATTAAAAACTTACATCACTCCACTGGTCGTGAACAACCTTGTAATTGAGATACATGCTAATGGTATCGATGGAAGTTTAAAAGTAGCTCGAGCGAATTGATGGCCATTTTTAGTGAATAATATTTTAGTGCAGCTTTGACACAAATTGGCAGCCATTGCTGTGGTCCATGTGCAAAGCTCACTTCGCTTCGCTCCAAGGTAAGTCCTTGATGTATGGAAGTCCTAAGTCCCGAAATATAATTTTGGCAGCCATTCTTAAATGTATGGAATCCCTATGCATAAGTAGTGGATAGCCGTACATAGCCGTGTATTACTATGTGTATACATGTATATGGCTATCCTCCAAGGTATTCTATGTAAATGGCATGTTTATAGTGGATAGCTCTAGATGGCCGATCCGATAAATGTTTGATAGAATTTTGGTTTATTTTACAGGCTAAAAATGCATACACCGCACATGGGCAAAGAACCAAAGCAATGGAGATAACAAGATAACCTTACTTTCTTGTGGTAAGTGGAACAATTGTTAAGTTTTGCCAACCATAATGTTATGATCTACATTTCAAATAGTTTGAAATGAGTCAATTGTCCTCGAGGGCTAAAACTTGTCTCAAAATGATTATAAAGCTCTAATTAATAGGTTTAGACTACTTGCTAGGCAAATTGTCTACAGGTAGTTATCTGGTTATCACTGTTATCTATACACAGCTATCCCATATATACACACTGTTTGCATAGAATACCATTGAGTTGAGGAGTATGCTTGCCAAAAGGCTTTTCCTGAGCATGTTTACTATTGCCCACCTTTTACCAACCATTGCTTCTTCGCATTGTTTGTCACGTCGAGGAGCTGCGGTTAGATCCCATGCACGCTTCTGGAATTGAGTTTAGATGCGCCAAAATTAATAACTAGAAGCATGTGCATGAGTCTTTTAGTTGTGGCCACTTTGCTATTGTAGCCCCACATTTTACCACGATTTTTATCTTGTTTACCATGTTGCTGGGGCCGTCTACAACGCACCACTGGACTGCATTGCATGTTTCTTCATTCATCAGTTGAGTTGAGCTTCTCACAACTTCGAAAAGCTCGCTTTTCAATTCAGAGTGCGATTTTAAATTGTAGAACAAAAAATAATTTACATTTTATTGATCAAGGATTAAACTTCTACAGACTTGGCATATATACTACAATTTCTTAAAAAACGTGGCCAAATATATGTTTTTCCGCGTTTCTCATTGATATTTTACAATTCAGCGACGGTGCATAGAAGTACCTCATATAATTACTCTTGTTATATTTAGTACTAATAGAAATGCCAATTGTTGCTAATGTTAAATTGATATGCAATCACTTATGTTTGAGCTTCAACTAACAAATCGTGCAAAATTAAATGCAAAAGCATCCGAAAATTTTTTTTACAATGTTCTCTATTGCAGTTCGTAGGCATCGGCAGCTACATTTAGTGTCCGCTTAAAGCGATTTGTAAGATGTCGAAACAGGATTAAAAGAAGTAGTATAATAATGCAGAAACCGATGCCAATTGAGCATAATATAAAAAAGTTTACGAACATCTTTACCCCAACTTGGTGAAAGCCCAATGTTTTTTGACAATTGTTGTTTTTATAATATTTGCGGATGAAAACATCGAGTTTGCCTGAAGAAACCAGTTTCATTGCTGCGGTATTTAGCTTCTTTGCCCATGAGAAGGACTTTCTAAAACCAATAGATACTGCATCGTTTTCTGTGGTCAAGTCTATCGCTTTCATGTTGCAGCTTCTGTCCTTGGATGAAATGAGCTGCAGGTCTTCGTAGATGGAGAATAATGCATCAATCTTACTAAAAATTGATACAATTAGTTAATTATTCACAAATCATATTGTTACCACTTGAACAGACCTGAATTTAGGCCCTTTGTAACATACTTTTTAAAATTTTTCTTTAATCCTATTGTTTTTACCATAAAAATAATAATAGGCCCATTTTTTCTTATAATGGAGGATACAAGGGATGCCCCCCTGGTCAGAGTCCTTAAAAAAAGGCTGTATCCGAATGTTTCATTAATTATTCAAGGCATGAATTTAGGGGGGTGTTCCGGGTGCTTGAACATTTGCTCCCCAAAATGGTTATAATTAGGCCCCAGTTGCCAGTTTATAGCAATAAATATTTATAACTTGGTCCCGTGTGTCTTGTGAGGCCTCGTTCGTTCAGTTATGATAATTTGGAAAACATCATATTTTAATCGCATACCCCCTAAATTTGCGCCCTTGTTACTTCCCTTCCATGCAAGTGATAGTTATATTCCTCTGTAATTAGCTATTTGGCATTATAAAATTTTATGTTGCATTAATTGATGAGAAAATTTTGATCATAACCTGTTGCGAACTTCATTTATTCCAACTTCAAATGATGAAAATTGTATTGCTCTGGAATACAATTTTCGAATCCGTTTATCAGGATGCTGTCTTAAAAATGTTGCTTCAATAGACCCAGCCAATACACCAACCTTCAATTTGCTGTTTTCATTTATAAGCTGTTGAATATAAAACATAACGTTTGACACATATCATTAAAGCCTTGTTTCCATATAGTCGTTGAGGGTCGCTGAGGGTCACTGAAAAGTATAAAAAATCACACGGAGACATTGTTAAAAGTTGATTTTAATCCTTTGAGCGACCATCAACGACCCTCAACGACCCTCAACGACTATATGGAAACCAGGCTTTACGAAGTAAAAATAGCAGTTATGATTAATAAAAATATATTTTACAAAGGGGTATGTATGAAGTAGAGGTAGAAGGGGTATATTGCAAGCTAAGTGCAAGCAAATGCAGGATATGTTATACTGAAAGACAAATAAATGTCGCGTATGCTAGTCAATTCATGGGAAGTGAAGTTTTCCTCGCAATTTTTAAATTAAAGTATAGCAACAGATATGGACTTACCCAAGTTTCGCTTACTCTACTTTCAAGACCGTTTGCGAAGGGATCGCAAACGGTCTGCGGGGAAAAGGAAAGGGGAGGCGGAGGAGAGAGGAAAGGGAAGCGCTAGTCCAGTCCACAACAGATATAGAATTGTAATCATGAAGTCCAACAGACCTTCGGGTCAGTAAAACCGCTGACCAGCGGCGTTTCATCCAGGACAACTAAAAATGCAATGAGATTAGCCGAGTAGGTCGTGACGATGATAATTGAAACAATTGACATGATTACCAGTACTGAACGACTGGCAAAAGATTTTGGCCTTTCACTGATAATCTCTCCACTGAATAGAGTTCCAATTGTTCCGCTTATGCTGTGTAGCATTGTGAATTTTTTCGTCATCTTGTCTTTGTGTTCCGGAGAAGATGGTTGAGTGTGGTCCCTTCTGTTTTTCGCATTGCTGCTTATGTTCTCGACGCCCCATATGAATAATGCAATTGTCAGAAAACTGCCAAGAAGAGCGAGCCACAAATGCAATGAAAATGGACCAAACAGGCTTGCGTGTCCGTAAGCATGTCTGTGAATGTATGCAATTCCAAACGACATTGATCTGTACGGTGTGGTAAACTCTATGAATTCCTTGCGAATTACATTCACGGACAAGTCAATGCCAATATCGGCTTTGTTCTCGAAAATGGCGCCAACTATACCGCTGAAATTGTTCGCTGTTTTGTTGTAACTGCCGTAAAGGCCGTCTTTTACGATGCGAATTTCACTAGTAAATTCACAGTTTTTCTCCAGATAGTTCAGTACATCGACGTTCAATCCGTATACACAAATCGGCACCAATTCGGACGAACTGCTATTCAAATGTCGGTAGCCGAACCTTCCTTCTAGTCCACATTGCGCATGCGCGTCACTTTTGTCGTTTGTCTTCGGCAAATCAACAACTGATAGTAAGGGTTCTATGGGGTTTGCTAAGGCAACTCTGAGTTTTGATAATTTCCTTGTCGCGTAATTTTGTCTTTCACGCGGCACAGATAAATCAATTTCTTCCCAGGTTTTGCCTTCGTCACTATCCGGTTTGGGCCTCAGCTTGAAAATTGCCGTTGCATTCTGATCTGTGCGATTTTCATGGTCACTGACCTTCCTAGACAGATGCCTACTACTGTGGCTTGGTCGCAGTCGATCGATACCATAGATTTCTCCTTCAGGTAGAGTCCAAGAAAGTTTTAAAGATACCATTGCTCTTTGTGTAAGAAACCACGAGATACCACTCAACTCACCCACAAGACCCATCATGGCTGCTTTTTTAAGACAGTTAGCAACAAGGCTTCCAGAACAATCCAAAATAATTACGTCACTTTTTTGTGCTGCCACTTTTGAAAGGACATCTTCTAAATTGGCTCCGTTATTTTCTAACTGGAATATAGATAGTACTTGGTTCTCCTTCATCAGCCTTTGTACTGTTAACACTGTCGTTGTTTCACCAAATTCACTGCTGTCAACCAGCAAGGAGATGCCCATTGTTTTCGAGAAGCTTGAAACAATTGTCTGAACTAGTTTTAAGACCAGTAAACCATGCTCCATCTTCTATGAAATTAAAAAATTTGCGCTTACTATCATTTTTAATAGGTCTCCACTTTGCTTAGCATAAGTACACGAATAAACGCCCGGTCGCTTATTTAATTGTTGAGTTTCAAAGGGACCGCTTATTTGATTTTTCTAGTTGCCAAAGCAATTCATGAAAAGACAAATTGTTTCGCCTGACTACTTTACCCGCTTTTGCAAGACTAAAAGCTACGTAAGGTATAATAAGTATCAATTGAATTACGAAGCTGTTTAGGGGGCCAGATAATTACAGTTTGTTATGAAGAACAGTTCATTATATGAGATTCTGATTACGATAACTTCAAACAACTCTTATAAACTGGAAGCTCTATTCTATACTTCATTACATACAGGCATTTTTACAACCAAGTTTGCCAAGGGCTGAGTCCTGGAAATCTCTTAGCTGATTGCCAGATTTAATTGGCAATTGTTTGCATTTTTCTTAGTATTTCTTTGAAACAAAGCTAAAATAGGGGACAAATGTCCTGGAACCCAATAAGTATTATCCACTAAATATTTTTCACATATCCTTCATCCCCTTCTCTCCCAAAAAATGTTGCCTGGAAAAACTACAATGTCTACAAAATTTTTTGCCTGAATTTTAAAAAGTATAAAAATTATACCTTTTCGATGTCTGTTTCTAAAACTGTTTTATCTTTCCGTTTATTTTCAGCATCTTTGTACCAAATAGCTTCTTTTAATATGTTGAGTTTTACTTCATTAACCTCTGTTAAATTGTACCTTTTTATGTTACCATTGTTTTCCAAATCATCAGAGAGCTTATTAGCAAGTGCAAGGACTTCAAACAAATTTGATTCTTTCTTTGGATCAGTTGAACTTTGAGAGTTAATATTCGTAGATTTGGATGCAGCGTTTGCCACTAAAAAACTTAGACTGAGCAAGCAAAATGCTGGTAAATGCTTACATATCTTGTTGAACTTCATTTTCGATGTAAACATGTTTTCAACGCTTTTGTAGATTTCCTGCAGACCAAACTTGAACAAGATAAGCTGTGGCCACAGTACACGTAAGTCATAATAGTAAATTATAAATTGTGAAATTAATTTTTGAGCTAGCCCAACTTCGGCAGCGCTGAGCGCTTCTGTAAAAATAATAATTTCTACCAAACACCTGCTCTTGTGGCAGCTGATATGTATCGGCTTTATACCAAGAACTACCTGTTTAAATTGTTAAAATAGAAGGATATTTTGAAAATATGCTCATAGTTATAGACGGCTTGTTGTCATAAGCTATGAATGAATCATTAACATATTGTAAAACAAGAATAATTAATATTATTAAACATAATTCAAAAATCATCAATATTAACAGGAATAAAATGAGAGTCATCGATATTAGCAAGGTAATATAGATAAAATAAGATAACCATTGTTCTCTTTTGTATATGAAGAATTTTGCCGAGATTATTTTTACGTTATTTGTAAATTTCTTGAAATGTAGAAATGAAGTACAGGAGATTATGTGATATCAAAGGGGCACGATGGTAAAGGGAATACCTTATTTCTTTTATTAAGCGCCCGGGCGCTTATTAATTATTTTGCAAATTTGGGTGGGCGCTTATTAGAGGGGGCGCTTAAAAGAGGGGGCGCTTATTTCAGAGTCCTAAAATTTTAAAATCAAACGACATCAAAAACAAAAGAATAATCTTATATAGTTCCGAATGTTATTCCCATATCGGGTGGCTCTAATCGCTGGACCCCACGACTCGGGGACTCTCGGACGAACTACTATAAGACCTAGGAAAATACGACCCATGTCTTTAAAAGTGCCAAATTTGCATTATTTTCACTGTAATTATTGTAGCGAAGTCAAAGACACTGTTTTGAAGTATGAAACGCAGTTTGGTGAGCATAGGAACAGAAATAAATGCTTTTCGAGCAAGCAATTTTGTCGCAAAAAGCACGCTGTCGTTGCAAATCACTGAGGTTTTCGTATCGTAAGCAAGGAAACTGTGGTGGCAGTAATCGAAATCCTGTGGAGCCACGACATTGACATTTGCACCGTAATCAAAATTCCACCCTTTTCAGAAGCGTTGCGCAATCTGAAACCACCGGTAGTAAGAGAGAACAATTTTAAAGCATTTCATATAAATGCAGAGAGACTATTCTGCTATTGTAACGTCTGTGTTTGTTATCATCCATCAAATATAGCAACAAAATGTGAATATATCACAACATAACAACAGCTAAAGCAACGAAGCATGGAAACCTTATCAACGTCATCATGCTCGTCATTATGATCGTGATCATTTTTATTATTATTGCACCCTGCACCCTGCACTGCGCAGGTATATTGAGTTTTTTACCGCTAGAAAACACTTAGTTACCCGAGGTTCGAGTTACTCCTGCCCCGACCTATCATGATTTCGCTGTTTTATGAATATTATTTCTTTTGGAGTTTACTTCATTTATCTTTATCAAGTAAGAACACATCCCACCAAAATATTCACAATACACAACTACTCAGATCTACTTCTTGATAAATGCAGACATACGAAATCCAACCACGTTTTATTCTAAATACAAACTATATCGGCAACATGAACAAGAGAAGTATAACTAGAACTGGAAGCTGCAAGTTATATAAAGATTTACAAATAGTTAACCTTCTAATCTGCAATGGTTTCTAAAATGTAAATATTTCTAACTGAAAACTAAACAATGTCTGGGTCAAATAGATCATTCGAGTCACTCCCTTACTTCCATTCAAAGTCACCACCTCGTTCTCAATCTGTCTCTTTTTCGTGTCAAGCACGCCACGATGGAATGTCAAGCATGCTGGCAATGGTTCTTTCTAAAAAGGGGAACGGCAATTACAGGAATGATGATGATGATGATACTGATGATGTCTGCGTAAAACCTGATACGCCAGATTAAGATAGCCTGCCTTTCGCAAGTCATTAACATACCAAAGGGAGGGAATATATCAACTTTCCTTGATGACGAGCGTCAAAGCAGATCACGCGATGAAAAACTTCTGTGCATAATTAATTCAAGTTAATATATTTTATATATTAACCAACATCATCAGATGCATTCCATCTTTGAGACAAAATAGATCTATCCTATCCATGACTCTTCTCAAGAATCTATCAAAAAATTTATAACTCTGTTTATGCCAAACAGAAATTGTGTTACAATGACATGATCTTAGTAGTTGTGTATTGTGAATATTTTGGTAGAATGTGCTCTTTCTTGATAAAGACAAATGAAATAAACTCCAAAAGAAATAATATTCATAAAACAGCGAAATCATGATAGGTCGGGCCAGGAGTAACTCGAACCTCGGGTAACTAAGGCCCTTTTGCATCACATAGAAAACTTTGCAAGTGTTTTCTAGCGGTAAAAAACTCAATATACCTGCGCAGTGCAGGGTGCAGGGTGCAATAATAATAAAAATGATCACGATCATAATGACGATTGACGAGCATGATGACGTTGATAAGGTTTCCATGCTTCGTTGCTTTAGCTGTTGTTATGTTGTGATATATTCACATTTTGTTGCTATATTTGATGGATGATAACAAACACAGACGTTACAATAGCAGAATAGTCTCTCTGCATTTATATGAAATGCTTTAAAATTGTTCTCTCTTACTACCGGTGGTTTCAGATTGCGCAACGCTTCTGAAAAGGGTGGAATTTTGATTACGGTGCAAATGTCAATGTCGTGGCTCCACAGGATTTCGATTACTGCCACCACAGTTTCCTTGCTTACGATACGAAAACCTCAGTGATTTGCAACGACAGCGTGCTTTTTGCGACAAAATTGCTTGCTCGAAAAGCATTTATTTCTGTTCCTATGCTCACTAAACTGCGTTTCATACTTCAAAACAGTGTCTTTGACTTCGCTACAATAATTACAGTGAAAATAATTCAAATTTGACAGTTTTAAATACATGGGTCGTATTTCCCTAGGTCATATAGTCGCGCGTCCGAGAGTCCCCGAGTCGTGGGGTCAACCGATTAGAAATACCCCACCACAGTTTCCTTGCTTACGATATGAAAACCTCAGTGATTTGCAACGACAGCGTGCTTTTTGCGACAAAATTGTTTGCTCGAAAAGCATTTATTTCTGTTTCTATGCTCACCAAACTGCGTTTCATACTTCAAAACAGTGCCTTTGACTTCGCTACAATAATTACAGTGAAAATAATGCAAATTTGGCACTTTTAAAGACATGGGTCGTATTTCCCTAGGTCTTATAGTGGCTCGTCCGAGAGTCCCCGAATCGTGGGGTCCAGCGATTCTTCACAATTGGGCATAGAAGAATATCGAATCAATATTTAGATTTCGGCGGCACCTTTTATCGAGAAACCCTTGGGGTATATAGCTGTACAGAATTTAGCATCTTCAATCACTCTTTGTTAGACTGCGTGGAGCGAGCACAATTTCTCGCTGGAGCTCATAGGAATAGCACAATTTCTTCATGTCTTGTTCTCTCAAATCTTACGAGAAGTTTTTTGCGAAGTGCGTTACTGCTGATGCCAATATGACGCCCATCTGGCCGATGTCTTCCATAGCTACCTTTCGGATCCATATTTACAAGTTATCCCGGTGAGGTCGTTTCTTAATACTTTATACTAGCTGGGTAGGGTATGAATTATTTACTGCACTTGCATCATTGCGCTTTGCTCAGCTTACTTTCTGTCCACATCGTCAACATATCTGCGTGCGATTTTGACCTTGCCTATTATTATAAGGGCTGTAAGCGTAGTACACGTTTTTTTTTATAAGAAACCGGTTTATAAGAAACCTAGATCTAGATGCCCTAAAATTTAAGAAACTTTTAGAACCACAAGGATCTATGTAAGAAACATTAGAAATTTCGGAAACACGTTTTCCTTTACGGATTCAAAAAATATCGACTACAGTAAGTGTGTTTTATGTGCCAAACATAACATTGTCGGCTCCACATGACAATTTTTCGCATTGACGATTTTTCTTTGTTACAATACTAATATTTTGCTACATCCACATTTTTTCTTCCTTTTCATTGCAAATTTTTTTTCATTAAATTAAGAAACTTTTAAGAAACTTTTAGAACTAAAATGTCGCTAAAAATTAAGAAACTTTTACTATTAGGCCTTGAGCCAGGTTTCTTATAAAAAAAACGTGTAATCAACTTGTAAAGGCCTATTTTTTCTACCCTCCTGCTATCCATGGCCACTGGGCTGGCGTTGTTTTATTTACAGGGATTTGAAAGTTATCTTTGCTCTCGGGCTGGGCGTGCACTTGCTCTTGAGATTGGCTTGCTGGAATCGATCATTGCTGAAATTCCAAGGTCCTGCTATGAAACGTAAATGTTATTACCGAGTGTCCCATACAAATATACAAATATATGTCAATTACAAAGGCCAAAATTCAATCACATCAGGGGCTTCCAAGCACGCTAAGCAGCCCCTCTTCATATATTATCTTTTTTCTTTTTCTTTGAAGCACTAATTTCAAAACGTCGTTTTGTTTCATGGTGAAGTCACATCAACAAAGATTTGAGTTTTATCTTTGATCTTCAAACTGAGCGTACACCTTCTCTTGATAATTTGAGAATAAAGAATAATTTGCTGAAATCTATAATATCCAAGCTTCCGGGCACGCTAAACACCCCCACCCCATATTTTTTTGCAGGCACTCATTTCCAAACATATCTTTTTGATCAATTGCCAGATGCTTTGGTCCTGATTAATGGTGATTAGATTTCGATTTAATTGAGATAACATTAATTGGCTTTACATCACAGCAGCACTGGTAACATCATGATAAATTTTTAGCTTTCAGATTGCAGTGAATTGAATGGAGCCTCAAAAATTGCTGCTGTTGCTGTGCAAGTGGCTGTCGCCAGCAAGGGCAAAAATGTTTCGAACGTCCAGCTATTTTTTATTTTATATGAACTGACCAATCAGTGCATGTTATAGCATGTTTGTGTTCTCCATAGAGATAGGATATAAGATACACTAGAGTGCGCACTCCAATTGACGCATCGATACAAAAGTTGAAGCATTGGCGGCCATCTTGTTGGAGGCTCGCGGACGAAACTTACGGTCTGAAGCCTTATAATTCAAATGTAAAATACGTGGATATTATTATTGCTGAAGATCAAATAAATACACAAATGTCCCTAAAATCATGGTCGGTTCAACAAATTAAAGTTTTATTTGTGGATCGAATGTATTACTACTATTTCCAGAAGACCATATTTTGCTGTGGAGTGCTGTATGAAAACAGTGGCCTTGGCATTTTGCGATACGAAGTACGGGCGAATTTGTATTTTACGGACGACGCCCAAACTAGGTAAATTAGATATCAATCGATACGCAATGATCTCCTGAGTATGAATCTGCAATAAAATTTGTGCAACACGCCTGCATTCAAAAGTTATGCCCCTTTTTATCGGGGGCCTAACTCCTACAAATCACCGATCGACAGCAACTAAAGGTGGGCGCAAGTAAAAATATTGCTAAAATCTTTTAAATGCAGAGGTCTTTTGTGAATATTATTGCAGATTCATACTCAGGAGGTCATTTCCGATCGATTGATATTTAATTTAGCCTATTTGGGGGCAGTCGGTAAGATGGAAATCCGTCTTTCTAAAAATAGTAGTAATACATTCGATCCAACAACAAAACTTGAATATGTTAAACCGACTATGATATTATGAATGTTCCAATCTTTATTTGACGTTAAACAATCGTAATATCCACGTAATTCTTGTTTAAAATATAAGGGTTCAGACCGTGAAATTCTGAAATGAGCCTCCAACAAGATGGCGTCCAAACTGCGTCACCGCCCGGGGCCTGGTTCGCACTCTAGTGTATATTATATCCTATCTCTATGGTGTTCTCATATCTTTGTTATTAGGATGAATTTTAAAATTCAGGCCGATGGAAATTTAGAAAAACTATTGCTGTTTTGAAAAATGTTTGTTTGAAGTTGTTTTTTGAAACTATATGTGGCAGCAACCCTAAATAAAAACATCACTTTCTTACAGCTCGACAGGATTTTAGCCGCCATGACAGACACTTTTGTTGCGTTTTGTTGCATTTCTATTGTTCTTAAAATGCACTGATTGGCCAGTTCATATGGAGTAAAACAATAGCTGGACGTCCGAAACATTCCCCCCCTTGCTGCTGTCGCCACTTCAGCAGACGTCCAATGAATGAAGTAAGCCTCAAGCTGTGCTAAAAAGCGAAATGGATGATGGGATTGTGGGCTGCTTCATCAAAGCATGTTGCAATTTGTTGCTGTCTCTCTCTTTCGTCTAGTCTCCTCGTGCTCGTCTCATTTAGTGAAGGAGAAGTTTACTCTGCAAAGTCTCGAATTTTGAAAACGAAGCATTGTTACGTTTCAGTGAAGGTTAGTAATGCATTATTTTGACCCTCCCATTTTCTTGTAAGTTTTCTAGCTCAGAAAACTTTGTTCTGGCTTGATGCATATATGTTGTAGTTAGGCATAGTTCTGGGTCAGCCAAGGCCAAAATAGGCCTATTACTTAGTTCCTTTGGGCATGTCTTCGTCATGTTGAAAACTAAAGGATATTTGCATGCAAAACTATTTTAACACTTCAATTAGAAAAACCTGTTCGGAAACTCAGGATTAATCAAACTGTTTTCCTTACAGAGCTGCTAAAGATATTGGCAATATTTGCAAACTGAGTCCTCGTGGTTTTTGTCTCGGTCTACTCAACCCAGACTTCCGTCCCGAGTTTTGCAACAAACTTTCCCGCCACACACGAAAAGAGGACTTGAACTGAGCAATAATCAGACCGGGATGCTCTCGCGAGAGTTGTAAAATTAAAGGTATATATAGTCTTTATTTTGTTTTAATTTGCAAGTAGTGAATATCGAAACATGTAAAGTCTATTTTATTCTGAAACTTACGGTAGTAATTATAAAAAGAGATGTATTTTTAAAAGCGAGAAGGAAGTGACTTGCCATTCTTTTGCATTCATCACAAGGCCTTTAGGCCTTTCACATTATGACCAACTCAATTTAACAATATATTCCTTGAAGAATTTGCATTCGAATATTTTTATTAGAGAACTTGAACACCAACAAAGTTATTCATTTAATTTAGAGACTTGTTAATTCATGAACCTGCCTTATTTTTGCATCCTACTTTAACCACGAAGTACAATTATCTTCAATATCTTATATTAGTTGTTAGTTACTTTTATCATTTCATTATATTGTAGATGCTTTGATGAAATTAGCAAATCAAATGGAGCCAAGAAGGAGCCATGTTAACATAACATAAAAGCGGAACAGGAAGGTAGCTTTGAGTTTTGAGCTATGAGTGCATTTTTTTTTTTTTAAATATGCAAAAGCGTGGTTACTAAATGTAAATATTTACCAGAGCTGGCTCAACCCGTTCATTTGGAAATCCTTTTGTGGACAATCGTTTAGAAATCCTTGGTTCAGGAAAGACATTTTGTTTGGCATTTTCCATGAAATTGTTTTGGTTTTTAAAGGGACTTGCGAATAGGCCGGTATTTTGCAGCTCAAAACATTTCTCCAAATTTTTGATAGAATTTGCTTTACACTCATTAAGGATTTGGCTTTGTTTATTTGTGGAGCCTTTTCTTTTGCATTGACATAGCAATTTATTTGTTGATAGCAGGACTTGCAAAAGTAATGTTTCGAAAACCTTTAGTTTTTCAACCATTAGAATTTACGAGTTCTGCATCTTCAACCTGAGAAATCTGAAAAGTCCTCCTTGGCGTGTAGCTACAACTCTACAATTTACGCAATAAAGCTTGCTGCTTTAATTTCGATACGATTTTTTCCATTGCTTCACAAAATCGTTTCTAATTAAAATAAACTTATTGCCTCAACTTCTCCGCTGTATTTGGTTTGTTTTCAATATTCCGTACCACAGGTGTCCCTCAGATTTTCATTGACATTTCTTTCTCGGGTTTTTATTTCATATCAAATATCCCGCCAACCAAACCTGCAAAGCAGACAGGCATCCCCACAGATCATTGTCCTGGACTTTGTTTGTAAGGGGGTCGTGTCATGAAAAATTTAAGAATAATGTTTTGTATCCAATCCAATTGCCTTATAAATCAGATATAAGAAACACTATAACATTACGGACATTACGGACGTTGTCGAAGAACTCAGAAATAATTCCCAGAATAAATCGAATTCCCAGATAAAGACTGCATTGCATCGCTTACAAATCACAAAATTCTTACCATCTTCATACGTAAATAGTTCAAATTTATTGAACTTTTTACCTATGAGGATAGTAAGAGGCCTTCACGAACAGCTGTCTTCGAAGATGCAAGTTTAATTTTGCGGTCGACCTGTCACTCCTGCGCAGGAGTTCGCGAAATTGGTTTACGGGCAGGTTTTAGCCCGTGGTGCTGAGTGCTGGCCCGCTTTCCGGCCCCATCCAATCGATTACATGACGAAACACTGCGTTTCTTGCCCTTTTGACAGGGCTTCTTTCGTGCAGTCGGGGTCTTGTCTGCATGTAATCGCAATCACAATTCTTGCTATGTTTCTTATTCAAATACCGATATCTCGGCAAAAATTTCAATAGGGCCATTCCTTCTCGTGTAATTCAGCTCTGAGAGTCTTGTAATTTATCATATACTTTTTAGTTGCTTTGGTGAAAATGCAAGGCTTACACGTTACCGGGGTCTAAGTGGGTGGGACTGAAATTATGGGATTATGTTTTCGTAATGTAGCTAAAGATGTTTCTTTTTATTTTTCTGTTAGATCTGACAATACAAACGAGTCCCTCGAAGAACAGCTACCCAATACAAACGAGTCCCTCGAAGAAGGCGGACTGAGCAGGCCGGACTGTTTGAATGCGAGGCTTCGAACAGTGTCGGCTACGTTATATCCTTTAATGGATACAATGAAACCCACACTGTTCGAAGAAAGCACGTGTCTGCTCACAGTAAGACGTGAGTATCCATTCTCTATTCTGTTGTTAGAGTGCATATATCCTTGTAAGGCCAGTTGTACTTATGTTATATGACTTCTATAGCCATAACTCTTTGATCTGTGAAGGATTGTTCCAGACAAGTAGTTTTGAAAACTGATTGCTCGAATAAATAAGACACGTTTAATTGCTTTCAAAGTTGGCTGAGTTCCCTAGAAGCATTGTTTCCAGTCTTGAGAATATCTTGTGATTGACTGCAGCTCTTTAGACATCGTTACTCAATATATCCGAATTTGTTCTCTCTATTGGTACTTGTCATCTGCTGCTCTCACTGTGATTAATGTTACTTTCAATAGCCAAACCGCTGACGCCTACCACGCCGAAATTGGTGTAGGAGAACGCAAGCTCGATAACAATAACATGGATAAAGAACTACTTGGAGGACGATGATATAACTGGCTACATTATCAAGTATCGCAGCAAAGGGACACAGAAATGGAACAACGCGAGCGTCGTGGCACCAGTGACACCCACCGTGCGGTTTACACTCGACGGCTTGAAGCCGTACACGTTCTGGGAGTTTCAAGTGATTGCCTTCAACCATCCCGGAAACAGCCTATTTCTCCAGTGGAGAAATAGTCAGTTTTGCTTGACAGGTTGAAGTAAGTATTGCAGACAGTGCGTGAACTCTTGATGTGGTCAGGTGTGCAGCTTGATTTACTGCGCATGTCTAGTTTTATTAGCTTCTTGTTTATGCAGACTTTAGCGTTGGTAATATTTCAGTTCCAGGTCAACCAATCAATGTTTCTGCAGTGCCGCAAAGTTCAAAGTCCATTCAGCATTTCTCCATGACCCATGAAATTGAATTTCTCCGAGGCCCTCCATCGGAACCAATCCACTGCATGACTCTGCAAGATGGTAGGCACCAGATTAAGAATAATTTCTCTCAATAAACTTTGACCAAACAGAAATCATAAATGATACCATTTTATTTTGTGACAACAAGATCCACGCAAGGAGAACAATTTGTATTAATATTTTTCAACTGTTCATTTGAGTGTTTGATTAATTTTCATTCCGTTTTCATAGCACCGTCTGGCCCCCCCGAAGGCTCCAAAGCACATCCACGGATACAGAAGGTATACCAAGTACACCATTTACCCAAATGGTGTACTTGGTATACCTTCTGTATATCTTCGGAGACAGCTGTTGGTGAAGGCCTCTTACCATTTTCATAGGTAAAAAATTCAATAAATTTGAACTATTTACGTATGAAGATGGTAAGAATTTTGTGATTTGTAAGCGATGCATTACAATCTTGATATGAGGAACCTTGCAAGGAACCAAAATGCGTTGTTGTACAGGTAGTTTGTTTGTTTGATATTAGACTTTACTATGAAGAAGTTGAAATATTAGTTTATTAATCTTGTTAAACCGGGGAAGCTTGTTATATTGAGATATCAGGCTGCATTTCATCTTATGTCTAATATGATAATCATGACAAAGTATTAATACGTAGAATTTATGTTACTCTGAGTTCTATTCCAGTGCCCGAGGGACATTCGTGCTCACAATCTCAGTCACCTGGAATGAGCCAATCGAAAAAAGCGGGCGAATACGAGGCTACTTTGTTTACTATCTTCCCATCGAGGACAATCATGTGATCATTAAAGGCAAAACACTGCCACACAGTTACGGTGCTGTTGGATCACAACAGAGAGTAAGCTTGCTTTATGCGAATTCAAACCACATGGAATAACCAATTGATCTCATCAATCTGAATCCATGATTCTTAGCTAATCGGATTGTGGATTTTATTGACGTCTGGTTTGTTTCTCTGTTTGGTGGAGGGTTTATTTTTGAGCCAGTATTTTCTGTCGTTTTTCAGGGTAAATGTATGGAAATATTGGCCAAACAGCGGAATAGCCATTTATGGAAATAGTGTCGCAAAAATCGATCAAGTAGAGTTGGCGAATTAGGTGAAGCGTGCGTTCGAGACAAGCAGCTTGTCTCAAGCAACCTGTTTCGAACGTACGCTTCACCGTACGGTAATTGACCATTGGCATATAGTCTACTTATTATAGCCTATTGAAGGTACACATTCTATGTCCACTCGCTGTTGAAGAAGAGGAGTACAGTGGAATTGGACGCTTCTTACAGTAAAGGCCCGCTTATAAGAACCAATTGATTAAGAACCTCTGGGTGATATTTCTGCTCAAAGCATTAGAAGATTGAATAATAGGTTGGGTGCGAAATTCACGGGTTCTTAGCATATGCGTGTTTTTCACTGCTCATGTTCACTCCTCTTCAATATCATTCGGGCAATCCTAAAGCCATTGTAGTTAATCTATGTACAATGCAGTGGTTACCTCTTGCAATGAGGTGTCCTCTGCTTATTGAAGATTTCATTGTAGCAATGCATTTCGAAGTTGCAATAGGAATAAGAGTGCGTTTTAAAGCAGTGGCAGATATGAGAATGCATTGCGCAAAAGTAACATGTTTAGCAGTGCATTCTAAAACAGTAACGGTAATAGCAAAGAATCTTCACATCACCGTTGCTGTTGGATTAGGGTTTCTTTGGTGATGGCTTTACTGTTTTCTTTGAATTTTGTTTAAACTTTTAATTGTTTTCTTGCAGTGCTGGAGTCGGCAGAACTGGCTGCTATCGTCATCTACTCGATGCTTGAGAGAATCAAGAATGAGCAAACCGTTGACACTTACGACTATGTGACCATGCTACGCTCGCAGACAAATTTCATGGTGCAAAACGATGTAAGTAAACAGGGGTTAGGATTCCCAATCCCGCTCTGAGTATTCCCGTTTTTGGTTAATAGACTCGTCTGCATCACCACTATTGCAAGCCTTTGTGCAGTAAAAGCAAGAACCTGTGTATTTTGCACCCAGCCTATTGTCTAAACACAGTAGGCTATTGTTTTTTATATTGTTTTGAAATGAGATATCAACCCGGGAGGTTTTAATCAATTGCTTCTTACACCATAGCAGATTAGTCCATAGGAAGAGTTAACAGTAAATAACTATAGTAAATAAGCTATTAATAGAGTATCTCAACTCATCAAGAGCTTGCTAGACTTGGTCCCTGATCATGCATTGATTATCATATAGTTATCATATATTATAATATATAGTCATATAGTAATCATATAGATTATCGCATATGTAATTAAGGTTGCCAGCTATTTATGAAATTTCATTTTTGTGTGTTTCAGGAACAGTACATATTTGTCCACGATGCCATATTGGATGCAATTCAATCTGGTAGTACAGCCGTATCAACCAGTGAGTTCTCCACTTGCTTGATGAAAACGATGAGCGAATTCAACAAGCATGGTGACGTTCTCATTGAAAGAGATTTTAACGTAAGATTCTTGCATTCAATTCAGTCTATTCAATCAATTCAATTCAGGCGCTGGTCCGGCAAGTATTACCGTCACCTCAAGGACAGACAACCGGAGTAAGTATATGATTAATGACGAAATTGAATTGAATTACTTAGATCAATAATTGAATTGAATTGTCATAATTTTTTATTGTAGTTGGATTGGAGTATGTCCATCTGTTCATTTTCATTGTTCGCAGTCGTTAATAACGAGAGCACGAATGTCCTCGATACAAGGGACATTCGTGCTCACGTTATCAACGACTCTGCAATCTCAGTCACCTGGAATGAGCCAATCGAACAAAGCGGACGAATACGAGGCTACTTTTTCTTCTATCTTGATTGTATTTTTTTTTAAGTATTGATTTTTATTGATTTTGTCTTGCCAACGCTCTGCCGTTTGTTAGATCAGTCTAGATGTCTGAGATAACCAGCAATTTTGTATTGGTCAAGTGGATACCACCAAATTTCACACCTGAATTGTTAATCACTCGCTGGCTACAAGGTAAGCTTGAGCATTGATATAATTTCCAATCCTATTTACGGTTATAGGTTTCTTCCAGTGCGAATTCCCTGGAAATGCCCTGGGAGCTCATTTACCCACCTCGGAAGGGTGGACGCCTGAGTTGGCTGACGGTTTGTAGCTCGTGACTCCGACTTTCTGTACCCACGAAGATCAACCTTCAAGGATGCGAAATAGCATCTCAACCACCTTGGCTACACCTAGTGGTCAAGGCGCTGGTGTCCTTTCCCTCAAAGGTTACCAACGGACTCTTTTAGGACAAATACAATTCGAACTTTTGTTACTTTGAATATTTTCATGTCCTTTCCCACACCAGGTTTTTGCTTAAAACTGACTGTATATTTAATCAGATAATGATCAATTTGCACTCAGGTGACCGCATCCGGATCAAAATCTTACAAAGATGCGTCCGGTGTGGAGAAAACCGGTGTGGAGCAACGAAGAGAAGCAGATTACGGGCAAATTCAATTCCGCCTACTTCAACAACCTTAGACCGAATCTTTACTACACGATTTCCGTCTGGATCCTAACCACGTTTGGAATGCTATCCCGTTCCAAACGTGGTTAAGATTCAGACGGAAAATAATGTTCAATTCTGGACCAAGAAGACCGGTATGGATATACTCTTTATGCTACTAAAATGATAGAGAATAGTGTACATTGTTCTATTTATGAATGATTGATTACAAGCTTGTAATGAGATGTTTGTTGTGTGTTTAGCCTCGCCCGCGGTTGATCCTCCAAGAAGAAGCGTGAAATATATCGTACAAAAGTACAAAAGTTTCACTCATTATCTCCGAGATTATCTCCGAGATAGTGAGTGTAACTTTTGTACCACCGATAGTATCTTTTGTACCAGCGAGATAATATCTCGCCGTCTACAACTGTAAACGGAGACGTGGAGTAAGTATCGATGTTTAGCATGTCTCCCTGTTTGATTCATAGCGAAGCCTTGTCTTTGTCTGAAGCGCTGATGTTCTATGCGAGCTTGATAAACATGTAATTTGCCAATAGTCTTTGAGTTTACATCTATACAAAGAAGATTTTATAGTTATTAAGTTGTTATTGCCAATCGGAAGGATTCATTGTTTAGTAATGCATGATGAAGATTAAAGTTCTATGATCTTCCTTTGATCTTTGAAGAAGTTGTAAAGTTAGCAACTGCCATTGCAAACTACGTTCTTGTGTGGTTAACAATGCTACAATCTTCGACATCGTTTGCTTTATATATTTCTAAATAACCCTCTGGATGTTCTTCTTTAGATTCTATTAGATTCTTCTTTAGAATTCTATCGCATCCACGTTGTAGACTATGGCTTCATAGTCCACAACGTGGATGCGATAGAATTCGTGTTTTCTCGTGGATACAACGTGGATTCTCGTGGATACAACGTGGATTCGTTCGACTATCAACAATCGAACAACAATCAGTTTGTTTAAAAATCAGCAGAAACGTTCACGTAGATCCTCACCACGCCCCGTCACTTACATCACCGCCGAGCTACTACCAAGCGAGCTGCCTGAAGAGGTCGTTATCGGCGAAGGAGACAAAATCGGTGATTACAAGAACAAGAAACTAACGCCCGGGCACACATACCAGTTCTATTTTCTCTCTACCATCCGCTTTCAAATCCATGACGTGTCATGGGTTTGAAATCGGATGGTAGAGAGAAAATTGTGCAAGATTTTGAGGTATGTTGCATTGCTTGTACATGGTTTCACATCACATGCTACTACTCCTATGCGACGTGCTCCTGTTCCTCTCAACATGCATGTTTGCTGAAACTCTGCTCAGCATGCATACTTCCTTGCTGCCTGTTTTATTTATCGTTTGTTTTATTTATTTTTGAGTGTTTAATTTGTTTTCTTCAAGTCATTTGATCCGGGTCAAAGCCACATATCGGAAGCCTCGAACCAGCCATGTAATAAAGTGAAAAACCGATATCCAAATCTACAAGCTTGTGAGTTTGTTAATGATTCAATGTTCATGACAGTAACACTGTTTGTTGCAACTTGTCTTTGTACAATGACCTTTCTCCGTCATGCCAACCCAACCCCCAGGACTATTTGCTGGCACTGTTAAGCTAATAGAGCTACCATCTTCTTTTCAGATGATCATACGAGAGTTGTCTTGCAATTTACTGGTGAAATGGGTTCGGACTATCTCAATGCAAATTACATTGATGTAATTTGCATTAAGATAGTCCGAACGTTCCTTTCCATTTTGCATTCGACTCCAAAGTCCAATCTATATTCATGTGAGTAGCCATCGCTATTATTGCCATACACCATGTCGACTGATTAAGCCGTATGGCTATTGTGAACATGCGGAGATCCTAAAGATCAGACTGTAAACAATTCATTTTGATTCTCCTCCTCAGGGTACTGTCAGGAGAAAGCGTTTATTGCCACGCAAGGCCCAATGACAAACACTGTGGCGGATTTCTGGAGAGCGTGTTGGGAGAATAAGACGGGTACTATTGTTATGGTGACGAAATTGGAAGAGAGAGGACGGATAGGTAACCGATGAAATCTCCTAAATCTCTAATTAAATTAGACCGGTATTTTGCGGACCGGAGTTCCACATGGAATAACCAATTGATCTCATCAATCTGAATCCATGATTTTTTGGCTAATCGAATTGTGGATTTTATTGACCTCTGGTTTGTTTCTCTGTTGGGTGGAGGGTTTATTTTGAGCCAGTATTTTCTGTCGTTTTTCAGGGTAAATGTATGGAAATATTGGCCAAACAGCGGAATAGCCATTTATGGAAATAGTGTCGCAAAAATCGATCAAGTAGAGTTGGCGAATTAGGTGAAGCGTACGTTCGAGACAGGCAGCTTGTCTCAAGCAACCTGTTTCGAACGTACGCTTCACCGTACGGTAATTGACCATTGGCATGTCTACTTATTATAACCTATTGAAGGTACACATTCTATGTCCACTCGCTGTTGAAGAAGAGGAGTACAGTGGAATTGGACGCTTCTTACAGTAAAGGCTGTAAGAACCAATTGATTAAGAACCTCTGGGTGATATTTCTGCTCAAAGCATTAGAAGATTGAATAATAGGTTGGGTGCGAAATTCACGGGTTCTTAGCATATGCGTGTTTTTCACTGCTCTTGTTCACTCCTCTTCAATATCATTCGGGCAATCCTAAAGCCATTGTAGTTAATCTATGTACAATGCAGTGGTTACCTCTTGCAATGAGGTGTCCTCTGCTTAATGAAGATTTCATTGTAGCAATGCATTTGGAAGTTGCAATAGGAATAAGAGTGCGTTTTAAAGCAGTGGCAGATATGAGAATACATTGCGCAAAAGTAATATGCTTCGCAGTACATTCTAAAACAGTAACGGTAATAGCAAAGAATCTTCACATCGCCGTTGCTGTTGGATTAGGGTTTCTTTGGTGATGGTGATTGTGCTGGGGCTTGCTTGCTTGCTGCAAGGCTTTACTGTTTTCTTTGAATTTTGTTTAAACTTTTAATTGTTTTGTTGCAGTGCTGGAGTCGGCAGAACTGGCTGCTATCGTCATCTACTCGATGCTTGAGAGAATCAAGAATGAGCAAACCGTTGACATTTACGGCTATGTGACCATGCTACGCTCGCAGACAAATTTCATGGTGCAAAACGATGTAAGTAAACAGGGGTTAGGATTCCCAATCCCGCTCTGAGTATTCCCGTTTTTGGTTAATAGACTCGTCTGCATCACCACCATTGCAAGCCTTTGTGCAGTAAAAGCAAGAACCTGTGTATTTTGCACCCAGCCTATTGTCTAAACACAGTAGGCTATTGTTTTTTATATTGTTTTGAAATGAGATATCAACCCGGGAGGTTTTAATCAATTGCTTCTTACACCATAGCAGATTAGTCCATAGGAAGAGTTAACAGTAAATAACTATAGTAAATAAGCTATTAATAGAGTATCTCAACTCATCAAGAGCTTGCTAGACTTGGTCCCTGATCATGCATTGATTATCATATAGTTATCATATATTATAATATATAGTCATATAGTAATCATATAGATTATCGCATATGTAATTAAGGTTGCCAGCTATTTATGAAATTTCATTTTTGTGTGTTTCAGGAGCAGTACATATTTGTCCACAACACCATATTGGATGCAATTCAATCTAGTAGTACAGCCGTACCAGCCAGTGAGTTCTCCACCTACTTGAAAACGATGAGCGAATTCAACAAGCATGGTGACGTTCTCATTGAAAGAGATTTTAACGTAAGATTCTTGCATTCAATTCAGTCTATTCAATCAATTCAATTCAGGCGCTGGTCCGGCAAGTATTACCGTCACCTCAAGGACAGACAACCGGAGTAAGTATATGATTAATGACGAAATTGAATTGAATTACTTAGATCAATAATTGAATTGAATTGTCATAATTTTTTATTGTAGTTGGATTGGAGTATGTCCATCTGTTCATTTTCATTGTTCGCAGTCGTTAATAACGAGAGCACGAATGTCCTCGATACAAGGGACATTCGTGCTCACGTTATCAACGACTCTGCAATCTCAGTCACCTGGAATGAGCCAATCGAACAAAGCGGACGAATACGAGGCTACTTTTTCTTCTATCTTGATTGTATTTTTTTTTAAGTATTGATTTTTATTGATTTTGTCTTGCCAACGCTCTGCCGTTTGTTAGATCAGTCTAGATGTCTGAGATAACCAGCAATTTTGTATTGGTCAAGTGGATACCACCAAATTTCACACCTGAATTGTTAATCACTCGCTGGCTACAAGGTAAGCTTGAGCATTGATATAATTTCCAATCCTATTTACGGTTATAGGTTTCTTCCAGTGCGAATTCCCTGGAAATGCCCTGGGAGCTCATTTACCCACCTCGGAAGGGTGGACGCCTGAGTTGGCTGACGGTTTGTAGCTCGTGACTCCGACTTTCTGTACCCACGAAGATCAACCTTCAAGGATGCGAAATAGCATCTCAACCACCTTGGCTACACCTAGTGGTCAAGGCGCTGGTGTCCTTCCCCTCAAAGGTTACCAACGACCCTTTTAGGACAAATACAATTCGAACTTTTGTTACTTTGAATATTTTCATGTCCTTTCCCACACCAGGTTTTTGCTTAAAACTGACTGTATATTTAATCAGATAATGATCAATTTGCACTCAGGTGACCGCATCCGGATCAAAATCTTACAAAGATGCGTCCGGTGTGGAGAAAACCGGTGTGGAGCAACGAAGAGAAGCAGATTACGGGCAAATTCAATTCCGCCTACTTCAACACCTTAGACCGAATCTTTACTACACGATTTCCGTCTGGATCCTAACCACGTTTGGAATGCTATCCCGTTCCAAACGTGGTTAAGATTCAGACGGAAAATAATGTTCAATTCTGGACCAAGAAGACCGGTATGGATATACTCTTTATGCTACTAAAATGATAGAGAATAGTGTACATTGTTCTATTTATGAATGATTGATTGCAAGCTTGTAATGAGATGTTTGTTGTGTGTTTAGCCTCGCCCGCGGTTGATCCTCCAAGAAGAAGCGTGAAATATATCGTACAAAAGTACAAAAGTTTCACTCATTATCTCCGAGATTATCTCCGAGATAGTGAGTGTAACTTTTGTACCACCGATAGTATCTTTTGTACCAGCGAGATAATATCTCGCCGTCTACAACTGTAAACGGAGACGTGGAGTAAGTATCGATGTTTAGCATGTCTCCCTGTTTGATTCATATAGACCAGACGGAAATGGCGGGGAGTACCACTTTGGGTCGGGGAAAATTTAATTACCAGTTTCGGGCTCTCCATCAACTGGGTATTTAGGAATGTGATGGTAAACAGGGATTTTCCGCTGTTTTGTGGGTTAAAATGGGGGTTAAATGAGGAATGGTTTCGTCTTTACCTCTGCGGAGGAGGACTATCTCACAAAATGCGTTTTAGCGTGGTAAATACTGCCTAAGCCGTAAAGACAATGTGCTTCTCTTGGCCAAACTATATTCATAATTGAAAAAGGGTCATAATTGGTCACGTGACAGTCAGTGACCCCATGCCCTTATATGGAAATGAGATCAAAAGGGACCTAAAGTCTGTTTTTAAAATGTGAAATTCTTAAGATCGCGCAAATCATTGTCATAAAAGATGAAAATGCCCTATTAAATTACCTTAAATGTTCAGAATGGAGTTTCCATTTTCTTCACTTATCATCCCTATTACCCCGCATATAAGCACATGCGCGTTTATCCGTAAAACCGCTTTTTTCCAAAATTTGAATGTAAAAGGTGGTTGGGTTATAGGCGCATACAGTCAAACTAGATGTGGTTTGGATATAAGCGCATGTTCCTGTATCCGGGTAAAAGCGCATGCACCTGTGGCTTGCACTTACAGTATTTGCGGGGTAATATAGGGTAGTCTGTTTTTCTGTGCACAGTCTATTCCAGCCCTCTATATTAATACAATACAGTATGTACTTACATTGAAGTTTTAACATTTGTAATTTTAGTCAGCTTCTTCGTCCTCTTCACTCTCGTCTTCTTCTCCATAGAAATCCTCGTCATTAGCGTCAAACAATAGCTCTTCAACCTCAGCAGGGAATGCAGATTTGATCCATTTAATTTTTAGATCATCAGTCCATCCAAGGGTACTAAGATCAGGCAATGCACAAGCTTTTTGGTCGGCCGATTTCCAAATTTTTGCAACTACATTAGGGGTTTACTTAAAGAATATTGAAATGGAGAATGATGAAAAAAAGTGTCTTGTTGGCTTTCATTCGTTCACAGGAAACGATTATATTTCATCTTTTTTCGAAATGGAAAAGGACAAAGTTGGCGAGTGGTTGAAAAAAATCGAAAATTCATTACAACATTCACACAGTTAGGATCAACATGGGATCTCACGGAAGAAATTTTTCAAGAACTAGAGAAATATGTATGTCGCTTGTACGGTTGCAGAGTAAGACATGTAGATGATGCAAAACACCAAATGTTCGAGAACAAAATTAACAAAGACGGAAAGGTGATTGACATGGCACTATTGCCACCATACCACAGTTCTCTAATGTTGCATTCACAGCGTTCTAATGTAGATGCAAAAATTTGGAATTCGGCCGACCAAAAAGCTTGTGCATTGCCTGATCTTAGTACCCTTGGATGAACTGATGATCTAAAAATCAAATGGATCAAATCTGCATTCCCTGCTGAGGTTGAAGAGCTATTGTTTGACGCTAATGACGAGGATTTCTATGGAGAAGAAGACGAGAGTGAAGAGGACGAAGAAGCTGACTAAAATTACAAATGTTAAAACTTCAATGTAAGTACATACTGTATTGTATTAATATAGAGGGCTGGAATAGACTGTGCACAGAAAAACAGACTACCCTATATTACCCCGCAAATACTGTAAGTGCAAGCCACAGGTGCATGCGCTTTTACCCGGATACAGGAACATGCGCTTATATCCAAACCACATCTAGTTTGACTGTATGCGCCTATAACCCAACCACCTTTTACATTCAAATTTTGGAAAAAAGGCCGTTTTTCGGATAAACGCGCATGCGCTTATATGCGGGGTAATAGGGATGATAAGTGAAGAAGATGGAAACTCCATTCTGAACATTTAAGGTAATTTAATAAGGAATTTTCATGTTTCTTGACGGTGATTTGCGCGATCTTAATAATTTCACATTTTAAAAACAGATTTTAGGTTCCCTTTTGATCTCATTTCCATATAAGGGCATGGGGTCACTGACTGTCACGTGACCAATTATGACCCTTTTTCAATTATGAATATAGTTTGGCCAAGAGAAGCACATTGTCTTTACGGCTTAGGCAGTATTTACCACGCTAAAACGCATTTTGTGAGATAGTCCTCCTCCGCAGAGGTAAAGACGAAACCATTCCCCATTTTAACCCCCAAAACAGCGGAAAATCCCTGTTTACCATCACATTCCTAAATACCCAGTTGATGGAGAGCCCGAAACTGGTAATTAAATTTTCCCCGACCCAAAGTGGTACTCCCCGCCATTTCCGTCTGGTCTAATAGCGAAGCCTTGTCTTTGTCTGAAGCGCTGATGTTCTATGCGAGCTTGATAAACATGTAATTTGCCAATAGTCTTTGAGTTTACATCTATACAAAGAAGATTTTATAGTTATTAAGTTGTTATTGCCAATCGGAAGGATTCATTGTTTAGTAATGCATGATGAAGATTAAAGTTCTATGATCTTCCTTTGATCTTTGAAGAAGTTGTAAAGTTAGCAACTGCCATTGCAAACTACGTTCTTGTGTGGTTAACAATGCTACAATCTTCGACATCGTTTGCTTTATATATTTCTAAATAACCCTCTGGATGTTCTTCTTTAGATTCTATTAGATTCTTCTTTAGAATTCTATCGCATCCACGTTGTAGACTATGGCTTCATAGTCCACAACGTGGATGCGATAGAATTCGTGTTTTCTCGTGGATACAACGTGGATTCTCGTGGATACAACGTGGATTCGTTCGACTATCAACAATCGAACAACAATCAGTTTGTTTAAAAATCAGCAGAAACGTTCACGTAGATCCTCACCACGCCCCGTCACTTACATCACCGCCGAGCTACTACCAAGCGAGCTGCCTGAAGAGGTCGTTATCGGCGAAGGAGACAAAATCGGTGATTACAAGAACAAGAAACTAACGCCCGGGCACACATACCAGTTCTATTTTCTCTCTACCATCCGCTTTCAAATCCATGACGTGTCATGGGTTTGAAATCGGATGGTAGAGAGAAAATTGTGCAAGATTTTGAGGTATGTTGCATTGCTTGTACATGGTTTCACATCACATGCTACTACTCCTATGCGACGTGCTCCTGTTCCTCTCAACATGCATGTTTGCTGAAACTCTGCTCAGCATGCATACTTCCTTGCTGCCTGTTTTATTTATCGTTTGTTTTATTTATTTTTGAGTGTTTAATTTGTTTTCTTCAAGTCATTTGATCCGGGTCAAAGCCACATATCGGAAGCCTCGAACCAGCCATGTAATAAAGTGAAAAACCGATATCCAAATCTACAAGCTTGTGAGTTTGTTAATGATTCAATGTTCATGACAGTAACACTGTTTGTTGCAACTTGTCTTTGTACAATGACCTTTCTCCGTCATGCCAACCCAACCCCCAGGACTATTTGCTGGCACTGTTAAGCTAATAGAGCTACCATCTTCTTTTCAGATGATCATACGAGAGTTGTCTTGCAATTTACTGGTGAAATGGGTTCGGACTATCTCAATGCAAATTACATTGATGTAATTTGCATTAAGATAGTCCGAACGTTCCTTTCCATTTTGCATTCGACTCCAAAGTCCAATCTATATTCATGTGAGTAGCCATCGCTATTATTGCCATACACCATGTCGACTGATTAAGCCGTATGGCTATTGTGAACATGCGGAGATCCTAAAGATCAGACTGTAAACAATTCATTTTGATTCTCCTCCTCAGGGTACTGTCAGGAGAAAGCGTTTATTGCCACGCAAGGCCCAATGACAAACACTGTGGCGGATTTCTGGAGAGCGTGTTGGGAGAATAAGACGGGTACTATTGTTATGGTGACGAAATTGGAAGAGAGAGGACGGATAGGTAACCGATGAAATCTCCTAAATCTCTAATTAAATTAGACCGGTATTTTGCGGACCGGAGTTCCACATGGAATAACCAATTGATCTCATCAATCTGAATCCATGATTTTTTGGCTAATCGAATTGTGGATTTTATTGACCTCTGGTTTGTTTCTCTGTTGGGTGGAGGGTTTATTTTGAGCCAGTATTTTCTGTCGTTTTTCAGGGTAAATGTATGGAAATATTGGCCAAACAGCGGAATAGCCATTTATGGAAATAGTGTCGCAAAAATCGATCAAGTAGAGTTGGCGAATTAGGTGAAGCGTACGTTCGAGACAGGCAGCTTGTCTCAAGCAACCTGTTTCGAACGTACGCTTCACCGTACGGTAATTGACCATTGGCATGTCTACTTATTATAACCTATTGAAGGTACACATTCTATGTCCACTCGCTGTTGAAGAAGAGGAGTACAGTGGAATTGGACGCTTCTTACAGTAAAGGCTGTAAGAACCAATTGATTAAGAACCTCTGGGTGATATTTCTGCTCAAAGCATTAGAAGATTGAATAATAGGTTGGGTGCGAAATTCACGGGTTCTTAGCATATGCGTGTTTTTCACTGCTCTTGTTCACTCCTCTTCAATATCATTCGGGCAATCCTAAAGCCATTGTAGTTAATCTATGTACAATGCAGTGGTTACCTCTTGCAATGAGGTGTCCTCTGCTTAATGAAGATTTCATTGTAGCAATGCATTTGGAAGTTGCAATAGGAATAAGAGTGCGTTTTAAAGCAGTGGCAGATATGAGAATACATTGCGCAAAAGTAATATGCTTCGCAGTACATTCTAAAACAGTAACGGTAATAGCAAAGAATCTTCACATCGCCGTTGCTGTTGGATTAGGGTTTCTTTGGTGATGGTGATTGTGCTGGGGCTTGCTTGCTTGCTGCAAGGCTTTACTGTTTTCTTTGAATTTTGTTTAAACTTTTAATTGTTTTGTTGCAGTGCTGGAGTCGGCAGAACTGGCTGCTATCGTCATCTACTCGATGCTTGAGAGAATCAAGAATGAGCAAACCGTTGACATTTACGGCTATGTGACCATGCTACGCTCGCAGACAAATTTCATGGTGCAAAACGATGTAAGTAAACAGGGGTTAGGATTCCCAATCCCGCTCTGAGTATTCCCGTTTTTGGTTAATAGACTCGTCTGCATCACCACCATTGCAAGCCTTTGTGCAGTAAAAGCAAGAACCTGTGTATTTTGCACCCAGCCTATTGTCTAAACACAATAGGCTATTGTTCAAACACAATATGCTATTGTTTTGAGATGAAATATCAACCCGGGAGTTTTTAATCAATTGCTTCTTACACCATAGCAGATTAGTCCATAGGAAGAGTTAACAGTAAATAACTATAGTAAATAAGCTATTAATAGAGTATCTCAACTCATCAAGAGCTTGCTAGACTTGGTCCCTGATCATGCATTGATTATCATATAGTTATCATATATTATAATATATAGTCATATAGTAATCATATAGATTATCGCATATGTAATTAAGTTTGCCAGCTACTTATGAAATTTCATTTCTGTGTGTTTCAGGAGCAGTACATATTTGTCCACAACACCATATTGGATGCAATTCAATCTAGTAGTACAGCCGTACCAGCCAGTGAGTTCTCCACCTACTTGAAAACGATGAGCGAATTCAACAAGCATGGTGACGTTCTCATTGAAAGAGATTTTAGCGTAAGATGCTTGCACTCAATTCAATTTATTTTGATCGCGATCAGAGATATGATGCCGTACTGTTTATCACTGTTACGAATAGGCTAAAGAATTTGTTCGTTGCTGCGTGAAGCGTTGGGTTAGGTTTAATCGTTGTACATAGCTGTGTTGCAACTGTTTTGATGCATTTCTGATGCTTTTTCTTGCAGCCAGGTGATCGTGTATGCCACAGTTCCAAATAATGAGGATTACATAATGAGGATGCAATCACCATTATTTGGAACCGTGGCTTATTTTGCATGTCAGCCACTACTGAAGTGAAAAAATCCAAGAACAGATTGGCATCAATTTACCTTTTAAGGTAAAATTGATGCCAATCTGTTCTTGGATTAACTTTTATTCGTGGCCAGAATTGAGAAGGCCCAAGAAGGCCATTTTTTTCGACAAGAACACAGGAGTTGCTTTCTTGTCGTGGGGATAAGTTGAGAAAAATGAATGCCTAGAAGTGGTAGAGCACCCCCTCTCCATATTTTTTGCAGGCACTCATTTCCAAACATATCTTTTAATCGATTGCTAGATGCTTTAGTCCTGATCATTGGTTTTACATCACAGCAGCACTCATTTTAACAATGTTAACAGCTAGTTTAAGGAGTTATTTAATATTTTGTTTCCAGGTAAAGTTGACAACATGGGATGTTTGTTCAAAGATAAATGGTATGCATTCAGTTGATGATTTTGACCCACGAACTTAGGAGTGGTACCCTGGGGACAGGAGAGGCTGTTATAGGTACAAAACATTTTAAGCAATTTTGAGGGCTAAAATATCCAAAATTTTAAGCAACTTTCATGGCTGGACCAAAGTCTAGTTGCTTATTAAAAAAAAGTGTTTATGACCAGGGTCGCAAATGGATCAATATCTTTGGGGGCTTCAAATAATGAGAGTGTTACACCGTCCTTAGTACTTTATCCTATACCCCGTCTGTCAACCTGTTAACGCATGCGATGATTTGTAAGGACGAATGTTATACTTCACCTGCGAGCTATCATGTTTGAATTTCGATCTGATTGGTTCAATGCCTACTGATACCAAGTTTCATTAAGACAGGAAAATGTAATCGAGTTCGCTATATATTTACTCGTTATATGTTACGAAAATTGCACTGAATTTCAACATTTGATTAATTTGATCATAAGTTCTTTGTTTTATTATCTTTAGCATCTTTATTTTATTATTTTATTTTATTTTATTATTTCTTATTTTCATAGCTACAAACTTGAACATCGTCAACCATTCAATGACGAAGATTTGGATAAAAGATGAAGAAAAATGTGGCTACTTGAAGAAGATGGAAATCTGCAACCCAAGATTTAAGCAGCTTTTTGACATACGAAGACGTAAGACTTCTGGCGTGTTAATAGTTCTATCCAATTATATCTACTTCTATTATCGTAGCTTTCTTATCTCGAGTTTCAATGCTTCACTCACAATCCTATACCTAGTTCTGCATTATTATTGAACTTTATTTTACTGCCCTTTTGTATTTGATCTTTGTTTTGTTATGCCTAGTCTTGGATGCTGTTGCTGTGGTATTTTGAAGTGGAAGAAGACAAATAGAAGACAAGAAAAACAGAAGACGTTCTTTTTTACACCTTTTCATACATCCTTTTCATACATCCTTTCATAATTAGATGTCTTATTTTTGTATGATTAACATTGTCAGAGATTCCCAGGGAAGGATAGCGACTCTTATAGGAATAGTAATCCGCAGGTATCAATTCCCATGGGATTAGAATCCGGGGGTATTAATTCCCATGGGATTAGAATCCGGGGGTAACAATTCCCTTGGGAATAGAATCCGGGGGTATTAATTCCCATGGGAATAGAATCCGGGGGTATTAATTCCCATGGGATTAGAATCCGGGGGGGTAACAATTCCCTTGGGAATAAAATCCGGGGGTATTAATTCCCATGGGAATAGAATCCGGGGGTATTAATTCCCATGGGAATAGAATCCGGGGGTATTAATTCCCATGGGATTAGAATCCGGGGGTAACAATTCCCTTGGGAATAAAATTCGGGGGTAACAATTCCCATGGGATTGGAATCCGGGGTAACCATTCCCTTGGGAATAAAATCCGGGGGTAGCAATTCCCTTGGGAATATTAATCGAGGGGTCACAATTTCCATTGGATTATAGTATCAGAGAAAATATAGTATATTTAATTATATTTAAAATTTATAATAGAATAATACTTGCTTGCCAAACAGCACGAGCACCCAAGGTTCACCTAAAAAGATAATAATAATGAAGCTTGAATGATCAATAAAATCCTAGAGTAAAAAAAACTAAATAAACAACACAGTAAATAACTTAAACAAAGTAAGTGTTATATCGTTACTGCTTGAGTATTCACAACATCTTCGTCATTGATTGATTGACAAATACGCTTACCATCTTTGCAAGGTGTTAGTTTATGCTCTACGAATCTTTCATCCAGATTATTCACAATCTTTTCTCTTTGACCTCATGATTGAGTACTTGGTTCTCGACGGTCTATTATTCCCGCATCTAAAATAAGAGGTAAAATCAAATTTGACCCGATTCACATAAAGATTCCAGGAGTTCTGGCTCAATTTGTGTCCCAATAAATTCATAGCATAAATATCACAAAATGGAAGCTGGTTACCTTTTCAAATTATAAATGCTGACATGGCTCATTGTTGGCTCCATCGTATACATCGACGCAAAAATTGCTTCTGAAATATTATTAAATAATTAATGTTATAGATGAATAATGAAATAATGCTAAGCCTCGGCCGTGATGGGATTCGAACACAAGACCTTTAGGGTGGCCTATTTACTTGGATAAAGATTTAAAATTGATAAGGTGATAGGTAGTAAAAGGTAGACCAGATAAACGATGACTCTTGAATATTACATTGGTTTGGATCTGTTTATTATCATCAATATGGTATTCGGCAAACTATGAAGACTGACATTTCTGTAACCGAGAACAGGACCATCCAATATGGGCAAAACAAACTAATTAGGGTCCTCTGATAATTTTGAGAGAAAATTCAGCCCTCTAAGGCAATTGGTTCAAAAGTTAAGTTCGCACACTTGCTGCAGCAAGTCAATTTCTATATGTATAGGTTTGTATATATCGTGTATATAGGTTTGTGTATATTGTGTATATAGGTTTGTGTATATGTATTATTCAATTTGTATATGTATAGGCTCAACATCGAATTTAGAAACTTTCAAGTTTGTAGAAATTTGGATCACAAGTAGCAGAAACCTATTAATTACAGCCTTCTAATCATTTTGAGATCAATTTCATCCCTTAAGACAGTTGGTTTAAAAGTTGAGCTCGCTGACTGGCTGCAACAAGTGAATTGTGGTTCATGTCATGTCATTTCATTTTAAATGTAAATCATAACATTATGGTTGGTTACTTACCACCAGATAATAAGGTTGTCTTGTCATCTGTATTGCTTTAGTTCTTTGTTCATGTACGGTATTTGTTTTCTTAGCCTGTAAAATAAACCATAATTCCATGAAAACTTTACTCGCTACCTTCACCTTTCTATTTATTATCTTATTTCTATCTACGAGAAAATGCTGGCAAATTTTGCATTTTTTATTGCCTTAATATTAATCAATTTTTTGTTCAGAAAAGTATTAAGTATGATACTGTGTTTTGTTAATAATATTAGTGCGGAATGTTAAGTCGAGCACAAGCTCGAAGAAGACCAGTTGTTGTTATTGTTGAAGCAACATAATTGTCCCAAAGTTTGAAAAACTGAGCCTGACGATTACGATATGTCTTCCTTTGGTATCGAGCAAGCTTCCCATAAGTCGTGCCTGTAATGACAAGAAACTCGCTTCTGTGTTTAGCAGAGGAATCAGCATATAAAGCTGGATCTGTGATCTTCCGCATTTATAATTTATTCTCCTGTGCCATCCCTCAACGTCATTATTTGTACGGATTGGCTATTGAAAAACTGACCATGTTTTTGGTGATCATATGTTGCATTCAACCCAACTTTCTAGCATGTATTGAATTAACGGCTGCAGTTCTTCTGTGGCTTTTCCAGCTGAATGATGGAACGTTTCTTCGATATGCTCTGCTGGGAGAAAAGGCAAAGCCATCAAAGAGCAGATATACTTATGGACGGCGTTGTCTTCTTTGTATGGAACTTGCAGTCCAAGGCTTTGGACCTTTCTCCCAATGACTTGCGTCCAATAAAAGCAGCAACCTTGAATTTCAACTTTCAAAACCTTTCGACATGCCTTCCATGCAGCTGCCTCTGAGTCAAGAACGACCTTTTCAATCCTCGCTTCAGAAGGGAGCAATTCCAGAACTGCTTCAAACACCTTCATAGTCCTTTGCTTTCCTTCGAGTCATCGTCACAAAGACAAGTGGTGTCTGCTTCACATTTCCATCATCGCCCTTGAGAAAAGCATGTATTGTAAAAAGTTGTTTGAATGGCTCTTTCACACTTTTGAATGTACCATCTAGATACCATGTCCTCGCTCTCAACAGTAAGGCCATCTGTTGCAAATATCAAATGCCTGGCTTCTTTGCATCTGATG
Source organism: Sanderia malayensis (assembly GCA_013076295.1). Taxonomy (NCBI): domain Eukaryota; kingdom Metazoa; phylum Cnidaria; class Scyphozoa; order Semaeostomeae; family Pelagiidae; genus Sanderia; species Sanderia malayensis. The sequence goes on from RQOL01000906.1 coordinate 4,934,876, forward strand.
TCCTGCTGCAAAAATCCCGCTGGAATGTGTTCATTTGCTATTTGAAAGTTTATGTCATTTGGCTCTTTCGGTCTTAGCTTTTCGCGATGACGATTTGCTTGCCGGATGAGGTTAGCAATATTTGGCTTACTGACTGCTCTGGCTAACTCATTATATTCTGCGTGATACAAACACCTTCCACAATGTTGGCTGCTGACTGCTGGCTGACTGCTGCCAAACTTGTAAAAGCAGTGCACTATGGCATATTATTACTATTTATTATTATTATGTACTGGAAACAATACCAACAATTACAATACAACAATTTTTGATTGTTGAGGTACTTGCGCAGAAATTTACCTTCTGAGTATGTGTAACTGATGTTGCTGATAAAACTATAGCAAAATTCATCAGAACAAATCAGAGACAGTTACATCTCTGTTGTAGCATGCATACCTTTATATTATACGAGTCTATTTTTTTTGAAAACACCGACTTCACTTATCAAGCTACTCTAAAATGAGGATCTTTCGTGCAGAAAGGACTTAATGGGTATAAAAGTTGAAAAATCGTGTGTATTACATTAGCTTGAAGGATAAAGCGTTTCAAAGAAGCAATTTACATCTTCATTCTTCATGAATTATTTAGTCGCAGAATACTTGAATGAAATCCACTTTATCGGAAATACTGAAATTCACAACCCGGGGAAAATTACCTTAAAATATGGACCTTTTGTCAAGAGACCATTTCGCCGTGTCAGGCCAAGTAATGACAACGTTAATAGAAAACTATTTGGAATGAACGGATAAAATTTTGAAAAAATGCCAATTTTTTTTCGATTCGAAGTTACATTTATGAATTGGGCATGAAGATAGAATTAATGGTATTGCGACACAATAAAACCTAGACCTGAAGAAGATCAACAAAATGGAGAGAGGGAGAAAAGAAAAAGGGAAGATGTATGATCCGAAGAAGAAATTACTCAGTAAAGAAAGAAGAAGAAACAAATATGATATACTTTCTTCTTTTTTCCTTTTATGCTTGGGTAAGAATATAGAGTCCATAAAATACAAGTATTGGAGTGATATCATAATTAAACAGCATGTTCACTCTTTTTAACATCTATTTGATAAACCCATGAAAAGAAATAATAGCAAAAATTAATCAAAATTAAAAGATTATTATGGAAACCTCGAGGGTTTGAAAAACATTCATCAAAAAGAATACCCTCCTTCGCAGCAGAGACGCAACAGCAAGCGATGATACGTCACATTAGATTATTAATTGCGTGACGTAACAATCGTAATTTGAAATATCGATATAGAGAGTGCAACATTTTATTAATTCACATTTATCGCAGTTATCATCAAACCGTTCATTGTTATTATTGATGTCCAGTTTGAATAGCGAAATGAATACATCTACATCAGCTGAGAGTTCATTGAACTTAACTGATATTGACAGTGGTATGACACTGTCTGCAAATGATTTGTTGCTTTGTAAAAGCGAGCAACAACAAGTCGAGATAAATTGTGGGGAAAGAAGCATCAAAGATTTAAAAGAAATCATTTTGAATCACGAAGCAGTTATAAACAAATGTAAGCTACTGGCTCAGTGATTGAATATAAGTAATTTTTATATTTCTTGCAAAGGCTCTAAATAATAATTTTACTTTTCAGATAAGAAGCACACATGCGAGTCGCAGAATGAAGACTTGCAAACCGAGAAAGAAGACTTGCTTTTCCGTATGGAAGAACAAGGAAAACGCCTGCTTATATTCAAAGACGAAATGGCAAAGGAAATACATGAAAGAGAACAGATCAATGCAAGAAGATTCAAAGATCTTCAATTGATGCAAGAAAAGTTTCAGCAACTTTGCGTTAGTGTTAACATAAAGAATTCTTTCGAAGATTCAAAAGCAGCAAATGTGGCAACCAGTGTGGAGGAGATTGTATTTGATATCACAGCTGCAATTGCTTATGTGAGCAAGAAAGTAAGGAGCCTAGTAAAAGAGAATACTGATGTTCGTGAAGAGAATGCAGAGCTGCATGAATTGAATGAATTCATGCAGTATGAAAATCAGTTCACGATTGAAGAATTAAAAAGTTTAACAGAGAACAATAAAGAGCTGAAGAATGAAAAAAAGAACCTTGAAGATGATAAAAAAGTGCTTGAAAAGGAAATTGAAATAATCAAGGAGAATAATCATTCCCTTGAAGAAAAGAACTCGATGCTTGAAAAAGAGAGGGTTGTTTTTCAAGAAGGAAAGCCTTCTCTTAAAGAAAATGCCGATACAGATTCAGCTTCATTAATGATTCCAATTGCAAAGTTTTACAAAGCAAGCAAAATGGCTGCTGCCAAACTGCAAAAGTCGTTAGCACATGGCAAGAGGATGGGGAAACTTGCCATGAGTGAGCGACAAAAAAGAATCAGTCTGGCAAGAAAGTATAAAAAAGCAAGGAAACAGAATGAAAGAAATGGAAGAAGCTTGGCAATGGAAAGAAAAATGAAAAATGCCTATGCAGCAGATAATCTTGATCTCAAGTGCCAAATTGATAGCTTGTCTTCTGAGATAAAAGACATAGAGCGCGAGAGACCCAAAGCAATCCAATGTATCAAAGAGGCAACAATTGAACTTTTGAAAGCGACAAAAGTCATGGAAATGAATAAAAATTTGAAGTCAAAAGTGAACAAGTTGAAGAATGAGCTATCAGAAAAAGAGAAAGATTTGATTTCAAAGAATGAGTGTTTGAATGTTGCAAGGTTTGATTTGACAACAAGAATAAACTCATACGAAGATTTGAAAGTCAGAGTTGAGGAAATGGCTGCAAACGAGAAAAAGATGAAAATTGAGCTGGAAGAGGCAAACGAAGTAAAGAATCAACTCGAGCTGGAAACTCTTGCATTAGCAGAACGTATCGAGATGTTGCAAGCAAGAAAAAGATCCTGGTATAAAAGGCTCTTATGTGGAAGCTGTCATTAAATAAAACATACCGTATTATGTGTATTTATAAATAATTTGATATGCGAATAATATTGAAACAACTGATAGATTACCGTAAAAGACATGTTTGTTGATTTTATTTTATTTGTACTTGTTTGATTCAATTGATGATAAAATTCAAAAATAAATCACTTGTTTCTTCTCATATTGATATCTGAACATATTGAACACAATACAATATATTGTAATATAACAATAATAAAGGCAATAGAAAAAAACATCAATAATAGAAACTATAAAATAAAGCACAAAAAATGAAGACAATAGAATAGAAAACAAAAAATGCAGACAATAAAGTATAAAATAAAGAATGAAAACAAATAGAGCCACAATGACAGAGATAATAAAATGGAGGATAAACAAACACTGCAGATAGTAAAATAATTTAAGATCTTATATTCAAGATCTACTGGCTGAGGGAAGTAGTGACTAGCAATTTTCAAAATGGTCATGTTGTGTGATGTAGTTCGAAAGTATGGTCTTAAAGGGCCTTATGCAGCCAAAAGTGACATATCATTTTTTGCTGGAATGGAAAGAATTTAACGTGCTTAGAAGCATGCCGCAAATAGAATTTGAAAATATTTTGTAGTTTCTGATTTATTCATTGCCAAAGTAAGCATTTTGGACAACTTTTTGTAGAAACTGTGACATCACAGTGATGCGCGATCTCAGTAGACGCCCCCTGCGAACCGCGGTCAACAAAACGGGGATCGGATCGGAGTGAACATTTTCGACAACAGTCACAGCGGCGCACATTAACATCGTGCTCAAATTACTTGTTTTAATATATCTTATACTCGTAGATTTATAAACAAAAATTAAAGAGCTGCTATTAAAGTCAACATTTTAATACTCGAAAAATCAGAGTTAAGAAAGATCGCAGCCCTATCAAGGTGGAAGTTCAAAAAACGTTCGGGTATGGGGTTCATTTGAAACGGAAAATACAGACACTTCTTCCTTCAATGTTTCACCCGATGCAAAAAAATTAATTAACCAAAGCAAATTTAGGTAATATTAATAGCACCTTTGAAAGTCTTTGTAGGGTGTATTGTAATGTCGATTTAATTAAAAATACAATTAAATATAAATGAAATACCTGCATGCTTTCTGTCTAATTTTCTCAGTCTCGGATCAGATTTAAGCTGATGAATAAAGGCCTAAAAGTCAAAAAACGCAAAAAGTTAAAAGTTAAGTCAAATTTCATCCAAGAAACTTGAAAATATATTGGCCCTGGCTGTAGGACAAAATCAAAGGCCTCTTCGACATGATAAGCCCGCTCCGCGTCCTTCGGTTGGAAATATTGTTTCAATCTTCCAGCATTACTTGACAATTTTAAGATGTATACGGTGTAACTATGATTGCAATATTTGATTCCCAAGTAAAATATTTCATCAGTTAATTTTTCAATTTTCATTCCATGACGATGAATTGAATAAACCAAGTGCAGATTTAGGCCCCCATTGGCCTGCTACTTGTTCGTAACAGTTAGGCCGCCAGTTTTTATGAATCAAAATCTCACAATCGTCTTCTTCAAAATATGCAATTAAATATAGCCAAAAAATTAATTTTTTCATAATTTCAAAGAAAGCTCAAAAACCAACTGTAACATACCTTTCAGTGTTTTTTACTAAAGCGTAGCACTTGAACTTTGGGCATACAAGTTCGATACTGGCAAAAATCAAAATTCAAAAAGAGAACCGAGCCGAACTAAACTCATTACATTGAGTCCCTGTGGTTCACTTGGTTTTGCTCACTCGGACCAAGGACTCAACCACCATGAAGCATTACGTCATAGGTTCTTTTGGGCAGCATTAAGAAATGCTAATCATTCTGCCTCCCTGCCTCTTCTCACCCCATATCAGATCAGGTCAGTTTTGTGGCGTAGTACAAGTCCCCCCATCCCGAGTCCCCATCCCCATCCCCAGCTCGAGTCTTGCTTTTGTAACTACACCAGAGCGAGGCTCATCTGTCCTTTAGGCCTAGGCCTATGCTAATGTTATTGCGGAATCTGAAGCTAATTTCAATGCTCTAAATGGCCCATGAAGTATGTTAAAGTTTATTGATATTTAAAGAAAATCCTTCCAGTCGAATTTTGGAATAATGCAGTCTTTTTTATTAAACTTCTGCAGTTACCTAGATATATGATTATCGACTACTACAACCGATCTTCAGCACTTTTGTTTGATGACTGTAATAACAACTTTACTGACTGATGATTGAACGAACACGCGGTATTTTTTCAGAATTATAATGCCATGGAAATAGACCTTGAAGAGGAAATAAGTCTCTCAGCTGGTAGCAACAGCAGAGCTTCATTATGTGGCAGCCCGATGTCACCAAAATTGCAACAAGGTAAGCTAAGAAGTTTAAATATACTTTATTTATTGTGCAAGACTGAAGTTTTTTGGCTTTGTGACTATAATGTGTAAAAAGAAAATTACTGAGAAAGTCTCAAACGCCTGGTAGTACTAAAATTAGGAAATATCTAAGAAACTCTGAGTTTTGAAAGAAAACTTTCTTATAAAAGCATGTACAACAGAAATTGAGTTGATTATGATAATGGCAGTTGTTTTAACAAGTTGAGTTATTTTAAAGGCAAGTTGAGAATGGAAGATTCCAATGACAGTGATTCATCCAGTTCCCTGAAAGCTGAATTAGAAGAAGGTGAAATTAACAGTGATGTAAGCAGCTCAAATGAGCAGTCATTGAAAAAAGGAAATGGCAAGAACAGCCGTACTGAAAAAGAAACTCACAGTCAATATTCAAGTGATTCTGATGACACTGTGGAAAGAAGCTCAAACCATTCTTCTGCGAGGAGAAGAAAACTTACTAAGAAAGCTTCTCATAAAGAAGATGATCTCCGAAACATAAAATCAAAGGAATTGTCTATAAGTAAGTATTACTATTTAACATTCTCTTAAGGTCTTAAATCAAGGAAATGATGATTGTTGAAGCAGTGATAACTTTTGTCAAGGTTTATCAAAAAGCTGTATGGATTTTTATATTTGTTTAAATGCAATAATGAAGTTCTTCATCAAATTATTAGGTGATGAAGATGATTTTCAAGAGGTTGATATGGTATCAAGCTCGGATGAAAAGAAGAGTGACCATGACAATGATGAAGATGGGAAATCAGAAGCATCTGAAGATGAAGATACTGATAGGAATGACAAGGAATCAACAGCAGAGGAAAGCGAAGAAGAAAAGGAATCTAGAGTGAAATCAAAGCTTAAAAAGCAAAATGATGAATCTTTGTCTGACATCTCCTCAGCTGGCGACTCTGTGCACAGTGAAAGAAGTAGCAATAGAGACAGTGTCAGATTCAAGAAAGATTCCAAGTCTAAGAGTAAAGCTGTTTCTGATTATGATTCCAATTCTGATTCTGACCTAGAAGAGGATGTAAGAATTAGTCAAACTGACAAAACCAAATCACTGTCATTCAAAAAGATTGGCAGTCAAGATAAAGGATCAAGCTCAAGGTCAGCATCTTCGAGTCAAAAGTACAGTGATCATGATAGTGATGTTGAGATAGTTGACCATCTTGATATAGCAGCACCTCAGCAGGCCTTACTTCGAGAGACTAAAAAGAAGAGTTTTAGAGATAAGACAGGAAATCAAAGATCGAGCTCAAAGGATTCGAGACAGAGGGATAAGGAAAGAGAAAGCAGTCGTCAAGAAAGGGATAGCAGGGGCAAAGACAAGGAGAGTAGAGACAAGGATAGGGGCAGCCGGGATAAAGATAGGGACAAGAAGGATAGAGATCTGGATAGAGATCGAGTTAGAGGCAGAGAAAGAGATAGAAAAGATGATCATAAATATAAAGAGAAAGAAGCTCGAGATAAATCAAAGGATTATTACGATAAGAAATCTGGGAAATATAAGGAGAGGAAGCACGATGAGCAGAAGTCTGTGAGAGAATCGTCTGATCGACCCAGATCTCCAGTTGAAAGGAAACTGCAGTCCTCTGAGGAGGATTTGAGGAGAAAGCTTTTACAGAAACGATCAACAAGAGATGAACACGACACGTCAAGGAAAGACAGAGATCGAAGTGATGTGAAGGAGAAGAGTCGAAGAGATGAGAAAGGGCCCACGCAGCAAGAGAAGAGAAAAGACGAGGTGAAGACGAAGAGAGAAGAGAAGGCTTCTGAAGGGGCTGCGAAGAAAGAGGGTAAAAGTGGGAAAGAAAGTGCAGATTCAAAGAGTCTAAAAGGACACAAAATCAGCAAGGATAAATCACCGAAAGAATCAGATGTTGAGAAAAACAAAAAGCGGCGCAGAGAAAAAGCAAAGTCGGAAAAGAAAAAGAAAAGAAATACAAGCGAAGAAGATGATGATGATTCGCATAGTGGTGCTGATAGCAGTGATGATGATAAAAAAGATGCACTGAAGCCAGCCACGAAGCGGCCTCGAGCTGATAACGAGGTTCTCCAAGTAACAGATGAAGAGAAGATGGAAGTAGAAGAAGACGAGAATGATGATGATGATGATGACAAAGACAAGAAAGACAAAAAAGAGTATAGTTATGACGATGTTTCATTGCCAAGCTCAGAAGAACTGTCTCCCCCACCCTCTCCAGTTGAATTGAAAAAACCCACTTACTATCCAGCAATAATGGGCTGCAGGGATGTAAAGGAATTTCATTGGCTGAACAAGATAGAAGAAGGAACATATGGAGTGGTATATCGCGCACGTGATCACAGAACTGGTAAGGATCATTGTGAATTAATTTGAGTCACCTTTCGCATTTTCCATGCATTTGATTTTTGCAATACAAGATGGTAGAGCGTTTAGTTCCATGCATTCTATGCATTACAGAAAAGTATGAATGATTAAATATATAAACATGTTGCTGTTTTAGGCTAGCGCTTTGTTTTATTTCAGATGAAATAGTCGCACTGAAAAGATTGAAGATGGAGAAGGAGAAGGAAGGCTTTCCCATCACATCACTGCGTGAAATAAGCACATTGTTAAAATCACAACATCCAAACATCGTTACAGTCAGGGTAAATTATCTCTTCACTTCAATTACATCATTACATTGATGATTATCAGACTATATGGAGTTGAAAATTTATAAAATTATTCAACAGGAAATTGTCGTTGGAAGCAATATGGATAAAATCTACATTGTTATGGATTACGTTGAGCATGATTTGAAATCTCTAATGGAGACAATGACACAGCCCTTTCTAGTCGGTATGTTCTAGTAACTATTTCTTTATCTCAAGCAGTATAATCACTGCAATTAGAACCATATGCCGTGTATCTCCTTAGATCATACACCAGATGCTTGCATTGATTTGTATGCGATTCTCGCAGGTGAAGTGAAAACCTTGATGATGCAACTTTTAAGAGGTATACAACACATGCACGATAACTGGATATTGCACCGAGATATCAAGGCATCAAACTTGCTATTGAGTCACAAGGGAATCCTCAAGGTTTGTCCTTTAGAACCGCGATTAATCAACCACCACATCTAAGTCTATTTCCTCAGTGTGTGGAACATTTCTTCCTCCTCGATTCTTAAATATTTCATGTATGCTTCAGGGTTGTTCCATGGCAACTCAAAATCTCTTCAAATCGAGCTAACGTCCTATTTCTTCTTAAATTTATCACTTAATCAAATAAATTTCCCTTATTATTATTATGTTCCTGATAGATTGGCGATTTTGGCTTGGCCAGAGAGTATGGTTCACCTTTGAAGCATTACACTACGATTGTTGTCACACTGTGGTACAGAGCACCCGAACTTCTACTCGGAGGAAAGGTATAAGTGCTTCACATTTTGTCAAAATACTTCATATATATATGAAACGTTAATAGAACGAATCTCAATAATCATAAATATTTTTTGTTTTTTTCTTGTTTTCAGGAATACGCAACGGCAATTGACATGTGGTCTGTTGGTTGTGTTTTTGCTGAGCTTCTCACAATGAAGCCACTCTTCCCCGGTAGATCAGAAAGTGACATGATAAACAGAATTTTCAAGGTTGGTAGACGCACAAACTCGAACCCCATGCTTGCATCTGCATTATTTTCAAATTCAAATGCTAAACTCTAAGCCACGCCCCGACTGCTTAATAATTGTGCATTGTTTATCAATGAACAGCATTTGCCTTCCAGGGTAGATCATTTAGTTAATACAGTCGATAAATCTTACAGACATACCTGGAATTTATTTTTTCGTTTTCAGGAATTGGGAACACCAAATGATAAGATATGGCCTGGTCCACCAGCTTATTCAGGGTATCCTCTGGTGAAAAAAGTAAGAACGACATTAGATAAAGAAACATCAAGAAACATCTTAGAGAAACTTCAAGAGTATTAATACTCTTCATGCTTTTGCTATTCTTGAACATAATGTTCTGCTTTAATATGATTCTCTTTATTGGTCTCCTGAACGAGGTGTTATTTGAGTTATCTTCAGTTCAGCTGACAAAGTACTTACGAAATAAAAGTTCATATATTCCATGCTAAGTCGAGAATGTTTTTCTCGTGATCAATTTTAATTTCATGTTTGTTCGTCAACAGATGAATTTTGCCAATCATCCTTACAATGTTCTTCGACAAAAGTTTGGAACTAGTTTGACAGACAAAGGTTTTAACCTGTTAAACAGGCAAGTATTGTATTTGACTGTTTATTGCCTGCTGCTCAAGAATCAAGAGCGTCCATGTGTCTATATGCGTCTATCTTCCATGTACATTTGAGCATCGATTCGTCATTTCAATGCTCACATTCAATCTTATGCTGCATTGCTTTTCATTGCTTTTTGCATGCTTTTTAGAGAAATATATTAAGATGAAAATAAATATATTATTTTTAACAGGCTGTTGACATACGACCCTGACAAACGAATTACTGCAGAAGCGTCATTAGAACACGAATATTTCAAGGTAACAGTGAACTATTTTTCTAGTAGTCATGGTATTTCCTGTAAGGCTCTATTACAGTGGAATCTCAATATAGCAAATTCAACATCTGGTTCTTTGAACTACTTCTTGGTACAATGTTTTCTTCGGTTCAGCAAACTCTAACGAACTTTTCCTTGATTTTTATATAACGAAATTTTCATTGGTTCATTGCACAGTTTGCTATATGGGGATTCCACAATAGTTATCACCAATCCCCTTGACGTTACATTTGAAACCATTGTATTTCTTACTGAAGGAATCCCCCATGCCTGTTGATCCATCAATGTTCCCAACATGGCCAGCAAAAAGTGAACTGGGTCACAAAGCAAGAAAACACATGGCAAGTCCAAAAGCACCAGAAGGCGGCGATGCCGCATCAAAAGTGGTATGTTCTACATTGTACCTAATTTTAGTATCTAACTCTAATACATATAGCACATATTACCAGGTGCCTGGGACTAAAACCTTTATGTTTACTGCAGGTATTCTATAACACTCGCTATCTATCCATTACTAATCCGTATAATCCGCATTTCTACTATGAATTACCCATACTATACTAAAGGCACTTTTAATTTATACCCAATCTCAGCAATCCATACCTGATCTGAGCAACTCATACTTAATCTGAGCAATCCATACTTAATCTGAACAATCTATATCTGATATATGACTAACCCACGCTGTCCATGCCCGATAAAGATTAAATGAGGCCAAGCAACGGTATTCGATGTAAGCTAATGCAAACTAAACTATGGTAGTAGTAATTATTCAAATAATTTCGGCATGAAATAATTTCCTCATCACACACAGGCAAACGAAGATTCGAATTCTGGATTTCACATGCCCGCTGCAATAAAGGGAGGATACTCAGCCAAAGGAGCTGGATTCAATTTGAAGTTCTGATGTACCATCTTTTGTTGCATGCAAAGTACACTACAACTGCAGCATGCCTTATTGGATACCAGATGTCTACTGCAGCACCAGATTTCAAGTTAACCACGTTCATGGCGATATAACTATTGCCACGGAGCATTATGTGCAACTGAAACTGATAATCCAAAGATCACTGAGTGAACTACGTTTTACTAATCTGGATTAATCTCCACTGTATCGTATCACTAAATAGCAATTAAAAACTCAAGAGCAATAAGCTAACTGTTTTTGTGTCGTAAGAAAGAACTTTCCTACTGGATGATTTTGTTAATTACATAAAATAGTAGGTACGTTGTTATTTATTGATAGCAGATAGTCACGGAAAATGGTTTTCTGATTAACTACACTTTATACAGTATCTAGAATAAGCTTCAAAAGTTCATGTGAAAATTAATAAGGAAGTGGGAATGTGTAAAAGACAGGGTGTTATACAAATTGGCATCAACTCTTGCCTTACCTCTATAAAATCCTCTGTTAAATCTTGCATTTTTTCTTGTCATTCCCTTCCCGTTGCACCATCACACTTTCTGCGAGTAAAATGGAAAGACGATTAAATGAGTTGAATATGATTGAAAGACAGACATTGAGCGGTAGATCAAAATCCTGACACCATTCAATAATCCGTAGCCATGACATCATTGTTTACCAAACTTGAAAACGAGACGAGGAGACGGGCAAAAAGCAGGCATGTTTCAAGACGGATTTCGTTGTTCAACGGGCGTTGAATATGGCATTGGTTTTGTTGTTGTTGTTATTGTTGTTAATTTTTTTTTTTTTTGGAGGTTAGTTCTTCAGGGGTGGGAGGAGGGGAGGTAAGAGAGTCTTGTTAGTCATGTTTGTCATCCAATTCCGATGAAAAGATTGCTAAACCATATTTTTGAGGCTGCGGTACATGCCAGGTTTTGCGTGTGAACTTAATGTATAGGCCTAAAGACAACAACATTTGGAGGCATTTTTACACGAAGTACACAAACTCATGGGTTGGTTTTCTTCTGCATTGATTTTGCATGCTCCATTGTTTGGAATAATGGCTGCCCAGTCTGGAAAAAGTAGGACGACGACAGGCAAATCAAAATAACCCCGGTCTGTTAAAGAGAGAGCAAAATCAGTTAGTACATAACAATTTTTTTAAATTTTATTGGGAATATTTGAATTTGTAACTAAAAGTATACCTATGGTAATGGAAACCCGTCCAATACACCCATAATACCCAACAATATTTTTTGTAAAATGTAAGCATTCCACCCTAGCTTCTTTTTCAATATAAAATTATTATAATCGATTTTAACAAATCAGTTTTATTGCTATAAAGCTATTACTGAGTTCATTACTTCAATTATTGTTTATGTTTTATATGTTTTGATAACTCTTTATAAAAAAACTGT